>NSJW01000338.1:0-600000 GCA_019955255.1 Castanospermum australe | reverse complement strand
AAAAAACAGACAAGAGAGGAGTGGAGAATACCTTTATGAGTAATCAAATACTGTGTCACGTGATTATTAGGGGCCCATTGACCTCCTCTTGAGAAGGCGTCCAATGTCACACTGGCTCACTGGCTCTGCAAGTGGGAGGGTCCCAGTCCCCCGATATGTGGTATTTATCCTTGGCCTCCACATAATGGCCATTCAAAGAAATGTAGGGATTTGACCTGCAGGAGTAATGCAATTATGTGTGACTAAGACTGTGATGGCATAAAAGGGAAGAATAGGAGGGAAAAACCCTTTTTGTTTTTTTATCCAGGGGGTGGGGATGGAGAGAAAAACCATTTGAGTGTCTCTTCTTTCCACTTTCCACTTTCAGTAGGTTTGGATGAAAGAGTTATAAAAGAAAAAAAAAAGAGAGGATATATTTTTTATTCTAAAATGAAATTATAAAATAGAAAACTATCAAATGACCTTTCTATTATTTATTTTCTATTTTTATAAATATTTAATAATTTTTTATTTAAAATTAAAAAATCAACCATTTCTTTTTTTGTTCTCCAAACTCCTCTATTCATACGTACTTTTAGCATTACTTTGAAATGTGGAGATAAATCTCACCCTGTGCCTCCTTCTGGACCTGCTGTAGAATAAAGAGCACCAAATTGGGAATTGAATTTCTTCAAGAAGTATAACCACCATATTGATGATATCAGCACCAACAACACCACAATCTCCCTTTAAATCTCAGGAAACTGGAGTCCTCACGTTTAACCACAAAATATGCACTACTGAAAAGAACAGATTAATCACAAGCAACATTCTTTCCTGCATCTTTTAATATGGAAACAGTTCACCAGATGTCCAAATCTCATCAGGTTCATCCTGCCCAATTGATTCTCACTGAAGACTAGCAAAATGTATGAGATGTCAATTATGCAGATTATACCCTCAATATCATAGCACTAATGATCCAAAACTTGTGCTTGAAAAGATTCGCAGCAACTTGGCTGTGAGGCAAGAGTGATAATGCAATCCCCACCTACCATTTACTGTACAGATAATCCTATCAGAACAGTTTTAAAGTAATTCGACTCTTGCCTAAAATAGTAAGAGCTATATCCCAATAATTTTGTCCAGGACTGTAAATGCAAGCTTCATAAGGAAATGGGCCAACATAGAAGGCTTATCACCCAAAAGCTGGAGTCAATAATATTTTGTGGGAACTTAATTCGTGTCTGATCTTTCACATTATGCTAGTCATTTTCAATCATCTCAGCCTCCACGATGAAACCAAAACTATTCAACCTTGCATCTCATGACTCAATTTGTCTGCCACATACATGTTTTCAAAGTAAAAGATGGCATCCTGTTGTAGAAGGGGCTACCTCACAGTTTCATGCTGATAATTCAGCCCACCTGTAGCCAGAAAATCTTGTAGTATTCCAAAATAATTCTACCTCGAAGAAATGGCAACAACAATCTACACTAGAAAGCAGAGAAATTGGCATTAGGCAAGGATACCATACATCCCAATCCAGAATCAATCACATAAAAAGCTCACCTCATTTCATCTTCAAGAAGGTGCGGTCATGTAAGAGAACAAAAATATAATGTAATGCTGACATTTTACTGAATGAAATTCTTACAGTGATTATTTTTCTATAAGTAACTGAGCAGATAAGGGGAGGGATCAGATTAAAGAACTTTTGTTATTTTTGCTTTCAGTCTTACACGGAACAGACAATCAAGCTCAGCAACTAGAAGTTACAAGAAGATCGTGACCATAATTATAAGACTTATTATTACTTGCAAACTGTTGAAATTTATTTACGTCATATGTGGAGCCTTTAATAGAATAATTCAGATTGCAAAAACCTTTGCCATTGCCAGTATTCCTAAAACAATGAAATGAAATTCACTATATAGTCCGTAGAAATTGTGGAACTAGCAAGAGTCTCATATGGTCAGCAATTATTCAGACCGCGCATCTTCAGAGAAAAAAAAATCCAAATAATGATATATACTATACCATTTGCTACAGCTGTTAAAGAAGCATGGCATCGACATATGCTACCACTTGCAGAACAAACACAACATCATAAATAGGAACAAAAAATTTAAAACTTAGTAACAATATGTAGCAAAAACAAAACTCAGGACTACCACTGGATGTTTAGTACCCCAAATACACAATAGTATTTTGGAATATTCACAGATATCTGTTCAGTGCAATGTTCGATTTCAAGGGGATTGCCACTAATTTCTGCAAAGCTGAGTGCCTGAGTCTAAATGATTGGTAGATGTGCAGGAGAAGAAATACACATTGACTCCTACATGAAAGTTCTAAGTTGATTTTTTCGGTACAATGACATCCTCTTGAGTTTTGGAATCTTCCTTCTTCTCCATTACTTTCTGAACACCCTCCTGGTACCCTTCTATAAAACTTTTAAGAGCATCTCTGTATGCAGAAGCTCTGGTCATGTACACACGCTGCAAAGCAGGTCTGAGAGTCTCCATTCCCCCTCTAGCAGCTACAGCTGTATTTTCCCAGTAAAAGATACATAGGCTTGGTCAAAATCACCATCACAAACTCATTGTTCAAAACAATGGTAGGAAAAATTAAAAAGAGAGAGAGAGAAAGGAGAGGGAGGTTTTGAACCATACCAATCATAGCATAAAAATCTCAAACCTGAAAGAGTTGCAAGAATAGCAAGAACAGAGAGTTCTACTCATTGTTGAATTAAGAAACTCTTTTTCCACCTTCCAGCCACGTTTGTCTGTTTGGGGTCTATTGATTAGTTCCACATGTGTAGTAGATCCCCTTTCCCCAAAACACTCAGTACGCTCAATTCAACAATAAATAGTCCTTTCACTCAACATGCACTTCACTCAATCCATTCATAATCCCAACAGGAAAAACTTGGGTGCAAGAATCCTTTTCTAGGAAACTTAAGGAAGGTTCTTTTTCCTATATCATTCTATTCAAGTCATTCTTGATTACTACATTGTGCTTTCAAATTTTCTAACTTGAATTTTCTCACTTGTCTTTGGTATATCAGGGCACTTTTGTCCTTATATTAATGAATTTATGATGCCCATCTCTTCTGAACTTCTATTCCACATATTGGCTGTTGTCAACCTGCATAGTATACAGCTCTCACCTAAATTTTAGAAATATTTCTATGATCACACAAAAGCTAATTGCCAAGAAAGACCTAATCAAATAGATTACATAATTTCTTTTTCCTTTCAATTTACTATGACCTTTTGAACCTCATACTTTCTCTTTTTTTTTTTTTTGGGATAGGAATCTCTTAGTTCCTTTTTATTTTAAGCAACACTCCATACACTCTGTTAAATTCCTAGTTAACATAAAGCCACAGGATCCATGCATGATTCTATTTTATCAGTCAAATATTAGCTCCCAAAATTTCTGTCTGATTATAATTATTCATCATGTATAAAAACCGACATCATCTATCAGTTTAGTGAACTCTTGTTCAAGTATTCAACCCCATCAGACGTAAACCTTGGGCTCCCAACTATTTTTAGACTGACACATATAATTCAAATTCTTATGCTATTATTTAATATATTTATTTAAAAATGATGTTTTGTTTTTCCCTGCAAGCCTTTATAATTATTGATATAAGCCTATAAGGTCATTTTATTCATGAAAAATTATCACAAAAAGTAAAAAGAATGACATATCAATTTTGCTACCAAGAAAAAAGCTAAAGGAATGATTATGTTTCCAAGGGAGACAGAAGCCAGGGATGCCACACTAGTTCATGCAAAAATATTTGACTAATTGTTCATGTTCAGTACCAAGATCCTCCAGTGTCGAGTGTTCTTTTCCTTTAGTCGTTTGCTTTCCACCATTAGGTTCTTCAGTCATTTCATCCTTCTTATAATCATTTGGCCGAAGATCGGGACCAATGTCCCGAACCCAGCTTGCAGCATAAAGCCTAGCAGCTTTCTTCAAAACCTGAAGAATGAACGTTTCAGTACAATGCAAATTACCCAACAGTTATCATCCATTCAATTGACTATGATTCAGCATCTCCAGAATTGCATCTTTATCCACTAACAACATCGATAAATAACTATAAGATCACGTCAACCTCAATAAGTTCTGCGTGATTGTTAGAATCAAGATGAAAGAAAAAGAAAAATAGAGAAAAGTGACAAATGCCCACTTCAAGAATCCGCACATCACTCATTCTTCCCCACTCTCTACTAACAGACATGGCCTTTTCAAGATGGGGTGAGCAACCCAAATTTAATTGAGATAAAGCCGAAAATTTTGCATCGAAAACCAGTTACGATTGCAAACCCAGAAGCAAAAACATCATCATCAGTGAGCTAACACTAACAGAAGCCAAAATTATTTGACACACTGAATGTGGGAAACATAATCGAAAATGGCTTACCAAGATACGCTCCTCCCAGGTCAAATATCCGGCGCTTTTTGATGTGAGGAGGGTCGGGCAAAGACGAGGGAAAGGCAATTTCTTTGAGATCATAACGCATGTAATCGTAAATTTTCCTGCAAACAACCCTCACTTTCATTCCGCAGCTCCAAATTGGGTAGAGTTGAGCCACTCACTATCGTCGCTTGTTGTGTAGGGGTTGTAAGAGGGAGTGAAACTGTGAAAGATTTGAACCTAACAGCGCCTGTATCCGGGAAAACAAGTAGCAGAGAGTACCCGTTCAGAGAAACGATAGCACTGAATCGAGCTCATACTCGAGCCTAGACCAAAAGGTAAATCCTCAAAGAGTGAAAAAAATAATTCTTATTTAATTTTTTTAGTTGCAATTAATTTTTTTAAAAAATTAACATAAAATTGATTTAATAAATTATATAAATTAAAAATGTTTATATTTCTCCTTTTTTATTAATCTCAAATCTAAAACAAAAATATTGATTAAGATTTTTTGAACATAGTTTACAATAAAAATGATTTAATTTTATTTTATTATGAGTATAAAAATTTTTGTATTATAATTCAATTCAATCAAGTTTTGATACATCATTAAGAGTTTGAGTATTTGAATGATAATTATTTAAAAAATTAATTTCTTTTAAATATGACAATATATAATTAGATAATAATATAATAAATTTTAAATAAGTTAAAATTAAACACATCTAAAAATTAGATCAAAACTTAAAATCAGAAAATTTTAACTTTAAATTAAACTTAAATGATTTTTAAATAAATTCATAGTTTTCTCAAAAATAAAAATAAAAAAGAGCTCCAACCAAAGAGCTGGGAAGCTCTTTTTTTCTTAACCGTATAATCTAAAAATGCACCTCATTATACTTAAATTTTGGATTTATAAAAAAAACGGATTGAATTGAAAAAAAATGAGTTTAAAAAAAAAATATATATATATATATTAAGAAATTTTGACTCATAAATTATGTATATAATGTTTACTTCAGCACGCTGTCAAGTCATATTTTTTTTAGAGCTCATGAAACTCTTACTTTTAGAGATGTATATGTATAAATAATTTTTTTTATCCACTGTATATGTATGGTCCTCCCCTTTCCCAACGGATCTTAAGTATCCTCTAATCCAATTAACAACTAGCAAGTAACATAGAAAATTAGAAACTCTGCTATTTTACCGTTATAATTGTACTAGAATATACACTCTCTTCTCTCCTCCTTTTACTATGATTTTCCAACCTCGTCTGTCCTTTCCATCGACAATCTCTCTCCCATTTTGCTTTCTTGTCATATATCTTTCCCAACAATTCAAAGAAACCGTCACTTCATGAATATTTTCGGGTACCCACTTTTTTTTTTTAATATCAATATTCAAACTGATTTTCGTATATTTATTAGTTTACAGAAAAACAACATGACATTAGCGTAGTCTACATCCCGAAAAGGAGGTTAGTCTTCTTTCGTAGCTTAAATTTGAAAACTTGTTAAACTACTAGACTAATGAATTTATCGATAAAAACATATTAAGTCGCTTCAAAACTCGGAATTGATCAAACTCAATTAAACTTGGTGAGCTCATATTTATACCAGTTGCAAAACCCATCTACCCAATTGAAGATTTTTTAAAAAAGTATATTATTAAATACGGTATGAACTTTATTTCTAATATTATTAAATATGGTATGAACTCTTGTTGCTTGATTTAGATATTAAGTATGAACATGACATCAGCTTTGCTTAAATTCTTTTCTCTATGGCCCAACAAACAGTACTATGCATTTGTATTAAAAATATCACTCATCAAAATTGACTCCTGTAGCACACAAGAGGGGAGAGGTGGAAGCAACATGTGGTTGTGTAGCTTAATTAGAGAGAGAGAGAGAGAGAGAGAGGAGCGGTCTTAGTATGTGTTGGGTGTTAGATATCAAGTCAAGTGCACCCAACCACCCCACCACCCACCAACGCCAAATAGCAGCACCCCATACTGGCACCATACCTCCCATGTATATTATGATGAGCCCTTGTGAAAAATCTTCAGGTAGAATCCCAACAGTAGCAAATAGATTCCTCATTTCTGATTTTCAATGACCTAAATTCTCCATTCGGCATTGGCATGACGGCACCCAGCTCCCTTACTGGCCCTGTGCTACCTCTCCATACCTTACTCTCTGTCTCTCCCTCTGCCACTGGCTGCAGCCTCTTTTCTTTTCCCATCACCACTCACCTTCCTTTGGCTTTACTTATTGCCACTCCTTTGCTGTGAAAGTTTGGTATGAAAATCAGGGATTTCGTTTCTTTTCTCACCTTGTCTTGTGAAAATTTTCTCCCTTCTAGAATTGTAATCTTCCTACTCTCTCTCTCTCTCTCTCTCTCTCTTCCCCTCCCCTTTATTTCGCTTGGGGAAACCTGACAAGTGGGCTGGTTAATTGGGTCAATTCAGGGATGTCGCATCCACATTTCTTTATCCTTGGCGATTTCTCGTCTGGTTGACATCCTGTTGGAATCACACAACCACACATTGTATCAGTTACCTGCTACTTTATTTTTCACAACAGATAAAGAAATTCAAATATCCATAAACATTTATTGTCATCTCCTTCTGCAAGTCCTGTGCTCAGCTTAGCAAGGTTTGGTTAGAAATCATCATGCATGTGTGTTATCTGTTAAATGTAAAAGTCTCAAACAATCAACATGTTTGCAACTTAATTCATAATATTAAGGTTCAATTTTGTGTCTCAGTAAAATAATTTAAGAATGAATTTTATATAAAGAATTATATGAAAAAATTTTAATCTCTGAATTTTTCAATTTATATTTTAAAAAATTGAGGAAATTGAGGAAGACCATGTAGTGTCAGGATTCTGAAGAGGGCTCAAGTACTTTAGAGTGACCTGAAGTGGCACTAATTATAGCTTTTCCACAATGGGAAAGCCAAGCCTAGTTAGTTGACTTCCATCCCTTGCAAATGGCTTGAATTTGCTTCAGGAAAGTTTTAGATCGAGTTCAACTTTTATGTTAATTGGAAAAGGTAACCTTTTAATCATGTTATTCAGTATGTTTAATGATGATGCTTAATTACAAGGCTTTTAAGGCCCACAACATGCTTAGTGGCTAAAAAAATGAGATTAAACTAAATAAATCCTATTCCTAGCTAGGTTAAAGAAACTTCATCTAATCCAAGGGGGAAAATATGGATTTGCATTCTCAGCTCAGCACCTTATTATCAAAACGATGTTAGTCAACCAAACAGAGAGAGAGAGAGAGAGAGAGAGAAATGATGTCATGTTGAAAGAGAGAGAATCAAAGAATGAAGCTAACTCTGTCGGGGTAAAAGGAAACCAATAGTTTTCCATCCTTATTAATCAAAGAAGCGGAATCAATGACAGAAGTGATTAAACCTCACATGACTCAGCTTAAGTGGAGATGCTCGACCTTCATCAAGTCCAATTTATATGTATTTAGTTTTACTCAAGTATTCTTTTATATATATATATATATATATATATATATATATGCCATCCTTATATATATAATACGAAGAGGCAAACTTTATTGGGGAACATGTCCCTTTCTGGCATTAACACCTCATATAGTTGATAATTGATATGCCTGATTGACAGGGAACAAGAAGATCCCATAAAACAAATAAACTAGTCAGTTGCATTTGCATGCATCTCCCGAATTTAAGACAAGAAGGATCCTCTATAATCTTCAACGTGAACCTAAATATACTTGTAATAAGAACAATTGCCTTCGTGTTAACAATGACAGGATTAATGCATTGTCACTAATTATATTAATTAAGGGGAAGCCTTAGCCCTGAAGCTAAAAAAAGATAAAGAAGAATGGAATCTAATTAAGAGAGTGGCATATCTAGTAGTAGTATGGTTGTTGACGTACCACGTGATGGTGAGGACTGGAAGAATAAGAAGGTTGATGGTAGTGGTAGTGGTGGTAGAAATGGTGGGTAGCTGCACCCTGAGTTGGTGACACATTGTAGGAGCATTCGGGCCTGGAGGTTCCAGAATCATGATCCGGTTGGCATTCCATGTTCACCCCGAACAGCCTCAGCACCCTGGAACTAGAACTGGAACTGGTTCCCACCGGATTCGTCTGGTTCTGGTTCTGTCCTTGGGACCCTCTACCTGTAACAATTACAACACGTGCATATGCCAATGCACTCCATTAATCACATTTCATTTCATTGAAAATTTTGAACCAAGAATACGAAAAATGCGTTCATTCAAATTAAACGGCACCGACTTGTTTCTCTGAACCGTAAGCTTTTTTCGTTGAAAAATGTTAATTTTTCGTCTTTGACCACGTTCGTTTCATTCAACGAAAATGGGCGCGTGCGCTTCACCCACCGCACGTTACAGACCAGATTGTTTGAGCTATCTGAATTCTGAACAGAATCAACAGATAAACCCAAACTACAAAAACATAACCCACATTTCTCCCAATTAATTGGAAGCTACCCTTCACGTACTTCCACGAGAGTATAATTATTTTATCTGCTTGTCATTCTTGAAACATTTTAAACCCAAAAACGTTACTATATGTATTTTTTAACACTGAAAAAAAAAAATACTGCAGTGCGCATATTTGGAGAGAGGAGAATGGAAAGGAAGAAGGGAGAGAGGGAAAAGAGATGGGGCTGAGTTGAGTTGATAGTATCATTAGAATGTGAATGTAAATGGGATGAGATGAGAGAGAGACCTGCATGAAGACAGTCAGGTTGGTATGGGAAGGGCTGATGCGTAGGATAAGGATGCGCAGAATAGAAGCCTCTGGTCCACCCCACAGCACCACCCACCCCATTCTTACTACTGCTATTCCCATCACTGCTCTTGCTGTGACCACCCGCTCTGCTAACGTGCGCCGCCGCGGAGCCACTCTGCTGCCGGCGCCTCCAGCCGATGAAGAGGCGCTGCGCATCGGCGCGGAGCCGCTCGAACAAAACGACGTCGCCCGCATCGAGGCGCTTCTCCTTGACGTAACGGCTCCACCCTTTGGTCAACACGTAGCTCTGGCTGCTGTTCCAATAGGAGTAACGGAATCGCCAGCACTTCCCCGACTCGTCCTCGAAACTCAGCAACAGCCCCTTGCTCTCCCCCGAGTCGCCGCCGAGCGGGAAGTACCTCTCGGCGTGCTGCTTTGGGATGACGAGGCGGTTGAGCGCTGCTTTGGGATGACGAGGCGGTTGAGCTTGCCCACGTCACTGGGCGTCAATGGCTTCTCGAACATGGGTTCCCTCTCGTCTCCTCCATGTTGCGGGGAGCGTGCCATGGCAGCGGCTTGGTCGTCATCGAGGGGTGGTTGCGGGTTGTTGTTGTGGTTATCGTCGTCGTCGTCGTCTTCGTCTTCTCCTTGATTGTTGAGGTTGAAACGGGGTGTGGCGGTGGGGTACAGGGAGGAAGATGGTGGGTCTCGGGGAGTGTGAGAATTGAGCCAGTAGGGTTGGGCGGGCCAAGAGGGGTGCATGGGTATGGGAGGCCCCGAAGGAGTGGATGGGTTTTGGATTGGTTCCATCAGGATGGCTTGCTGTTGCTGAGTCCACCATAGCGTCGTTTCTGGAATGTCCGAAGAGTAGTGGTTTATGGACATGTTTCTGCCTTCTCCAAGTTCTCTCCCTTTCAGGATTTTTGTGATACACAGAAATTGTTGTGGGATGAGGGGCGATTTGGGAGAAAGAGAGAGTGAAAGGGTTTTGAAAGAGGCGTTTTGATTGTGGATTTGATGTGGAAACTGTGGGAACTATTTGATGGAGCTAGCAAAGATATGACAATGAGAGAGAGAGAGAGAGTGAACGAAAGACAGTTTTAGAGAGACTGAGGGTGGGAAATGTAAGCACGAGAATATTTTAAGGTTATGTGCGAAGTGTTACTATATTAAAAAGAAAAAAAACTATATATATATATATATTTAAAAACATCAATTTCTGTGTAAACTTGATACCCAGTACTCGTGTTTTTTTCCTTTGTTAAATTATAATTAGTGAAATAATAAATAATATATAGTTTGATGAGTTCACAAAAAGGTGTATTCTTGTATATCTTGTGAGTGAGACATACTTGGATTATAAAAATGAATTATTATCGAATTGGGGCGAACATGTATGTTTATGAATCTTCAGAAAGAAAGAGATTCTACAGGTGAATTAATTTCGTGTAATTAGGGACATCCCATGTTACTAAATTGGCAAACAAATCAAGTGATGGGGCCCCTTCCCCCTTCCCTCGTTAGACTAAGCATTCATCACAATCTGCTCCCTCTCTGCTTCATTCCCAATCCCATCCAGCGGCCGGCCAACCTATAATACCACTTTTTATTTGCACACCGAATTCCATTTTGCATTTTGCCCTCAATTTCATCAGACAACGGTGACTTTTTGTTTTTAATTATTTTTTTCTTGCTTTAATCAAATCAATCTCACTATTCCGGCCTCCTTTTCGGTTAAAATATGTATATAATGAAATATCGCAAAATGTGATGGGCAAAAAGGTACAAGGAGATCATGTTTTAATTTCTAATTTCCAATCACTCTTGGTATTTTTTTTTTTTCATATAAACTGTGCTAGGGATCGAGGGGGTGGTCCTTAATAATTTAGAGAAAATGAAGAGACCCAAGGGGGGTGGTCCAGGTGCTCCTGTGCTCTGTATCTGTATGATGGACATGTACATGTATAACGTCTGTTTCATTCAAGTCTCTACATTAATTAATATGTATTATCTTCAGGATGAGAGAATAATATTATGTCACGTGTATGAGTGCATCATTGGTGTTTGGCCATTCCTAGTTTTCAAAGAAAGGAAATCGTCAAATTAAATAGAATGTGTGTAATAGCTGGGAGAAAAAAAAAGCAAAAAATAAAGGATGGGAGGAGTAAAATATCCACTTGGGGAGATGCCTCCCCTTTCTAATAAGCAGAGAGAGAGATGGGATTTGATTCGTCCAATTAGAGAACACATAAAACCCTGCGCAGTCGTGTTTGAATTCTCTCCTCACACTTGCATCTCTCTCGCACGCATTAGTCACAGGCGAGCGCACATACAGACACCACTCTCTCTCTCTCTCTCTTTCTCCCTCTGTCTCTCTCTTCTGTTCTCTTAAGTCTTAACTGGTCCTTTGGCTGTCTACCCCATCCATTTTATTTATATTATATATAGTTGTATTCCATATGTAATTGCTTTCTTTAATTAGACTATGTCTTTTCTATGACTTACTGACAAAACCCACCACAATTTCCAGGTAGATTCAGAGACCCTTTTCTGCCCCACAAAAGGTTGAACTGGTTTGTTTTAGTTTAAGTACATGTTGGAGACACACCCATAATTATAGAGGTTGTTGGGCATTCTTGTTATTTTCATTCTCTAATACAAACAACTTTCCTTGTGTCATCTTCCTCCAGATATAAATTTATATATGCTCTGCAGCATTATGTCATCAACCTTTGGATCGGAAGGTCCCCATAGATACAAAATTAAACCACACACACATGACGTGCAATTAATTCCCAGAAGAAAACTTGAAAATTACAGGTTCTGCAAATGATGAGACCTGCTTACATGTAAATGCCGAAACCTGAAAATTTTATATTACTCGCCGAAAGATGTTGCTTGGCCAAGTGCAGGAATCCTTGACCATGAAGAAAGACACAGGCTGGGCTGGGTGACGAATCTGGTCAATATGGAAAATTTTCATTAGTTTATTTCAGGGGAGCTGGAGAACAAGACAAGCCCATGAGATATTTAAGGAAAGTTGGGCAGGGACTGCCAAAGGGTAAGGGAAAGAAAGGGGTAACTGAGTAATACAGATACATATACAGTGACAGAAACCCAAATTTAATTTTTTCTAATTCTGGTATTCCCATTCCCCAAGTAAAATCCCATACCAACTGGGTTTTGCAAGATCTATCCCAGCCTGTGAGAATTGAGATGATGACTAAAGTGTAAGAATTTAAGTGTGAGTAAAAATTTTATTAAAAATAAAATAAGTGAAAATTATATAAGTAAAAAAATTATAAATCAATATTACAAGTATAGCCTTTCCTGTAACATAAAATTCATATTTTTTTTTGTAATAAATTGTTTCTTTATTTATTTTTATTTATCATTTAAAATTTTTGTATATAAAAATTAAAAAAATTATTAAATAATTTTAATTATAGAAAAATATAATTTAAAATAATTAAATTATTTTTTTACTTTATTAATATTTTTTTAATTTTATTTATTCTATTAGTTTTTCTATTAAAAATTAAAAGTAAAATTAAAAAAAATATTATTAAAAAAATTCTCTTGCGCATCAAACAAACAAAATAACCAGGAGGGTACATGAAAACATACGTTCATAACTTGGCCTAGCTAGTCAGCATTTGCATATATTCAAGGCTGGAATTTCTGTCTCTTTTTAATACTTTTTTCGGCTAACAAAGCCAGCGCGCGTGGTCTTGTGAGAGAGATGCTATGATTGGTTTAACTAAATATTTTGTCTTTTGTGCGAGATCAGAGAGACTGTTCCACATTGTAGCAGTAATATATTCCAAAAGCAACTAGTCAACAAAAGGCCAAGAACAATGTATGCAATCTATTATCTTGATACGCATCCCGCACCTGGGCTTATCGTACACGGAGACTAATAAACAACAACAACAACTCGATTATATATACATCAATACCCATCTTGTGTTTGAATTATAATATACAATAATTAGTTCACCTGGTAGCAACTTAATTAATAACATTATATTTTGCTTTTATATATATATATATATATATATATATATATATATATATATATATATATAGAGAGAGAGAGAGAGAGAGAGAGAGAGAGAGATGCATATTCTGTTAGAATTTCAGATTAATTAATTGATCAAATTTCGGTCTAGGGACTCCCATAGAATAAGTAAAATACTCCAGTTGGCAAAAGGGTTTAAGTGGGCCAATTACTTGGAGTCTATCTAGCTTAGAAGTTATTATTAATATTAATCATTATAAATATAGTAATATGTTTGCATGTGGCCCTTTTAAAGTTGAAACTAGTACAAGGATCCCAGATACATCAATTATATATATGTGTGTGACCCTAAATCTCCAACAAAAACATCATAATATGGTAAAGCAGGTTGAAAGATACAGTCCCAACCCAACCAAGTCAAAAACCAGAAAGTTCAAGCCAAAATTCAACAAACTTTGCCTCATGCAATTCAGATTTTCTGCTTTTGTTCCTTCAAGATTTATAAATTCTAATTAATTAGTGGGGGCCCTTGTCCCTAAGTCTTATACTTGAGCTTACTTGTCTTTGTATATAGACCATTAATTTTGATAATAGTGCACAAATGCAAAATGGCCGATATAGTAGACTTTTCATTGCATAGATAGGGACTGAAGTGGTCCTAACCTTAAATTTAAATCTTCTATTTTTTTTTTCTCTAACGTTGTCTAAGTGCTGATAACTTAATAAAAACAAATTAATTTAAAAATAAATTAATGTCAATTAAAGAAAAAATATATTTTCATAATAAGTTTTCAATACTTTATAAAGAAGAGAAAATTAGGAAAAAAGAAAAGGAGACAAAGGATTCCCTCCTTTATCTTTAGACATTAATGGCTAATCTCATCCGCATGATTAGTTCCAGGTGAGTTGGTTTAACTAGAAAGATAGGTAGAATTTTATCTGTTGATTGACTATTGACTAAGAGGAAAGTGGAGGAAGCATGACTAATAGAGCAGTAAACCAAATATAGTCCAAGTGTATGTAATTTGATCAATGCCCATGAGAACAAGCAAAGTAGAAATACATAAGGTTAGAATGCATTTCGGCAAGCCAGATGGCAGGGTTATGAACAAAGTATACCTAGGAAAGAGATTATTCAAACGTTTGATATAATTACCCATAATTAAGAATTTTGAACCTAGGAATACTATACGCTAATGTCAGAATGCGTTTCATCATGCAAGATTTAGTCGATCTATTTGTGGTAATGAGTGGCTCAAATTCCTGTTAATCCCCCTTGTCATGAAATGGATGTTTGATTATGATATATAGCCATGATTTGGCTTATCGAAAAGATCACTAATAATGGGTTAACGTCATTCAATTGAAGGCATGCAAGTCTAAATCTTTACTTGTAGTGCATTATGTTATATTTTATCTGTCGGCATAATATATATCCAGTACCCCACATGCACTACACCCTCCTCCTTTCTTCTTTTTCTCTTATAATTTTTGTTGTTGTAATAACTCCTTTATCCTATGTTTTGATAAGAGGTTAGAGATTAAAAATGAAGGAAAGAATAAGTTTATCATAAGTTTCTCTCTTATTTATAAGTTTTATAAAAGAAGGGAGAGAAAATAAGAATTTTTAAGAAATACTACAAAACCCTTCCTTACTAACATCATTCAATTGAAGGCATGCAAGTCTAATCTTTACTTGTAGTGCATTATGTTATATTTTATCTGTCCGCATAATATTCACTTCTAATTTATGTGTTGTAATAACTCCTTTATCTTATGTTTTGATAAGAGGTTAGAGATGAAAAATGAAGGAAAGAAGAAGTTTATTATAAGTTTATCTCTTATTTATAAGTTTTATAAAAGAAGGGAGACAAAATGAAAATTTTTAAGAAATACTCCAAAACTATTCCTTACTAATTTTTATAAACATTTTAAAGTTTTCTCAATTTTATACCAAAAAAAAAAATTTCTCAATTTGAAATATTTTAGAAGATTTAAAACATCCAAATAAGGAAAGATAGATTTATTAATTAACCTTCTATTTGCATTCCATTCTTTTTTCTTCATTTTCTTTAAATTTCTTTTATTTTGATTTCCTCCAAACTTCTAAACATAACATTAGATACACAAAAAAGAGAGAACTAGCATTTTAAAACCCTGCGTGTTAGCTAGGATTGATTGCAACATAGAAGTGTTCTGAGCTCAAGTCATTTATATATCAATCATATATATTTTCTGTTATATTTGATTTTTAAATCTTACCAAAATTTGCAAGGATTTGAATAAAATTCTTTTAATGAGCTTATGTAGTTATATGAATTGACCTAATTTACCTCTCATTTGAAGTAAAAATATAAACACGAGGCCCAAAAAAAAGTATAAACATGAATTATATTATATGTATTTAATAAATGTTTATTTTAATTTGAAGTGCACTATAGCTTGTGTTTATTTATAAATCAATTGAAATCATCATTTTTGAGCATTCTAAAGGTTACATTTCCTTTTTTTTTTTTTATTGAGAAAGCCATTCGTGTTAAGGAAGAGGAAAAAAACAATATGTATGACGAAAATATGAAAAGTTTCATGGAGTTGCATCAACTTGAATTAATTAAATATTATTCACTATGTAATATAAGACCCTGGCCAATTTCTAACATAACAGACAACAAAAGACAACAAAATATTTTTTCCAAGAGAATATTAATTTCTTTATAGCTCTGACAATTTTATAAATAATAGAAACCAAACAGCATTCAATCTGAGCTCCCCATTTTTATGCCTACTAGGGTAGCTAGGCTCGTCTACTTCATTATACTGTGTTATGAATTCAAACAATCAAATATCTGGCATGATGGAGTCACCGGGTTAAACTGTAATGCAATCATAGACTGACAATACAGCAAGGAACCAACTTATAAATATATAATAATCTATTGAATAAGTAAACAACCAAATAACAATTTCCCAAGGCATAAGAGTATCAGAAGCAGAAGCAACCTCCCAAAGCTCAAAAGAAGCTCACAAGTCCGAGAGAGAGATGAAAAATTATTTCTTATACAGATACATAGTCAGTGTATTACATATATAGAGGTGAACAAATGGTGACACGTAAGAGATAAATGATAAATAAATTACCGGTTAATTTTAAGTTTCTATATGTGAGTAATTGAATATAATGCATAAGATTAAAAATTCTTCTATTCACTCAACATATTACAGAAATTAAATAATTTGTGATCATATACATGACAAAATAATAAATAAAACTGTTAAATTAATTTCAGTGTACCATTTCACATTATGATGTGATGGAATGCGGATTTAAAATAACAAGAAAAAAGAATTTTATTTTCTTTGATCACGAGAAATCATGCTTACTTAAAAATAGTAAAGTTAAAAAAAAAAAAACCCTCCACACAAACACAGAGGCTATTGAAATATTAAAAAATGTGGGAGCCGAAACAACATGAAGAGGCCAGGTCTCCTCTTTTTCTGGCCGTCTGGCCCGTCTGGTGAATTATTTTTCTCACCCATCAGGGAAGGCATGCGGGGTGGGCCTACCTAGCAGTGGCTCACAAAAGATCAACGTATAATGTTTCTTTTTTCAATTTTATTATATTCTCTTAAATTTTTTTTATTATGCTCTTAATATTTAATAAAATAAATATTGAATAAAAAATAAAAAATTTAATATTTTAAAAATATAAAAAATATTTAATATTTATTTTATTTAATAGATAAAAAAATATTTAAAAAATATTGTAAGAAAATATATAATTATTTTTTTGGTATGTGGGCCCACACCAGTATTCTACTCTTTTCCTACCAATTTGTCAACCATCTTTATCCTTTTTGTTGCTTGGTGTTGGTGGCGTGCCCCTTTCTCAGCTCATCTGCTATGCAGGTGTGCCGACTGCAACAAAAGAGTTGCAGAGGCGGGTGATGGAATCGAGTACACGGCACGTGGCACGTGATGGCTGTAGGTCTGTAGTTATAGGGTAGGGTATGTAGTGGGGGTGGATCTATGTGTGGGACCATTGCATGTTGAGAAGCTTCACTTCAGGCCCAATAGAGTGGCCCACTGGACTTGTTTCATTTTTCATTGGACTCTCCTCGCCCCTGTGATAGAGATAGAAAGAGATGCATGACATCTCTTGTAAAGAAAATATTATATAATTAAAAATTTTTGTTAAAATTTTTAATAAAATAATTTAATATATTTTTTATTTTAAAATTAATGATTTATTTCTATTACTTAAGTTTATACAATAATTTTTTTTATTTTACTTAAATTTTATAAAAAAAATTAATTATTTTTTTTGATTGTATATAATTAACTTGTAGCCAATGACATCAACTTTGACTTAAAAGGCAATGCATGCGTTACTTATGGATATGGTCTTATGGGACATAATGAATGTATGTACCAAACGAAAATCAAATAGGACGTCAATGTCATCTACATGCCCTCCACAAAAAGAGAGAGACAATAATGAAGGTTGTAATAAGCTATCTCTTCCCTTAACTATTTTCCTTTCTCTGAAGAGATAGTGAGACACCAGGACTTAACTAATTTGGTGCCTGCAAAGTTTGTGAAAAGTGAAAAGAATTAAGAATGCGATAAAATCCACGTGAAGCTTATGGTCAATGTTACTCTGCTGAGAGCTGAGAGGATAAGCTTAAGTGGTTGATTGAGACATTCATAAATAAAGACATGCATGCGTAATGTTAATTACGCAAAATAGAATAATACAAGGAAAGATACTCACGGTTGGACTATAATCATGTCTATCCACAGAAGGGCGTACAAAGTTTTCACAGTTCATATGCAATGAATCGCACACCTCAATTAGTTCTAATATATTTTTTTGTTTTGCAATATGATAATGTTGGTGTTAATAAATCCTATCTTTTTCACCCACGTGCATAATATTAAACAAGTTCAAAAACCCATAATAGGAGAATACAAGATAATTTAGTTACATAAAAAATGAAAAAAAAAAAGTATATGTGGATTCAAGTTCCAACAAAAACTGTATGTTTTGTCAAAACATGTTTGGATTAGTAGTGAAATAAATGATTGTAAAGTTAACTTTGGCCAACACGTTGTACTCACCAAAAAATGTTGGTAAGCACACATGGTCACCCGTGTTGTGTAGGCTTGAACCCCTCACAACTAGGAGTTAGCGTTGGTGGTTATTCCCCCCCATGAAAATCTTTTGGCACTTTTTTTTTAAATTTTTGGTATTGAAATCTTTTGGCACTTTGAGTGAATTCTTCACCTCCATCTCCGCTTTGATCTCTATGAGATTAATAAATGTGAAATATGGGACTAAAAAGGAATCTCATATATAAACTATTTACACTTAACTAGTATTATTAGAGTAACTTTTCATTCTATTTTATAAATAAATAAATATATATATATATAATTAAATTTATAAAATTTAATTATAAATTTATTTTTAAATAGTGAAAATTTGTTTTGGTCAAAAAGCTCTGGCAAACATGCCATAAGATTTAGGAAGATATTTTCTTAATCATATGTTATGGTTACTGAATTCATTTGCTTCCACGTGCAGATACTGTCACAGACATTTATAAAAATGTCAAAACAAATGGGAAGAATGGAGAGGACCGACCTGTCATGATCTTGGCCTAACTTTTGAAGAGTGAAGTCCATAAAATATTCAACACTCAGCAGAAACCTGCGTGTCGTGTTGATTTTTATGCCTATCATCGCCTCAATTAAGCATGCCAGTTCTAATACGCCAAGTGACAAAATTAAATCTTTTTTTTCACATGTTTTTCTGTTATAAACTTATAATAATGGAAAATAGTATCCAACCGAATATAATATAATTATCGTTAACAGTATTCTCTGAAAAATGATATTTGATATATATTTTCGATTAAAAAAATTATTCATAATTTTGCACGTTCTATATGTACGTAGGTTGAAATAAAGCAAATTAAATATATTTTAATTAAAGAAACTCATTGTTTTGTGTGAATGTGTGAAAGAGACGTGAATTAAAGAATGTGTGAATGATACTTCTGCATAAATATTAAGTTGCATTTCACCATGCTGCTGGAATAATAAGACTAGTAGAACTGTAAAACGACATTCAGTGAACGTTGAAAGAAACCCAAAAGCTACAATGTTTGTCAAAAAGTGTTTTGTTTCTTTTGGTAAGTAAAAGGGGCTGAAAAGCCCAAAACAAAAAAGCAAAACTAAGAACTAGAAAAGCTTAGAGTAAAAACTCTCAAAGCATCAGTAGTTAAAGTATACTTGATAACTGTAGGAGGTGTTTCCGTAAACTGAATGACATCCTGTTGCGAGAGACTAAGTTTAGCTAAGGAATCAACTACATAATTTGCCTCCCTGTACACATACAAAATCTTGACACATCAGTGAAAGCAGAGTAATTGTTTCATCTTCCAAACTAGAGTCTTGATATCCGAACTCCCCAAGCCATCTCCAGTGAGTAAGTCCACAAGGTCCTTAGAATCTGTTTCCACTTCAACATGTCTAAATCCCTTCTTCCATGCCAGAAAGAGACTCTCCAAGACACCCTATGTTTCTGCAGCCAACACAGATGTAGGCCCTAAAAATTTTGAAAAACCACAGAGCCAAACAGCAGAGGAATTCCTAAGAATCCCCCCACAACCAGAAACCCAACTGCCCTGAAAGTGAGAACAAGCACCATCAGTATTAATTTTAACAAATCCTACTTGAGGAGGTAACCAAATAATGGGAGCGGAATCTCTTGATTGCTGCTGAATAGAGACACCAAATGTGCCGACTAAAGCTTGTGAGAACTCATCATATAGTGCACAATAATTCTAACGGGATTTCTTGATCTGTTGAAGGTAGAGTCAAATAATCATTAATTTCTCCAGCGCCAGAAGAGCCACATAATAATAGGCCATAAAAGATGCCAATTCTGGTTGTTAGTCAAAAAGTCTATTTTATTAACTCATTGTGAACTGTAGTTAATACTTTAAATTAATGCCTTCCTTTTAGAGAGATATATAAGAGGCGAATACATGTGTCATATAAGAGACATCTTTGTATGGTATCATGGAAATTAAGTTGATATCAAATACTATAAGAGTATTAAATCATGATTTAACTTTATCTAATTAAGTTGATTATAAATGGCCAAAAAAAATAAAATTAAGCCGATTGTATGGTAAAGGACACACAACACACAATATAATCGGTGATAGAGTTCTATTTCAGATGAAATCTTAAATTCAATTTTTTTTAATCTTGACTAATTGATTAATATTAAAACGGTTTTAAAACTATCGTTTTATTTTTTAATATAAAAAATTAAAAGAAGTCACATTGATAAAAATACAATGAATATAAATGGTCCAATTTAGAAAATATTGTTCTCTAATCTCACAATTCACAATATTCTTAATCTTATACCTTAACAACCTTTAAATTTTTCCAATGACCTAATTAAGTCTCTTAAATCCCATTTATATTATTAACTAACAACTAACTAAGAGTACAAATCATAACTAAAAGTACAATTCCTATCACATACCACAATTAATAAATGATTATTAAGTAATAAGAAATTGTTAATAGAAATTAAACTCAAGACATTTTTATGTTGATGCAATTTGATCTTAAGTATTAATTAAATTAACTCTCATTAACAAGACCATAGTTTTAATATATATATATATATATATTTTGACCCAAAAAAAGAAAAAAGACGCTATGATATAACGTATGCTTTTAACATGCTCTGTTTTGATTTGATATTATTGATATTTCATAATTGCATGAACTTGGGATATAAGAGATGGCTGTGTTTTCACTTTTTCAAAAATCTTACCCCTTTCAACTGAGTTTGAATATAAAACTTTTGGATGTTTTCTACCTTACTATTATTTTTTAAATAACTAAGATACATCGATGTTGAAACATATTGTTCTAATATTGTCTGTTTTGCTAAAATTGTTTTTTTTTTTCTTTCATATAATTACGTTACATGATTGATACGTAAATTTTGCTGTTTATATTGGCACAATACATTTAAGATGTGTCAATCGCACGACATAACAAAATACAAAGTTAATAATTGTGCGTGAAATATGAGCAAAACTGTTGTATGTTTCGATATATGCGTGTTGTTCACTTTTTCTATGTAATCCACTTTTTATTGATTTGAGAACAATATCTACTTTGATAAAAGTCTACATCGGTCAACAAATCTTTAATTTTATTTATTCTTTGCGAGAATATTGAGAAAGGCATCTAGATTGGTGCCTTCAAACACCAAAGCAAAGTTATGAGAACTCCTCCTTAATTATTGGATTAAGAGGTCTTGATAGTACTGCGAGATCCAACTTGCTATGATCCTCGCCTCTTGTTTCCTTACATCTTTTAGCCATTTTTGGATCTTCCTTACTTGAGAACCTTAGGTCTACATGATGAGCTCCTGCTCACAAAACAGCTGAATAAACAGAGAGAAACAGGAGAGTGGAAAGAAGAGAGAAAGAAAAGAGATTTTGGTCCAATAACCTTCTTTAGCTACAATAGCAACTATAGTTTTTGATATATTCTTCAACACCCTGCAACCAACCCCGTAGTTAATTAGCTTGGTTGTAATATGGGACAGCAATAATAGCTGTTAACATTCAGTGAAATTACACTAGCAAAAATAAAGGACCAAAAAAAAAAAGAGGACAAAAAGAATAAATGCTATACCCTCCACCGCTCCAAGGGTCTCTTAAACCATTAAAAGAAGATAAATGTTGCTCCCGGACCTTTTCAGAACTCTCTCAATACCCTGCAGAAATCAGAATCGATGGCCATTAATGATATTGAACACGCTTAATTAATTAGAGCATGCACGGGAGATGTTCGGCAATATATATATATATAAAAAGTGGAAAATTATAGTATATAATAAATATAATTTAATACCCACATGGCCGCCAAACTCAGTGGTAATCCAATGGGGTCTTGGCTCAACGCCGTAGGCAGCTTTGCAGTAAGATGCTCTGGATTTGTACGACCACTCGGATTCCGGGAATATGCTCTCCTTATTGTTCCCACCCACTGGCATTATCATCTCCGTACAGGCCTGCATGCACAAAAGTGACAACGACAACAGCTTCATCCCATCACTCCATTCTCTGCCCTTTTGCCTAATTCTAGTTAGGGGCATCATACCATACACACTTATTTCTATAATAAAAAGAAATAAACAATCCATGCATTTGATTGATTGGACAATCCTTTGCATTTGATGACTCAGAGGTTTTGCTCACTACACATGTGGTACTAAACTTTTCCTTTGCAATTGCATTGTTAAATCTCTTTGCCCTTGTCCTTTGTTGGAATTAGAGCAGCCTCGTGAGCCAATCCGCTGGGTTGAGCTGAGTTGTTTAAAATTTAATTTACAAAAAGTAGGTCATTCTAATTTGATTTACTTAATTCATGAATTAAGTAAGTTTGAATTAAAATGACTCATGAATTAAGTGAATTTTTAAAATTTGAATTTTTTTATTAAATTTGGGGTTTATAGATTCTTAATTATATAAGTTTGTAATTATACTTATAAATTATGATGTAACTTAAGTTTAATAACTATTATATAATGTTAAATATTTTATAATCTAAGTTAGATGATTATTTTATGATTTTTTAATTTATTTTTATGTATTTTTTAATTTTTTAATGAATCAACTCATTTATTCTATCAAACTTTGATGAGTCCACTCAAGTTAATTAAGCCAACTCGGCTGGTGGGCTTTGACAGCTCTAGTTGCAATCCACTTAATGAGAGAAGCAGACTATTGTGGTTCAGGGGTTGGGTTCTTTTTGTCATAGTTAGCGATATTTTGTTTTTCGTCAACAATAGTAAGGCTAGTTCAAAATGGGCTTTCTCTTTTTCAGTTTTTGGTACACACGGCTTTCTTAGATGCTATTCTCAGCCCCAAACTAAAGCCCAACATCGTTGGAGCCTGTAGGTAGGCCATGAAAATTGAAAGGTAGACAGTCTGAGCTCCGTTATGCCTTCTGACCAAAAGGAGGAAAAAGATAAGATGTTTGTGTCAACTGCCTAGCGACAGACTTAAAGTACTACGACCTCGATTGGTTCGTAATAATAAGACAACACTTATTAAAGATAAAGCACTGTCATTATGAAAATTATTTCCCAACCATGGTCGACGACGATTATCAGTGCAGCAGAGTGGGCCCAAAAAGATGCCGAAGGTGGTGATACTGAACTTTGTGGTGGGCAATGGAGACACATAATCAGGCTCCAAAGTCAGGATAGTGATTTAGCATGTTTTTTTCTTGGATTCTGTCACGTGCTTGACCTGGGACTGGGAGGGCAAAGCGGTGGTGGAATTTTGGAATGCAGCTCAAGCAAATGTTCCCCCCTCTTCTCTTTAGCGCACCACCGTCTCTGAATCACGACACCCTCTCTTGGTAATATAATCAAATTAAACTAGCTTTCTTGATAAATGAGTAAATCTTCGAACTACATCATAAATAATTATTAGATAATTTTTTTTTTTATTCAAAAGTATTAATTTATTTTCAACACTTCTCATCAATATCTCAAAGTTTTTAACCTCTTTTTTCTTTTTTTGGTCTACAAGTTTTTAACCTCTTTGTCAGCAGGGATCCAAACATGGGGACCCTACTATGTAGACAAACCCCTAACATGCATTTTAACTTTTAGGTATGCAGCATGTAATCATTTTTTACTCTGAAACAAAAATCTGTTATGGTATAATTTTTATAAATCACAATTTTGACTAAATGCGTAAGTCTTATAAGTTAAAATTAATTTCAAGAGTTACAAATTATGTAAAATTGAATAATAACTCAACAAAATTTAAAGACAATAATAATTAAATTTTCATTTCATTTCTAAACATAATTTAAAAACGTTAATATAAATATTTTCATATATTAATTTAATTATAAATACAAAATATAAATAATGAAACTTGTCAACAATTACTTGTGCAGTTATATTTCACTAAAAATAAATTTTAAGTAAAAGAGCACAGAATATAATATATAAATATAAATGGGTACCTGCCACTGCCATCCTCCGAGACCGTGAGGATCTGAATTATCATCCAAATCAAAACAGGTGGCAGTTCCAGTGTAGTTGTAATAGATATTGGCCGCTGCGTACAACTTGGCAAATGTATTATTCTCCGTCTCTGAGTTGTCAATCGCCTCGCACATCTACACTGCTCACAATTCAAGCTCAATGATCTGTCTTTTTCTTGTTTTATCGGCTAATAACATTTCAAGCCTCAAGTTTAATCTTCATCCTTTTCAAGTATCTGATCATTGGCTATTTGGGTATTAGACCATTAAAGGAATTTAATTTCTTATCGTGTTGTTAATCTATTTATTTATCTATATTATTATAAAAAAAATTTTCCCTTTTAATCTCTAATTTTTACTTTTTTTTAAAATTATTGATAATTAATTAAATATAAATACAAAAAATAATAAAATTATAAATACAAATATTTTTTATAATTAAATTTTATAATTATAATTACTTTTAAATATAGAGAATTATCTTTTTTACATACATTATTATAATTAATTTTAAATATATTTTATTTTTTTATAAAATTATGTTTATTTAATTAATTTTAATTATTTTAATTATAATTAATTAACTTAAGAAATAATTATATAAGTAAAAGAAAAATAAAAATTGAGATAAAGACGCTAGTATTATTATAAAGAGTTTCTCTTTTTTTTTCAATTTTTATTTTTTTAAAAAATATTAATAATTAATTAAAGACAAATAAAAAAATAAAATTATAAATATAAATTTTTTTTATAATTACATTAAGAGATTCTCTGGTATCCAATTTTTTATTTATCAAAAAATTATTAATAACTAATTAAATATAAATAGAAAAAATATAAAATTATAAATATAAATATTTTTTGATAATTATATTTACAATTATAATTATTTTGAAATACATAAAATTATAATTGACTTTAAATATAGACACTGAATATTAGTACAATGTAAATATAAACTATTTTAATTTAAATTGTTCTTAATAACCCTTTAAATAATTTAAAACAAGTAAATTAAATATTAATACTATTCAAATAAAATTACTATTCTTAAACCTTACTTTTTTTCAAATTCATTTGTAGGATAAGTATAATAAGTATTAATATAATTTAAATAAAACTATTTTAAGTAAAAAATAAATAATTTTAAATAATTTTATAAATAATCTAAAATATATATAAATCTATAAATTGCATGAGAATAATAACTAATTATAATTATTTTAAATATTCAATATAATAAATTAAGATTTTATGATAATTATTCTGCCATAAAAAAATGATTATAAAAATAAATTTAAAAAAGACGTGTGGCATTAAATCAATCACTAAAATAAAATAACTTCAAAAAACAAAATAGTTTAAGGATATATTAGCACCTTTCTCACTGGATAAGCTGGCAATGGATTTAAGAAATTGGAAGGTGTTGGATAATCCGTCATGGCCGTATAAATCCAAGCCGTTTGGAGCCAACCTTCCAGAGCATCTGCGCTGATAGAATTCCTATAATAACAAGGCAAAAATCCGGCGTGAAATTCACATTAATTAATTAGTTACTAGATTATGATTAAAATGTATGCATAAATCATGCTCTCACTTGCATATTCTGAATGATTTCTGAAGTAGCTCCAGCCCTCCGTGCTCGTTGGCCATGTCTTCTATTTGTTTCCACGACCCTTTTAACACTTTGTAACAGTTCTCACTCTCACTCTAAACGACAAATGCAACAGAAAACATTCAAAAAATAAAATGTGATTCTTCAATAATCCTGAACTACAGTGATGTGCACGTGAGTGATATACTTTCTTAATTGATTGATTTATGTGCGAATCCACTCACACGTAGGTTTTCCTTTTTTGTGCAAAATTAAATACTTTATTAGAATTATGTAAAAATAGTGTTTCCATTATCATGGTTAAAACTAAAAACAAAATATTTTCAGAGGGGAAGAGAGAGAGAGAAGAGACCCTGAAGTCTTGCGTGATGATGCTGGTGAAGATATCTGGTGAAACCAAATCCAGAAAATGGAGTATTGGGGCAGAGGATGCCAAGGCTCCAATGGCAACGTGCGGGTACTTCATCCTGAACCAGGCAGCCAGCACTGCAAAACCAGTTTAGATTTTAGATTAATCTAAATTAGGAGGAGGGGTATTGAACAATTGGAAATTAAATGAGGTAAACATGAATGAAACAAATGAAAACTTTGACTATAAGATAGGCTTATGTATATAGATTATACTTCCTCCATAGGATCCTCCAAACACCACAACAGGGGAGTCAGTTGCTGACAAATTCTTCTTTAGATCAATGATGAGAGTGGCGTAATCAGCCAACGCCTGCGTGGAGCTCAGATATCCGAGTGTGCTGCTATTGTCATATGCAACCTCCTTGTTTCCCCCATATGGCATTGATTTTCCGTAGAATCTATGCTGCAGTTCATTTTTGTAATGCATCAAAAAGAATATTTTAACAGTTAACAGTCCAAGGTTGAGACTTGAGATCTCAGCAACTCAGATTGGCGAAGTTTCATTTTAAGACAGTACAAGGTTGCCTTTGGGTGAAAAGGCAGATAGTTTCCTTAGCCAAATTTAAGGCAGAGATCTATGCTTCAGCAAATGAACAAGGCTTACCTCAATAAAAACCAAAAGGGCTTTGAAATAGGGTGCTGTTTCGAACATGAAGCCTGTGTTCTGGGTGAACCATTCTATGTCCCCTTCATTTCCTGTGTAGACAAAGATTGGAGCTTTCTTCTTGGCACCTCCCCAATGGGTATCATTGATGAGATATCTCTGTTGAAAGGTTCGGTAGCTCTGGGGATTATAATCGAAGTGATCAAGTATTTGGGTGAAGAACTTTGTTCTGTAGAGCCCATTCTGGGCAGAACGAGAGAGTAGCTCTGGACGAACTGCTGAAGAAGGAAATCTTGGTATGATATGGGCAAAAGTGGAGGTGAAGCACAGCAGAGAAAATAAAGGAAGCAATATAATTATGAACTGGAACCCAATTGCCATTAATTTTCTGATGACTCGTGGAGTACAAAGGAAATGTGTCTTTTGCGAGAAAAAGAAGAGAATCGCCGCCACAGCTACCACAGAAAAAGCCGGGGAGGTTGGCCTGCTGCTACTGGCTATGCCGGGAGGCAATGACTTATTTGGTGGACCATTGACTATTTGTAGCCAGACCCTGAAAGTAAAAACTAAAACTCATTTTAAAAAGAGAATCATAAAGAGATTTTTGTTTTCACACGGAGCTTTGGAAATTGATCGTGAGCTACTTTCTTATTTTTCTTTACCATCTTTAACTTTTAAGCTTTTTTTCTCGATGACTTTTCAAATTTGTGAGCGATTTCTTACGATGACATTATCATCTGTTACAAAAAAGTCCGCGAGCTATTTGAGGGATGGATATTCTTGAATAATGTTACGTAATTAAAAAAATAGTCAAAATATTTTTTATAAAATTTATCTAAATTTAAGGATAGTTGTTAATTAAATAGAATAAAATAAAAAAATTTATTTGTTATTTAAAAATTAATAAATACATCAAATTATTTTTAAAAAATTTTAAAAATTTTAAATTATATAGTATTTTTCGAATATCCACTTTATTTGGGACTTAAAAATCAGTTCTGGTGTCTCTGCGGTTTGTCCACAAGTATATATGTCATTTTTGTATCATTTGTCTTTGTCAATGTCTGGTGGAGTACGTTTGCCATTTACCTGCCCTGCGTAGAGTTGAATACTTGAATGTAATTGAGAGGAGAAACTCCCTCGATCCGCAGAACGGGTATGAAAGCGAAATCCCCATATTCCATAGACTTTGAAAACTCTGGACCCTACAACCTGAAGTGCTCAATAGTCATCTCAAAAGTGATACTAACATTCTCATTGCTTGCAAGTCTCAAGAAAATGCAAAGTTTCTAATTGTGAGTAAAATATCGACAAAATTATAAGAATCTTTTTTCAATTGTGAGTTATATATTAAAACAATATTATGTTTGAAATTTAATAACACAATTTTTTTCTTTTTGCATAACTTTTATGTACATGACCCGTAGGATGAGGTTCCTTGAATAATTCGCAAAACGGTTACCAACAAAGCGGCATGTGTGCCGTTCACTTTTTTGTACGTAATTCTTTTTTATTGATCTGGCAGCAATATCTACTGTGAGAATAAATAAGTCTACATTGGTCGACAAATCGTTTATTTATTTTTCCGAGGTTATTGAGAAAGGGTCCAAAACCAAAAAATGAGAAAAACTCCATAATTATTGGATTAGTAGCTCTTGATAATACTGCGAGATCCAACTTGCTATGATCTTTACCTCTTGTTTCCTTACATCTTTTAGCCATTTTGGATCTTCTTTACTTGAGAACATGAGGTCTATACGATGAGCTCCTGCTCACGAAACAGCCAAATAAACAGAGAGAGAAACATGAAAGTGGAAAGAGGAGAGAAAGAAGAGTTTGGTCCGCCAACCTTCTTTTGCTACAATAGCAACTACAGTTTTTGATATATTCTTCAACACCCTGCAACTAAACCCGTAGTTAATTAGCTTGGTTTGTAATATGGCATAGCAACAATAATATAATATATTTTATTAACATTCAGCGAACTGAAATTATACTAACAAAAATAAAGGACCAAAAAAAAAGAGGACAAAAAGAAGAGATGCTATACCCTCCACCGCTCCAAGGGTCTCTTAAACCATTAAAGAAGATAATGTTCCTCCCAGACCTTCTCAGAACTCTCTCAATGCCCTGCAGAAATCAGAATCGAACACCATTAATGATATTGAACCCGCATAATTAATTAGAGCATGCATGGGAAATGTTTGGCAATGTATTAAAAAAAAAGTGGAAATTTATAGTATATAATAAATATAATTTAATACCCACATGGCCGCCAAACTCAGTTGTAATCCAATGGGCGTCTTGGCTCAACGCCGTAGGCAGCTTTGCAGTAAGATGCTCTGGATTTGTACGACCACTCGGATTCCGGGAATATGCTCTCCTTATTGTTCCCACCCACTGGCATCATCATCTCTGTATAGGCCTGCATGCACAAAAGTGACAACAACTTCATCTCATTATTCCATACTCCACCCATTTGCCTAATTTTAGTTAGGGGTATCTTACTATATAGTATATACCCACTCATTTCTGTAGTAAAAAAAAATGCACAATCCATTGCATTGTTAACTTTCTTTGTTGTTGTCCTTTGTCGGAATCCACTTAGTGAGAAGCAGATTAGTGTGGTTGGGTTCTTTTTTGTCTAAGAAACTAGTAAAGTAAGCTGCGATATTTTGTTTTTGGTCAACGATAGAAAGGTTTTTTTTTTGGTAAGAGGTTAGTTCAAAATGGGCTTTGGCTTTTTCATTTTTTTTTACATGGGTTTCTTTGATGAAATTCTTGGCCCCAAACTAAAGCCCATTATTGTTGGAGCCTGCTAGATAGGCCATCGAATTGAAAACATAGAAGTCTGAGCTGTGTTACGTCCTCTGACCAAAAGAGGAAAAAGATAAAACGTTTGTGTCAACTGTCAAGTGACAGACTTAAGATATTACGACTTTCGTTGATAATAATAAGACAGCACTGATTAAAAACAGAGCACTGTTATTATGAAAATTATTTCCCAACCATAGTCGATGATTATCAGTGCAGCAGAGTGGGCCAAGAAGGCAGCCGAAGGTGGGGGTGATACTGAACTTTGTGGTGGGTAATGGAAACACATTATCACGCTCCAAAGTCAGAATAATGATTTAGCATCTCTGTGAGGTTGGCGTGTGCATGCATGTTTTACTTCGAAACAAGAACCGGTTATACTATAGTATAGTATAGTTTTTAAATTAATTTCAAGAGTTACAAAAATCTGTAAAATTGAATAATAACACAAAATTTTAAAGAAAATAATAATAATTAAATTTTTATTTCATTTCTAAACATTTTTATAAAACGTTGATACAAATATTTTCATATGTTACTTTAGTTAGAAACATAAAATATAGATAACTTTTAAAATATATATATATAAATAATGAAACTTGTTAACAACAATTTGTGCAGTTATATTTCACTAAAAATAAATATTTTAAGGAAAGAGCACACAAGATATATCTAAGAGGCACCTGCCACTGCCATCCTCCGAGTCCGAGACCTCCGAGTCCGAGACTATGAGGATCTGAATCATCAAACAAAGCAAAACACGTGGCAGTCCCAGAATAGTTGTAGTAAATATTCGCCGCCTCGTACAACTTTGCAAATGTATCATTCCCTGGGCTGTCAATTGCCTCGCACATCTACACTGCCCACAGTTTAAAGCTCAAAAATCTGTTGACTTTGTTTTTCCTTGTTTTATCAAATAATGACATTTGAAGCCTCAAGTTTAATTTTCGTCACTCTTGAAGTTTCAGTAGAGATGACAAAATGGGTCGTATTTGACAAGGAGACTCGTTTAACTCATTAAAAATAATGGGTTAGGTTTTATTATGTAATTTATTTTTTTGAGTTGAATTTTTTAATCAATCTTATGTAATTTACAAATTGTGATAGGTTAAGGTGAATTGATTTGTCAAGTCAAGTTTACTTATCTTAAAAAATTTTGTTGCTGTTTGTGGTGGAGTAATGGGTTAACTTATATGAGTTGATTCACTAAACCTGTCATTTAATTTTTTTATTTAATTTTAAACAAATTGACCTATCAATTCATTATTTTATTATTTTTTTAATTTTATATTAGTCTACCATAAAAAAGAGTAGGCTAATTTGTCTAACCCATCAAATAAAAATAAGTTAACTTGTCCCATTTCATTTTCCTTAACTCATGATAGGTTGACCCATTTTGTTATCACTAATTTGATTATTAATTATCTAGGTATTAAATCGTTAAAGGAATTTAATTTCTCATAGTATCTTTAGCATAATTAATTTTTTATTTGTATAGTATTATACAAATATTATTTTTTTAATAATGTGATAACATATAATTACCTGATAGTATTAACAAAAATTATACTAAATTTTAATTTTAATCTACTGTCAATATAAAAAGTTTTATATTATTATCTAATTATATATTACTGAATCATCAAAAGAATTTAATTAAAATAATAATTACTTAAAAAGTCAAATAATTTTAATGACAATATAATATGTTATTAAATAATAGTATAAAAAAATTTATAATGACAGCGAATTAAAATTAAATTTATTATACTAATAATAAATAAAAAAATTAAATCCTTGTTCTAATGTGAAATATATAAAACATTTTGACATTTCTTTGTCATTGTCATCTAAACTTATAATTTAGTTATCACACTTCCAAAAATCATTTCATTTGTCAATATATATATATATATATATATATATATATATATATATATTACATTAGTGTCATTTATAATTTTATATTTGATATTAACTTTTACTAAACGTATTAAATAATTTTTTCAAATAAAATAATTATAACAAAAATTATAATTATAAAATAAATTAAAAATGAAATAATGATTACTCCGCTATAATACAAAAAATAAATTAAGAAAGACATGTGGCATAAAACTAATCACTAAAATAAAATAACTTCTTAAAAAAAATTTAGTTGAAGAATATGTAAGCACCTTTCTGACTGGATAAGCTGGCAATGGCTGTAAGAAATTGGAAGGCGTTGGATAATCAGTCATGGGCGCATAAGTCAAAGCCGTTTGAAGCCAATCTTCCAGAAAAAGTGCCATATCATTCCTATAATAACAAGACAATAATCCGGCGTTAAATCCACCTCAATTAGTTACTAAACTAAGATTAAGTTGTTTGCATAATCACGCTCTCACTTGCATATTCTGAATGATTTCTGAAGCAGTTCCAGCCCTCCCTCTTGGCGACCACGTCTTCTATTTGTTTCCAGGAACCTTTTATCACTTTGTAACAATTCTTACTCTCGCTCTAATTACATGATACATGCAACATAAAGTTTTTTTTAAAAAAATGTTATTCTTCAATAATCACGAACTACAGTAATGTGCACGTGAGTGATATACTTTCTTATACAATGGTTGGTTTATGTGTAGATCCCACTCACACGTAGGTTTTTCTTTTTTGAACAAATTAAATTAATTATTTATTAGAATTATGTAAATATGATGTTCACAGTATCATGGTAAAAACTAAAAACTAAAAATAAAATACTTTCAGTTGGGGGGAGAGAGAAAGAAACCCTGAAGTCTTGTGTGATGATGCTGTCGAAGATATCTGGTGAAACCAAATCCAGAAAGTGGAGTATTGGGGCAGAGGATTGTAAGGTCCAATGGCAATGTGCGGATACTTCAACCTGAACCAGGCAGCAAGCACTGCAAAACCCATTTAGATTTTTGAATTTATTATAATATATACAAGGGGGAGAAGAATGATTTGATTTTATCATGTGAAATTTGACTTTGGCATGAAAAAAAAAATTGACATTTAATTTCAATAAACAATTATTGTTTGATAAGTAAAGATAATGTGAATCTTAAATATTAGTAATATATTTATTGTGTTAAGATAATTGATAGGTCATTATTTTAATTTTCTAAAAAGAGAAAGTTTATGTGTTAAACTTTTTAAGTGGTTAAAAAAAATTTAATCTTGTACCAAAAAAAAATTAATCTTTATTAAATTTAAAAATAGTATCCAATGCTTATATATTATAAACAATAAAATTTTTAATATAAAAATTTTTAAAAATGGTTCTTAAAGTAATTTTAAAAATTTACTTATTCGATGTCATTCTGAATGTTTTAAATCATATTTTATTATAAAATAAAAAAAAAATTTAATGTGTGAACTAAAAAAAACTTCTAATAAATATCATCCTAAATAAAATATATTATCATATAAGTTATATTTAAATAAATATTGTCCTATCTTATTTTAAGACAAAAAAATAAAATATATTATAAAATAAATTAAAATAATAGAGAGTATGAATAAGTTACATAAAAAAAGAAAATAAGAAAAAAAAAGCTAATTCTTAAAATGGAACTTCTTAAGGATTGATACCCAAAGGAATTAAAGCATTGATACTTGAAGTATGTTTTGATATATTTTTTATGAATTAAAATTTAAAATTTCAATTCTCTCCTCACTTAAATTTTATTGAATAAAAGAAAATTCCAAAATAATTTTAAAATACTAAAAAAATATTAAAACAAGCACAAAATAGATAATGAATATATAATTTTAAATTATGTAAAATTAAAAAAAATAATGATCTATGAACATATCTCTTAAAATTATTATCAATGATATTTTTATAAATTATTATATTATAATTTTTAAATAATATATCATTCTTAAGTAATATTATTTTCTCTTTCTAATTAGTCTCAATTAGGGTAGGGGGATGGAACCGTTGCAAATTAAAAGAGGTAAACATAAAATGAAACATCTGATTAAAAGGTAGGCTTATGCATATAGATTATACTTCCTCCGTAGGATCCTCCAAACACCACAACAGGGGAGTCAGTTGCTGACAAATTCTTCTTCAGATCAACGATGAGAGTGGCGTAATCAGCCAATGCCTGTGTGGAGCTCAGATATCCAAGGGTGCTGCTATTGCCATATGCAACCTTCTTGTTTCCACCAAATGGTATTGATTTTCCATAGAATCTATGCTGCAGTTCAATTCGTAATGCATCAAAAAGAATATATTAACAGTTAACAGTCCAACGTTGAGATCTCAGCAGCTTAGATTGGCGAAGTTGCATTTTAAGACGGTACAAGGTTGCCTTTGGGTGAAACAGCAGATGGTTTCCTTAACCAAATGTAAGACAGAGATCTATACTTGAGCAAATGAAAAAGGCTTACCTCAATGAAAAACAGAAGGGCTCTGAAATGGGGTGCTGTGTCAAACATGAAGCCTGTGTTCTGGGTGAACCATTCTATGTTCCCTTCATTTCCTGTGTAGACAAAGATTGGAGCTTTCTTCTGGCACCTCCCCAATGGGTATCATTGATGAGATATCTCTGTTGAAAGGTTTGGTAGCTCTGGGGATTATAATCGAAGTGATCAAGTATTTGGGAGAAGAACTTTGTTCTGTAAAGCCCATTTTGCGCAGAACGAGAGAGTAGCTCTGGACGAAACGCTGAAGAAGGAAATCTTGGTATGATATGGGCAAAATTAAAGTGGAGGTGATGCACAGCAGAGAGAATAAAGGAAGCCATATAATTGTGAACTGGATGCCAACTGCCATTATTTTTCTGACGATTCGTGGAGTACAAAGGAAATGTGTCTCTAGAGAGAAGAAGAGAATCTCAGAAGCTTACAACTAGCGCAGAAAAAGCAATGGAGGTTGGGCTGCTACTACTGGCTGTGCCGAGAGACAATGACTTATTTGGACGACCATAAGATACACTTCCGGTAGCTTCTGATATAAGAGTTTTCTCCTCCTTTGGCAAGTGCAGCTGCTGCTGACTCTGCATCTTGGTTAATAGTAATTGTTCAACAATCATGAGCTACAGTATTGTGCATGTGAGTTATATAATGTATAGTTGTATACTAAGACGTAAATTACTTAATACGGGACATTTTCATTAATTTTAAAAATTAGTTATTATAAGAATGAGAGAGTAGCTTGGCCAGACATGATACAAGACATGAATAGGATATGAGGATATAACTGATTTTAAAAATTACAGGACACGTTTAAAATATAAAATATAAAAATATAACTACTAAATATATATGTAAGATAAAAATATAAATTTAAAAATAAACACCTATATTTAAAATATAAACATTACTAAAAAATTATTTTTAACTTAGATCTTATAAAAAAATAAGCATTTATCATTGTAACCTTGATAAAAGATTATTATTTCTTATAATATTACATTTATATTAGTATAAATTTAAAAAATAAAGTAAAAAATTTTATGATACATATCCGACGCACATGCGATTACAATCTTGAAGTGTCAGTAATTCTGGCTGGAGCCCGGAGGTGAAGCACAACAGAGAAAAGAAAGGAAACAATATAATTGTGAAGTGGGTGCCAATCGCCATTATTCGTGTAAATTGAATGAAATCAATACAGTACACATCTCTGGTAATTATATCTCCAAATTCGGCGAACAAATCGACAGGATCTCAGAAAAATGAGTACAAGCATATGTTGAAGATAGGATCTTTCTCCACCTTTTCTTGCCAACTACAAGTGCTCTGCTAGTGCAGACAAGATAAGTCCAACATGGATCATAAACCAAAAGATTCTTTTTTCAAGAGTTGAAAGAAAAAGATAATAAGGCAAAAACGTAAAAACGTCAAGAAAAAAAAAAAAAAAAGGTCAAGGTTCTGCAACATTCCCAGAAGATGCCGTAGAGGAGGTGAGAATGTTACCCCGAATGACTTATTTGGCCGACTAATGACTATTTGTAGCCATCAGAAAGAATAATGTTAGTGTTACAAATTTGTAATCAAGTAAGCACGAATGTACACTTTAAAATGTATACCCTTTATCAGTGCCGCATAAGTACCCATACGTATCCGATACTGCTAACTTACATTTTATGATTTGAAATTAGTAAATTCTTTTGTCAATACGAACGAGATATCATATAAATTTAATAAATATTAATTTTTTATTATATCTGCAATAACTAATGTTAAAAGTTTAAAAAAGAAAAAGAATGCTCACCCATTTGATGCTTCTATAATAAATAAATAAATTAAATTTAAATAATAATATAAAAACAATACATTAGAGAGAAAGAAGCAACATGTTTAGTTGTTGGGGAAAGAAGATAATTCTCAATAAAATTACATTTGATTAGTGAGAGAAATAGTTAGTAATGGTTGAAACTTCATGTGTTACATGTTTTAGTTTTATAAGATGAACTTTACTTTTTTAAAGTGAACTTAACTTTATAATTTGTTGTATACGTATACGTTTGTATATTTTATTATGATATTACCCTTTAATATAAGGATATCTTTCAATATTTATTATTAGTAAATCTTTTGACTATATTACCCTTCAATTATTAGTAAATCTTGACTTGCGATTGTTTAAGAATTTAAAATTGGATGCGAAAAATTTAGAATCTCCTTTCTTTGTTAGTATATATAGTACTCAAAGGATATAAAAAATAAATTATGAGTTAGTGTTTTTGTGTTTTGGTCATAATACTCATCTATTTACGTTTCTTTTTTTTTTTTTTTGTGTTCGGAGGGATTTTGAGGGAGGAGAAAGGAGATTCGAACAAGTTTGCGAAAACTGTCATTTTACCACCGGCCAAATCCGCTCTTAACTCGCATTTCAAAATATATGTTGGGAGCATTTTGGTCACATGTTGCGAGCATTTCAAGCATTGTTGGGAAAAGCGTTGGATCCGCAACAACCCAGAGGTTATATTGGGCTTTGATTGATACTGGGTCCATATGAATCGCAATGATACTGGGAAGCGGGAACTGTGAAGTGGAAATAAAGTAGACGGAAATAGAGAAAGGGAAAGCAGAGAGGAATCAAAATTCAAAACACAAAGCATATGACAAATGATAAGACTGCTATCTGCTTTTTTTTTCTTTTTTTTTTCACAGTATCCTTTTATTTATTAAATAAAAAACTAATGTTTTGACGTAGGTCAGGCATTTAAAAAGTGACTCTTTTTTAAAATATTTACTTTATATATCATCGAACTTTTATATTAAGATTCATTTTTAATGAAATTTAAACTTTTTTTATTTGAACTAACATCTGTTGGTACCTGTTATATGCTTTAAATGAAAGCTTGCTTTCTCCTTTAATTTGTTTGAAGTTTGAACTATGAATATTGCCTAAATCATTGTGAATAAAGCACAGGGTATTGCTAATTAAGTTCCTGACATTGAGTCCAAATTCAGTGCACACTCCTTTGATCATGGGTGAGTGAGGCAGTAGAAGTAGTATTTACTCACCAGGTGAAAAAAGAGGAGGGGTAATTTTTTTTTCTCCGTAAATGAAAAAAAAAAAAGAGGATGGGCAAGTGATAAGCGTGTGTACACAGAATGGGGAAACGATAAAAAAAAGGAAAAAAAGTATTTTACAAATAAAAAAGTATTATTATGATTTGAATTTATAAAATTAATTCAAATTTGTATTTATTCTAATTTCACTAAATTTGTTAAATTCGAATATCACATCAATATTCTATAAAAGGTGTAATTTAACAATTAATTTTTTTATTGTTGGTATGAAAAAAATTAACCGCGTATCTTTTTTAAGAGCGTGTGACTGATATTCAATTTAAAGTTGTTAATGCTTAATATAGTATTATTCTAAAAATAAAAAAGAATAAACACGTATAATCCTTAATATTAGTTTTACTAGTCATATTAACCCTCAAGTGCACTTATTTAAAAAAAAAAAGAGTCAAGAGTAATTTTATTTGGATTGTATTAGTTTTCAAAAGTTTAATTTTAATTTATTATTAGAATAATATTTTTTACATTATTATCTAAATATGTGTTAGTGTGCTACCAAATTATTAAAAGAATTTGACTAAAATAATAATTACTTAAAAATAAAAAATATAATAACATATTATTGGATAGTAGTGAAAAAAAAATTATATGATAGTGAATCAAAAAGATATGATAACATGTTATTGAATAGTAACAAAAAAAAAGTTATGTGATAGTAATTTAAAATTAAATTTAATATTTAATGTACTTATTTTGAAATAATAATTTAAGATAATGAAATTTGACAATAGTAATTTTACTTTTTTTTTTATATTTAACTTCCTTCTACATAATCTTAACAGAAGCCTCCCAAAATATCAAAACAATTCAAATTCTTTTTTATTTTTATTTTTAAGAAGAGTTTTCACTTCAATATTTAACATTATTTTAAAAAATTAATCTCTCACTCAATAAATAAAAAAATATTTTATAAACCAATCAAAATAATTTATTTTTTAATAAAAATATGAATATATTAAAAAAATAATCTAATAAAATAAATACGTAACAACCGAACTAATTATCATTATATTAATTTTTTATAATATTCAAATAAATAAAATAAAAAAGTAATTGCTTGTAATAAAAATAAATAAATATATGTTATAATTTAAAAGAGTTAATGTGTATTTAGGTTAATTTATTTTTTTTTAAAATAATTATAATTAACATCTTATTAAAAAATTTAAAAAGATAATATTTTTTTAAAAAAAAGGCTATAACTAAACATGGAATAAATTTGCTCTTTGGAGACTCATTAATAAATCAATAATACAAGGCCACGGTTTCATTACTTCAGAGTTCAGAGAAACCAACACGCAAAGGCAATTTGCTGTGCGACTGTGCTAGCTATACTAGATAGATGTGATTGAAATGTCTTTATCTTGATAATAGAAAAAAATTGTTTAACCAGGTTGTCTTTGAGAATTTAGAGAGAATAAGGAAGAAATAAATTTAAAAAAATAAAAAATTAATTAATAAATTATTTTTTATTTTGATTTTTTAAATTTTTTAAAAACATAAAATTTTAAAATATTTATAAAATTTTATAAAAGAGAGTTTTAAAAATTTATTTAAAATTTTTTGCTTTTTTTTTTTATAAAACACAGAGACTTATGATAAATATTTTTTTATTTTTTTAATTTTCAATTCAAACATAATATAAAGAATAGAAAAGCATTACAGAAAATGCAAAGATAAAAATATCATGATCCAAGCAAGAAAAAAACATTGAGCGAGCTGATAAAAAACAATGAGAAGCGAAAATGAATTAAAATTAGCAACTGCCAGGTAACATTGATGGCAATCATGTTATAAAAATGCAACAGAGGTATTTCATTTGAATTGGATTAATATTTAATATATTTATTTAAAAATTTTAATTATTTAAAAATTATTAATAATATTTATTAAATTTAAATTAATTTAATCATACAATATATCAATACAAGTACTTAATTAATTATTTATGATTTTAAAAATTCTATTTGTCTATACTGGTTTTAGTATTCATTTTCAATATCACAAAAAGTTAAATAGTTTACATAAGTTCAGCAATTTCAAACCTATATTTTTGAAATTTAATTTCATCTTAACGTGTATTTGAATTTATTTATTTTATAATAACAGTAATTTATAATTAAAATTTTATTAAAAATTTTTTTGATAAAAAAATAATTTTTTTAAAATTAATCTGTTTCAAGGCATATACTTATTATTTATGATAGTAATTAATCAGATGATCGGACAAAAGGGACCGAGAAAATATATCCACTCATCTTTAGCGAGACAAATATTATTATCCTGATTCTGGTAATCTGGTTGGTGAGAAAATGTATTCCTTTTACATATAGGAAAGTTTTCTTTGTTTGTATTTTGTTTTGGAAAAAGAAAATTATCTATCCTTCTATACTGGTACAAAATTGCCTACAGCATTTCGTACGGATGATCATCGATCCAGGTTAACTTGGAAATCCAATCCAGTAATAAATCTTTGAATTGAGTCGAGTATTTAAGTTAATTTAGTTGAAATTGAAAGAGCTCAATCTGAATTGATTCATGCAGTGAGTCTGATCTTTTATAATTTAATGATCTAACTATTTAACTTGATTATTATTTTTGTTATTAAATTTTATTATTTTACATATCTTTTAAATATTAAAAAAATATTATTTATTTTTAAAAAATTTATTTTATAATAAAAAATAATTTTTTAAATATATATTTTTAAATATTATTATAAAAAAATATAAATTATAATTTTTAATTTTTAAATTTTTTTTATATATATTAAAAAAATTAATGATCTAAATCGAATCAATCTAATTTTAAAAGATTAGATTGACTCCATTTGAGTTAAATAAATTTTTTTAACAACTTTGATCTAATCCAATTTTTTTAATAACTTTGATCTAACCCAATTTAAGTATAAAAAATCAGTTTTAATATATTTTTGTCTGTTTCCGACCCGACCCGTTTAGAAACAGAAACCAGGTTGGTTTTCGAGTCAGAGTCAAAGTCAAAGTCAAAGTTGTCGCCATTTGGGAATGAAGTTGAGGAGGGTGCCAAAGGCAGCCTTACTTGGCGTCGTTATAATTCTCCACCCAATTTTCGCTAATCCTGTCCAAACCCGGCCTCTATTTTCTTCTATACGGAACCCCCATAATTCCAAATCCAACGTCCACCAATCACCGCCATACGATTCCTCTGTTCTTTCACTGACGACTGCACACGGGACACGTGTTCGCGCTCAATAAGGCAAGTCGCGTACGATTGGTTCTCATTCTGCTCTCCCTCTGTCCTTTTCGCTTGTCTGTCCTCATCAAATCTAGCACAAGCACTCTAGCAGTAGCAGGCGGTGTTGGTAGCCATCAAAGCTCTCCGAAGTTTCATCCTCAGTTAGGGTTAGGGTTCGGGTTCTTCTCGCTCTTCGATTCTCTCTCTCTTTTCGTTTCCTTCTTGGCTTCATTCGGTGATGTAATGCGCAGAAAAAGCTGAAAAGCAAACAGTTTTCGCTGCTTCTCGGTGACTGAAAGCCACTTCTTTCAGCCCCCGAGGAATGTGCTCCTTGCTCTGAAGTTCAAGTACTGTGATACCGACAGAAATTGCTGGCCTCTCTTCTGAAATCGTAAAATTCATAAAAACAAATGAAAAACAAAAAAAAAATCAGCCAGAAATTGAAGTGAGGAACCGAAATGGAGGCCTAGTTGTTTGACATTTTTTTGATCGTCTTCGATTCTCGGGTTTGAAGCTTGTGAAGCGTATGGTAAGCGAAATTCCTCGTCTTTTCCTTCTACCCTCTGATCTATGAGTCTTAATTGTCACGCTGTGTTTTTTCTCTTTTGTCATAGATTTTTTGGGATCTGAAGATTGAGGCTTCCTGATGCTGAGGCAAAACCGAAACATGGATTTGATTCCTGGGAAGATCAGAAAACGAGGGTGCTCCTCGTCCGCATCGTCTTCGTCCTCTGTACTTCAGAACTACAGGTTCAAAAGGGCTATTCTGGTGGGTAAGAGGGGCGGATCGAGTACACCAGTGCCCACATGGAAACTCATGAACTTGAGATCTCCGGCATCGGCGCTGCGGGCCCTGGAGTCCCCCAAGTATCCACCATCCCAGACGGGTAGCAAGGTCAAGCAAGCTCCAGTGTCAGCGAGGAAGCTCGCGGCAACACTGTGGGAGATGAATGAGATTCCTTCGCCAAGCATCAAGGAAAGGTCTGATGAGAGAAGGTTGAAGAAGGAGCTGAGAGCAAGGGAGAAGTTGGCAAGGTCCATGCATTCTGGTTCTTTGCCTCCCCATTTATCCGATCCATCACATAGTCCTGTGTCGGAGGTGCTATTTTTTCTCTCGTTTTTTTTTTTTTTAAAAGCAATTCCTTTGTTTTTGGTCATGTTTTGATTGATTAGAAATATTCAAGGACCCAATCAGTAGATTTTCTTCCCTTAGATGTGAAGTTGAGATTAGAATTTTTTTTTTCTAATCCTATGTTTTCTTTTTTTAGAATGTCTATGGTGATTGCATGTAACAGACCAATCTATTGGGCTTTCTTGACCTCAAATTAATATCTTTTTTTTTTGGTAATTGAAAATCGTATTTCTTTCTGATCCCTAATGAATCATAGATATGTTGCGAATTAAATAATAAAATGTGGAATGTCTTACCACAAATTTGGAGTGTGGACTTATAAAAGCATTAACAATGCTATTGATCATATATATTTCTTACAAAGTACTGTCATTTTCTTTTTGTAGAGAATGGATCGATCTGGAACTGGCAGTCGCCATAGAAGAACTCCATCCATTTCTCACAAACTGAGGCTCACAGAACACCATGTTGGCCCTTTAGATTCTCTTAGCAATGCCAGTCTCATGGAGGTATCTGATGCAAATGTTTATCTGGTTCTGGAGACTTAATGCAGTTTTCTTTCTTTTGTTTCTTTCTTTCTATCTCCCAACTTCCTTTCTAGGCATTGCATGCTTCACATACGCAAACACTTTATTCTTGGTATAAAAGACTTTGGAATTCAAGGCATCCATGTTAAGTATGATATCTAAAAATTATCCCAGATCACCGGTGGTTTGGATTCTTATCTTACTTGGGAGTTATAAGATTCCCCAAGAAAAAAAGGTATTTATAGGATTCACCAAGTAGTTTTATTTCTTTCTATCTTGCATTCAGATTTTCAAGAGTTCAAGTATAATATTTATATAAAATAAACATGCATTTCACATATTTACATAGGTATATCAATGAATCGGACATGTTTTGTGTTAAGATACCTGCATACTAAATGCAACCTTATTTCAATCAAGTGAAGTGGAGAACTTAATTTTTTACCAGGGGATACCAAGCGCAGGTCATGGCTATGAAAGTAGGGGAAAGAAATATAGGCTTAGAATCTAATAGACAACCCAACTGCAAGAATGAAATCAATCTCACATGCCTGTTCGTTTCATGGCCAAAACAAATGCCTGGTCCTTATCGAAGCACTTCTCATCCACTACAAGAGACAATGATGAACCAAAAGAAAAATCTTTTCATCAAAACTCCTATTTACCTGATTTGGAAACATGATGATTTTGCAAATTTGATGGTTCATATATACTATCAGATCAATTAATTTCTCTAGTTGATGTTTGCAAGTGAAGACAGAAGACTGCCAATCTAATTACCAAAAATGATATCTCGTTGCACAAGAATAATCTCTCTTATATTGACTATTCAATGTTTTTTCCCTACTATTTTTGGGACAAAGTAGGAACTTCTTACAGCTAATATGCTGTGTGTGTGCCTTGTAAGCACAATGGTGAGCAGCTCCCTTGTGGATGCACTTACTCATTAAGGAACTTTATTATCTAATACATTGGGGTTGCTGAAAGGTTAATGCAATTGCTTCATGATATGCAAATACAATATTCATGCTGAGACTACTTATAACATGCAGACGGTTTTTTTATTTTCACTGGAATGGCCAAACTGCATATGAAAATTAATTTATACTTTGTTCTTTGTTACCTTGGATAGAGGTTTTAATTTTGTTTGTCATTTTCTTTATGTGTTGAAATCTGTCGCTCTGGCATGAAATGCCCTGTCATGCATATGCACCGTTTAACATACAATTGCATTGTAGAATGCCTTATGATATTCGAGTCAGCTTTTGAGAATTTAAAATTTTGAGTTTTTAAATTTTCTATTGAATAATATTGACAAGTCAGTTGCTTTTCCCACTATTTTTTGGACAAAGTAGGAGCTTCTTACAATTAACATGCTGTATGGGTGCCTAGGACTTGTAAGCACATGGTCCCTTGTGGTCCGTGAATGTTCTCACCCATTGAGTAACTGTATGTTTAATACATCAGCTAGTAGTTTGATGGGGTTGCTGGAATCTTAACACAATTGCTTCATGATATGCAAATAGAATATTTATCCTGAAACAGATTATAACATGCTGGTGGTTTCTCTATTCATACCAGAATGGCCAAACTACATATGAAAGTTACTTTGGATAGAGGATTTAATTTTGTTCTTTGTTGTTTTTATATGTTTTGAAATGTATCCCTCTGGCACATGCATATTTTAACATCCAATTGCATACATAATACCTTACAATATTTGATTTGAGTCGGCTTTTGGGAGAATTTAAATTTTCTGTAGAATATGTGATGTGCACGTTGCCTTATAGTTGCATCTTGGTTTTCTTGCAGATTGAAACCAGATCTCGAGCACAGACTCCTGCTTCATCTACAGTTGGAGTCAAGCCACGTTTGAAAGATGTTAGTAATGCTTTAACAACATCCAAAGAGCTACTTAAAATTATAAACCGCATGTGGGGTCATGAAGATCGTCCTTCTTCTAGTATGTCTCTAATCTCAGCTTTACATACTGAGCTGGAAAGGGCTCGCCTGCAGGTCAATCAGCTTATCCAGGAACAGCGTTCAGATCAGAATGAGATAAGTTATTTGATGAAGTGTTTTGCCGAAGAAAAGGCTGCATGGAAAAGCAAGGAGCAAGAAATTGTTGAGGCTGCAATTGAATCCATTGCAGGAGAACTCGATGTAGAGAGGAAGCTCAGGAGACAGTTTGAAAGCTTGAACAAGAAGTTTGGGAGAGAACTGGCTGAGACCAAAGCATCCCTTCTTAATGTGGTGAAAGAACTTGAAAGTGAGAAGAGAGCGAGAGAAATTCTCGAACAAGTATGTGATGAGTTAGCTAGGGATGTTGGTGAAGATAAATCTGAGATAGAGAAACAAAAGAGAGTGTCTACAAAAGTTTGTGAAGAGGTAGAGAAGGAAAAGGAAATGATGCAGTTAACTGATATGTTACGTGAGGAGAGAGCTCAAAAGAAAAACTCTGAGGCAAAATATCAGCTTGAGGAAAAGAATGCAGCTGTTGATAAGCTCAGGAATCAACTTGAAGCTTTTCTGGGAAGCAAACAAGTTAGAGAAAAAGGACGCAATTCCACTCACTTGAATGATGATGAAATTGCTGCATATCTGGGCAGAAGTCGATTTGGTTCCCATCATAATGAAGATAAAGAAGATGATGGAGGAGAGGTTGACGATGATGTAGAATGTGAAGAGGACTCAGCTGAAAGTGATCTGCATTCGATAGAGTTAAATATGGACAACAACAACAAGAGCTATAAGTGGACTTACCCTTCTGAGAGCAGATTTGATACCAGAAGATATCCAATTGATGAAGAAATTAAGGGGAGGAGGTCTACCTCCGGCAGAGTTTCAAGGAGAAGCACATCTCTGCAAAGGAGTATATCAGATGGAATGGAATGGGGAGTCCAAGCTGAGAAGCTTCAAAATTCAGGAGATGGAATAGATTGGGGAAGCTTTTCTGAACTGGAGAAGCAAGCTCAAGGAAAAGGTTATGGCGATGAAATGCAAGGCTATAAATCAGTGAAAGGTCTAAGGGATCAGATATTGGCTGCTTCAAGGATTGGTTCCAGAGTTTATGCCAGTCCAACTAGGCAATTTGCCCAGCCTTGGCCGTCACGAGATCTCACAAATACCTTCCAGGATAGACCTGCTATACTGCAGGGCAATGGTCTAAAATCAAGGTTAGCGGAAGTTAGGGGTGAGGGACAGAATGTAAGGAAGTCCAAAAGGTGAGAAATTGACAAATCTTTTGACACAATGCTTTGCTTGCCATGCTGATACCTGCTGCTGTCATGATGCCTGGTAAAAATTCAGGACAGTGAATCATAGGCCAGCTAGGTAGTGGCCAAAAGAAGCTTTTCACCTGTTAAGTTTTATTTTGTTGATAGGCAATCGCTGCTGCTTAAATTTTCATTTGACCATACTCAGGTATGGTGGTGTTTGTAGAGTTCAGAACACGTGTTATAACCGGCAAGGTTTTTTTCTCCTGTAATATATGCTGAAGGTGATTAAGAATATTTGTTTTTTTTTTCTTCCTTCTCTATTTAAGAAGGCTACTTTCTCTCCCACAAGGTGCATCAACGAAAAATTGAGTTAAAATTGTTAAAGCAGAGGTTGGAACAAGGTTTCCCAACTTAATTATTTCTGGGAAAGTGGTTCTCTCTCTTCTTATGTTTTTCTTTGAAAATTTGAGAACTGTTACCAGTGAACCGAGACAAAGCTGACCCGTGTATGAGCCATAGTAATCTGGCTGGATTTATACCCGGCAATTATTGGCTTGATCTCGGCAAACATGTATACAATACAATTACGCGCCATGTTCTTTAGATGCGAAGACAATTGCTAAGCATAGATGCTTCAACTGTTGCTAAACGATTGTCAGTGCCTTCAGATTCAGATCATCAGATGGGGGACAAAATGTACAACAATCCTGCCCTAGCAGATGTCAAAATGGTGACATACAAACCAAAAGCTCCATCAGAGTTGCTTATTTCCATATTAAAAACCGAAGTTGCAGGCAGTTTTCTTGTTCATTGAAAAACAATATCTATCTCAATACTGAAACAATGGCCAAATTTACTAAAAATAATTTTATATTTTCTTAACTCATTCTCTTAATAATATTTTTAATTATTAAATAAAATAATTATTCAATCTAAATGTTTTTCATGTTATCAAGATATTAAATGTTTTCTTTTTTACTTAATATTTACTTAATTAAATATTAGAGTTATTATTAAAAAATATTTTAAGAGAATGTAACATTTATCATTTTGCAATGCAATACTAAAAAAGTGAATATTCTTTTTCATGTGAAAGAAAAAGAGAATTGAAGGCAAATAAGGTGCAGTGCTATTGCAATAGAGGTACTGTAAATTCAACATGAAACACATCAAAGGGCTCATTGGGAAAGGCCACCTATGGTTCTAGAAACAAAAACAGAGAAGCACAAAAAGACTATGAAGAGAAGCATGGACTAAGGACAATGGTCAAAGCAGATGGAACCATATGAGTTCATTAGTAACTAGAATAGCGGAGTAGAAATGGGTCCCTCTCTGTTTTGAGATCATAGAGACTGAGTAGCTCATGCCTCATGGTGTTCCCAAATGCAAATGCGGGCCTTTTCCTCCCTCCAATCCCATTACCATTCCCATGCGTTCTGTTCATCGATATTCTTCCTCTCCTCGTTCTGCTGCGAGCATCGCAACCCTCCTCAAGGCCTGCAAGACCAGCGAACATCTCCTCCAGGTCCACGCATGCATCATCCACAGAGGGCTAGAGCAAGATCAGTTCCTCATTTCCCAGCTCATTTGCCTCGCCAATTCCTTTGCCAACCTCGCCTGCTCAACAAGCATCTTCAATCGCGTTCTCAGGCCCGCCTCCTTCCTTTGGAATTCTCTCATTAGAGGCCACTGCCAAAAGAGTTGTTTCTTGGATACCATCTCTGCTTTTATTCGCATGAAGACGGAGGGGACTCTTCCCGATAGGTACACCTACCCTTCGGTGATTAAAGCGTATTCCAGCATGTGCAAGGCCAGGGAAGGAAAATCGATTCATGGGTCGGCGTTGAGGTGTGGGGTGGAAGGCGATGTGTTTGTAGGAACCGGTTTGATCGACATGTATGGGAAATGTGGGGAGATTGGTGATGCTCGCAAGGTGTTTGATCGGATGGCCGAGAGGAATGTGGTCTCTTGGACGGCTATGGTGGTTGGATATGTGACTGCTGGGGATGTGGAGGAGGCAAAGAGGCTGTTTGATGAGATGCCGCAGAGAAATGTGGCTTCGTGGAACGCAATGATGCGGGGTTTTGTAAAGGTGGGAGATTTGAGCAGTGCTAGAGGGGTATTTGACGCGATGCCTGAAAAGAATGTAGTTTCATTCACGACTATGATTGATGGCTATGCAAAGACCGGTGATATGCTGGCCGCAAGGTTCTTGTTTGAACAAGCCACGGAAAAGGATATTGTTGCATGGTCTGCATTGATATCAGGGTACGTCCAGAATGGTCAGCCTAATCAGGCGTTGAAAATCATTCATGAGATGGAATCGGCGAATGTGAAACCTGATGAGTTCATATTGGTTAGCTTGATGTCGGCTTCTTCCCAGTTGGGTAGTTTAGAACTGGCTCAATGGGTTGATTCTTATCTAAGCAAGAGCTCTATTGATCTTCAACAAGACCATGTAATTGCGGCTCTTCTGGATATGAATGCAAAGTGCGGAAACATGGAAAGGGCATTACAGTTGTTTGAAGAAATGCCTAAACGAGATCTAATTTCATATTGTTCAATGATACAAGGGTTGTCAATTCATGGTCGTGGGGTAGAGGCCGTGAATCTCTTTAACAGGATGCTGATGGAAGGGCTAACTCCAGATGGGGTGGCCTTCACAATCATCCTGACGGCTTGTAGTCATGCTGGACTTGTTGATGAGGGTTGGAACTACTTCCAGTCCATGCAGCATAAATATTGTATTAGTCCTTCACCTGATCACTATGCATGTATGGTTGATCTTCTAAGCCGGTCAGGGCAATTAAGGGCTGCTTATGAACTTATAAAATCAATGCATGTGGAGCCTCATGCCGGTGCCTGGGGTGCACTTCTTGGGGCATGCAAACTATATGGTGATTCAGAGTTAGGAGAGATTGTTGCTAATCGACTTTTTGAGCTTGAGCCTCAAAATGCTGCTAATTATGTGCTGTTGTCTAACATATATGCAGCAGCAGAGCGATGGATAGATGTTTCCCTTGTGAGAAGTAAGATGAGGGAAAGGAGAGTGCGGAAGATACCTGGTTGCAGTCAAATTTAGTCCAGAGCTGAGTTCTTTCGGCATTTTAAACTTTGGCAATTCCACATATGAAGTTCTCAATTGGGTAATTTGGTTGCAGAACATGGTAGTTATATTAAAAATGGGGCTGAGTTCTTTGAGTTGATCTGAAAGCTTAGCATTTGCTCCATGGTTGTTAAATTGGAAACAGGGTTGACGGGATTGAAGTTTATTCCTGTTTTCACTTACATACTGTCATGTATCAACCAAGATTTGGGTCTTAATTTTGAGATACAAGCGTTTATACAGCAACTTCATTGTTGCTCTGGATTTTTGTAACTGGAAGGGCAAAACAAACTGGTTGGTTTGCAATTTTGGCTGAGGGAAGGGTTAGATTTAAACTGCAGTTGTCTGCATGCAGTAAAAGGCATTATTGTTAAGGCTTGGATTTAAATTGCAGTAGTCTGCAAGGAAGAAAATTAGTTTAACCCTGATAAGTTGAAGTTTGTGGCCAAAAACTGTAACAGCTTTGGTTTTATTCAAGATAGATGTTGTTGCTACCGTTTTATAAACTAATAAGATCAGCTGAATACAAATTCACTTGTAATGTGTTCAAAAACTAGCGTTCTAGGGATGAAAAGGGAAACCAGTGGAGATGTGAGACAGAGAAAGAATCCAAAAACAGAACTATTTACTTAGAATAGTTTCACACAAAACACTGACCTCTGCACCTTTATTTTTACTGATTATTTAGATCAAGTACAATTAGTACAATCCCAGGTTACTAACAATCACAATATATTGATGCAATATTTCTTAGTATTTAAATTTGATTCATTATTAGTAATTATGTGTTGTTACATAATTAATTTACCATGATAATAATTATTTAAGAAGTTAAATACTTTTAATAATGTGACAACATGTGATTTAACATGGGATGAAAAATAAACTTTATAACTTGACACAATATTACTCTCTAACATAATAGAATATATTTCTTCACATGGTTTAGTCACATGGTTCATGACTTTTTTTTTTTAATCAACGGTTCTTGACTAAATTGAGAAGCATGTTATAACAGAATGGAAATGTAAAACCAAGTCCCTATCAGCTATTACTCTTGTGATAGAGCAGAATTTCTTATGTAGGCAGTGCCTATATGGACAATTGAGCATGGACGCTCGAATGGGTCTCAATCTCATTGTATGGCTGTAAATTGAGCGGCAGTGCCGTTTATGACAGTGGACTACCCCAAGCAAAACTAAATGCACCTACTTAAAATTTTATGCTGGTTTGTTACCTTCACCTCTGCTTCCGAATCTGCAAGAAATACTGTAGTTTTCATACTTACAATACATGGCTCTTTATATAAAGATTATAGTTTTCATATATGACCGTAAAATGCATCAGAAAAGAAAAAAATAAATAAATAAATAAAGGAGACCCTTTCAACAAATACTAATTCCAAAGTTCAAACTTTAATTCTCTTTATGATTCTACCACTTGTTTGCCACCACGCCCGGTCCATGTTGTTACATTGTTCTATTATTTGATCTTTACTCATAATGTCATTACATCTTAGCCCTTTTTTTTTGTCATAATTCTCTTAATTTATTATCGACAAATATATATGGGTGGATGTTTTCCATTATTAAATTGTAAATATGAGAATATGAAAATTAAAATAGCTACGACAGATATCAATTTTCTGGCTGCGGCGGAGGAAGTTGGCCATCGAAGCAAGACATAGCGACAGCTGCATGGAAAGCAGCTCCAATGCTCCTCATCAATTACAAAGTAAGGCGAGTGGGCTTCTATCCCTGACTTGAGCGTCTCGTTGTATATCCCCATTACGAAAAATGCCTCCGCCATTTTTTGGGTGTAAAAGCTGAAGTCTTCTGCTGCCATAATCAATGGAGAAAGCTTGACATTGGGCTTCCCGAGCAGAGCTTCTCCCACCCTCTTTGAGTGCTCATATAGGGCTTTGTCATTGATGGTTGGAGGGTACGGCGTCATCGTATCCTCCATGAAGTCTACTGTGGCAGAGCATCGATGCACCGCTGCTTGCATCTCTGTGACCTGCAAGTAAATAGATTCTGATTAAGATAAAGCCAAGGCCTGCATAGATTCTTAAAGAGATACTATATATCTACCTCTTAAATTCTCTTCTGAATGTAGGATTGCTCTTCTGAAGTGAAGCTCCGAAATGTTCCTCCAAATCTAACCACCTCTGGGATTAGGTTTCCTTCCTGGTTGGCCTCAACAAACCCTACCGTTGAGACCTGGTGCACAAAAGAATTAGAAATGAAATTATGGAACAAATAGAATATGCAGCGGTATAGCAGATAGTAATGAGAAGCGCCAAGTAAAGACTATATTCTGAAAGTTGAATGTTATATGCAGCTTGAGGTTGAGATCAATTAATTACCTTGGGCTTTGAAGGGTCTGTTTCTCGTTGAATAATTTGTTGGAGAAAGATTATAGCCATAGATGCTGCCAAAAGTGGATCTCTATGAAAATGGGGAAACGCGGCGTGTCCACCTTTCCCTCGAATTGTCACCACAAAACGGCCAGCACTAGCCAGCATGGGACCAGGACGAGAACGAATGGTGCCAGTGGGAATATCTGGCGAAACATGGAGTCCCAGAATAACTTGCACATTTTCGAGAGCACCTTCGTTTAACACATGGTATGCCCCTGCTTTTCCCTCTTCAGCAGATTGGAAGACAAGTTTAACAGTGCCCTTTAAATAGAAAAAAAAAATGCAGGAACGGGGATCAGCAGTAAAATTGGTCATGCATATATATATATATATATATATATATAGATATATAGATGGCGTGTATTGTAAGAATAGCTCTCTGCCTTTAATTTGTGGCGTCTGTCATGAAGTAATTTTGCAGCTCCAAGCAGCATGGTTACGTGAGCATCATGGCCGCAAGCATGCATTTTGCCTCGTTTTTGCTCTTGTGCTCCCATTCTACCAATTCCTTCCAAACGGTATATCTCCGCGTAATTAATGAGCCCGTACGTTTTATTTTGGTTGAGGGGTAGGCACATGTTAAGTCTAATACATTAAAATTCACTTATATTTAACCAAGATTCAAAATTTTGTCTATTTTTTTATCCCTCAATTGAATACGAACAACTTAGTAAAAAAATTTATATTAAAAAAATATTTTATTAATTAAAAAATATGTGTATTTTTTTGCTGAATTTTAAATATTCAATTAGAGGACAAGAAAAAGAAACAAAAAATTTGAATTCATTTAATGAGCAATTTTATTTCCAATCATTGTGAATATAAAAATTTTGAAAAATTCTTAATCTTTCTAACAAATGAGATTAATAATTCTCATAATTATTTAAAAATTACTTTCATTATTCTTTTTTATTTGTCATTTAAAGTACTTATATAAAAATTAAAGAAAATATTAAATAACTTCATTTATAAAAAATAATTATATTTGACTAAATTATCTTTTTATTGAAATATTCAAAATATTATTATTTATTTCACTAATTCTTTTTTATTTTAATAATATGAAAGATAACGTTAAAAAAATAATTAATATTTCTTTAACTTTTTAAAATGATAAATAAAATGAAATAATTTTTTTTAAATAACAGATAAAAAAGAATAGAGAGAGCTAGTATTAAATGTTTTTTAAGTTTTCAATATATTAAATAATTATAATTCTTCATTTAATATTAAGAGAATTATAAAACTGATTTAATTCATTAGGAAGATTAATAATAAATTTACCCGCTGGATAGGTTATTTGCATTTTTGTCATCAAAATGAGATAAATTTAGTCTTCATAATATTATTAATGAAAAATAGAAAAAGATTCAAAATGCATTTATATTTTCCAAAACTATTAAATATTTCTCAATTAATGTCCAGTACGTACGTTGGTCGTTAGAACTAAAAAATATATATTAAATATTATGAAGTCAAAATGAAATTGTTCTTGATTAGTGTCTTTAGCACTAGTCTAGAGATAAATTGAAGCTAATTTGATTCAAAAGCGAAATTTGCTGAAAAGTTAAACCAATTGATTGATTCTTAAGTAAGTAATTCATTGATTCTTCCGTAGAATCTCATTTTTTACCCTATAGAATCACAATTCTCAAATCCAGGTCTGAGATTTCTTTCCCACAACAAAATCTCTAAAAAAGCTGTTGAATCAACCCAAGTTATAATATTGGGCCATTTTCACAATATATAGAGATTAGACAAAAGTATAATAATTAATTAAATTAAAAAACCTGAATAGGGAGGCGTCCATGTCAGCACGAAGAGCGAACCAAGGGTGCTGGCCGGAATCAATGGAAGCCACAAGGCCAGTCTTGGCAACGGGCCACGAGTACTCTACCCGAAGCGAGTCCAGCTCCGATCTAATGAGTTGACTTGTCTAAAGCTCCTCAAAGGCCAGTTCCGGGTATTCGTGGATTCTCCTCCGGACCCGTCTCGGCCAATCGAAAAAGCTCGGCTCCTTCGCCGAGTCCAACAGCTCACGAGTCAGCTCACTCAACTCTGTCCCCGTCTCCACTCTCTCACTTTCCTTGACAGCCAACGTTAGAGTTGAAGTTGAACATAGCAACATCGCCAGCATCATTCTCAACCTCGACTTCATCATGATTCATATATATTACACAAGTTGATGGAACAGTACTTGATTATATCATCAAAATGCAGAAACTTGCTGAAATCTTGATTAGGCGTTATTGTTGGTACTCTCAGTCTGAGTTGCGTGGGAATTGGGTTGAGCCAATATTTATAGATGCGAAGGAAATGTATTTATCAATTTTATTAGATTGTAAATTAATTAATTAATTAATAAAAATGGCTAGCTTTTTATACCATTTTAGATAATACAATAAATAAGAATTGGATTTTTTTAAACTACACTTTACTAGATTCAAATCTTATTTGGATTAAAATTGTCTAAAATATTTTAGAAGAAAAAGTTTCTGTCTTATTTTATAGGAAAAAAATTCAATATATATATATATATACACACACACACACATGAATTTTCCATTTAAGAAGTTCAATAACACTGGTTCTATAATTCTAATATTCTATTTTAATTTTTCATGAAATCTCAGTACAAAGAGGATTTTCCCCAGCTATAGCAGTGGCAGAGCAGCAAAGTGACGCAATAGCAGAGCTTGCCAGACAGATAAGCAGGGTGCGTATTGAGAAGGCTGGGCAATAACATAGTAACTTGAGAGAAGGTGGGGAGCAGAGATACGCTAGTGAGACAGAACTCGAGCAATTAGAGGGGTGTAGTTTTCTTGGAAAAACTCGATAGGACTTCTCCTTTCCGGTATCTGATTCTCTTATATATCCAAAAGCCTGCTACGTAGTACGTAGTTGCATATTGTCGAAAGCGGCACCTGCACTGTTGTTGAATTTTAACAGACCTGTGGGGTTGCTCTCCATCTGCAGTGGCTGCGGTGCAGTATTAGTAATCATGTTTGCCTCACGTGCCGTGCCTGCTTAAAATCGAACTGCATGGCCTCAAACTTGGGAGGGGTTGCCACACATGCTTAGTGCTTACTCTTGTCGCAACCATGTGGGGTTAGCCTTACTAAAATTTAAAATGCAGCAGTTGAGTTTGGGTAAGTTTGGGATCAGGGTGAATTGCTTGTCACCCTACTCTCTACCCACCCCCGATAAGGAGCTTGAGAATGTGACGAACTCATTTTCCACTCTTGTTTAGTATTTTTTTAAAAAAAAATTGTAAGAATGTTGAGAGTGGACCTTACAATTTCCCGCTAGTTGAATTTCAAAAAGCAATCTTTTACCATCTTTTCAGCAATAATGAAAAAATATCAAAAGCTTTTTATTCAATGCTATTTTTACTCTCCTCTTTTTTTTTCACTTTTCCATTTTTTACATACTTAAATAAGCATAGCCTATGAGAATATGATAAAGAATTAGGTGTATAAAGCACTTCAAACAAGTTAAATCTTATAGAAAAACTCCCAATTAAAAAAAAAAAGCATAATCTTATTTTCTCTGTCTTGTATCATTTTAGTGTTGGCAAACTGATCCCAAACCTACAGGGATGGCCCGTTTGTATTTTTTAGCCTGTCTACTTACGGGCCTTTAAGGGTTGGGCCCGTTTAGTTTGAAAGCAGCAAATCGGGTTGATATCTGGCTTGCAAAATAAATTTCTTGTTAAATATTAATATATTGTACTTTTTAAAACATCTTCATTATTTTGATATGTATTTTACAATTTATATTTTCTTTTAAATTGCTAGGCCCGTGGGCCAACATCTATGGCTAGGTTAGAATGACTTCATTTGGGCCATTCAAATCGTGGGCTGACACACCAACCCATTGACAGCTAGTCCATTGTTCAAGCTTATTTTCAATAAAATAAACACTTACAAAATATATTTGTATTTATTTCCATCACATCATCCCCTAGTGTAAAAAAAAAAAAAAAACTAACCAATGGGATAAGAGCCCGTTGAGAGAGAAAAATAAATATATCAAAAGTATAAGATATATTCTTTAAATTTAATTTCTGAGTTTCTAAATTATTATTTATTTAATTTTTAAACATGTGAATAAAACAATATTTTTTATGTTTGTACTTCATAAATGAATTAAAAAAGAAATAAAAAAAATTGTGCTGTCTATTCTCTCTATTTTGCTTGAATGGGTGGAAAAAAGAGAAAAAAAAAAATGGGATTGAAAAAAATGGGAGGACAGAAAATTTTCTCTTGCTTGGATAATAAAAGAAATGAGGGAAGAAAAAAAATTGATTGTGAGGCCCAAAAAGAATTTTCTTCTTATGTATGGGAAGAAAATTGACTTGGGAAAGAGAAAAGTGACATTTTCAATTCTACTCATTTTGACTATTTTATTCATTTCATTAGAATAAGGGTATATTTATTATTTTATATAAATATATTTTATTTTTTCTTATTTTTTTATATAATTAAATTAAAAAATTATTTTTTTTTTCTCTTCATCCAATTAATAAGAGAGAAAATATGTTTTTTTATTTTCGTTTTTTTTATTTTCTTTCCTTATTCAAGCAAATTAGTGATGGCAGATGAGATAAAAGATTTTGACTTGACATAAATTGGTTAATTCATTTGTTAGATTCCATATAATAAGCTGCTGACAAATAAAAGAGTAAAATATTTTTTTAACTCTTAAAAGATATATTATTTATTAATTTAATTTTTTAAAAAATTAATTTTATTTATTTAATTTTTAAAATTTTAAATTATTCATAAATTTTATCTTTTTATTTATTTTAATTTTATTAATTTATTATCTTAAAAAAATAAATTTTTATGAAAATAAATTTTAAAAAATTAAATTAATAAAATTTATCTTTAAAATTTAAATTAATAAATAATATTCCTTTTAAAAGTATAAATAAATTTTACTCTAAATAAATAAAACTGAGCTTTAACGAAACTTCAATTTCGATGAGAACAAAATAAAAATATCTCTGAGATTCCAACTTCATTTCTCGAGTCCCTAACCGCATCGAACTCCGTCGTATTTACCTATTTTTGTTATATTAGGGACATTATTTATGTTTGGCACGGACTCCAAAATATAAAATAAGAGTTTTAAGTTTTTACTTAGGCAAGAGAGCCATGCACATGCTCCTCCCGGCTCAAAGTTAGTTATTAATTAAATATTATTTTGAGTTTTTTTTATTTTAATTTTTTTTTATAATTTAAATCCTTACTTTGTTTAATTTTTTCAGGAATAATTATAAGTATTTTTTATTCTATTATTTACAAAAAGTAATGATGAAGGAATTATACATAAAATAATAAAAATAAATATATATTTGTCAAACAAAAAATGATATAAGGTAAAAGAATAATATATAAAATAAAATATATAAATATAATTTTTTAAATAAAAAAACATTAGTTGTAATAAACATTAATTTTAAAAAATATTAATATAATTACTTCATTTTTTTTATTCACTTCAACCATTTAAATAATATCAAATAATTTATCTTAACCTTGTAGTTTTAATATTTGATGCTGAATGAATTTATATATTTCTTTCACCTTCCTTACAAATGATAAAATAATTAGAAAAGCTATTCAATATGAAGATTATTGTAAACAAAATGTATAGTTCAGTGATGAACATTGCTATTTGGCTCAAAAAAAATTGCCCGAATTCTAATATGCCAGAATGAACTGGTAGGTTTTTAAGTGAGATGGCAAGCATTTCAGAAGGCTATGTGGACAATGAGCTCCTATTGGTCATCCCCTTGCCTCTGCCTCCTGTTTCGTATATACCAAAAACCACTATTTATCAAGTTTTATTAATTTCTTTGATATACCGAAGCTTGAAAGTTGAAATTGCTGTAACGATGGTTTCTTTTACTTTATTTTCTAACTTATATCATTGATTTTGTTGTATGATTTCATTGTCTAATTAAATTCTTATCTCTAATAAATCCAACATATAAGGGGAAAAAGCAAAATAATTTTATAGAGATTAAAAGCTCAAAGCTTTGACCATGGTGGTCTCTTTTTTAGACTATGATGTGAGGTGAGCTTTCCTTAAAACAAGGTAAGTGAGATGGGTTCACGGTGACAGATAAAAATCGGTACCACCAGCAACAGGTTTGGTGTTGAGGAAAGATGAAGGTGTAGCCATGGAAGGAAAAGAAACAAAGGTGGAAGAAAAATTAGGAGTGCGGCAGGTCGAGAAAGGATCAGTTTTGTCAATATGAAAAAATTTCAGGGACATTGTTCATATTTCTCATGTGACTGTGAAATAGGGCAGGAATACGAATTAGTATTTTTACTTTTTCTGAGTAAAAATTAAAAAAAAAACTATTTAATTAATTTAAATAATATAATGATATGTAATTATACTTTATTCCAAAGTTACAATTTGGATAACTTTTCTGGTCAAGGAGTATTTTTCTTCAACGATACAAGAGGTTCAACTTTGCTCCGTGAATTCGGTTCCGTTTTGTATTCGTGCAAGTGCATGAACATTGAAGGCCCACCTTTTAGCATCTATCTGCCAGCCTTGGCCCTAGCTAATTTTAGTCTCTGGCTGGCTAGGCTACCACACCCCCATATGCACATTGGGTGTTGGGAATTGGGATATCCTTTGACTTCATTTTCCTCATACTCTCTCTCTCTCTCTCTCGTTCCCTTCCTGTCGTACTCATTCACCATCTCTGCTGGCCTGGCCATATAAAAAAAATAGGGTATTTTCATCCCATCCCTGCAACCAGTTTTTGCAATCCAAAGTCATTTTATAATAAAAAATATTATTTAATTTTTTAATATTATATATATTATACTATTTTAATATAAATGAGAAATACTGTAGAATTGAAAATTCCATAGACATGTACTGCGTTTTGTCAGAAAAAAAGAGCTTTCCCTTGTCAATATGTCTACCTACTCGGCTACCCCAGGGCTGAACTAACGTTGTTCTTAAAGAAAGAAGAGGCAGTACTATTAATATTATAAAAGAAGACTTGCACCCAAAAAAAAAATTATAAAAGAAGATGGGTGATTAGTGAAAGAAGGCAAAAGGACAGCGTTATTAATTCGGGCATTGATCCGAGAGAAATATATACACTGACAAAAGTAAGAGATTTTATTAGGGAACAGGAATTCCTTATTCTATGTTATTAGGCCAAAAAAAATATCTAAAATAATGCATTGTGATTGTGAATGCACCAAAAAACGTACGATCAAATACCCACTTTCTCCCTTTCTTTTAAAGAAATTGAATGAGTGGTGCTTACGCGGTCCTCATCTTCAACGTGCCATAGCCACAAGATTTTCTCCATTTCTTTGCTGCTTTCATTGGAGCTGCTGGTCGTGTCGGCCGACAATTTCTTTCATTGAAAGAAAAAACGAAATTTAAATCACATGATGGTAAGATGATTCAAACTACGTAGGACCCACCAATCGGATGACCCAGAATAGGGTCTTTCTTAATTTATATTTAGTTGTTTACTTCCATGTCCTTAACAAACCAACTTCCACACATGGAGATCTAATTAAGGAACCTAACGTATGTATGAATACATCAAGAAAATTTTCAAAAAGTTAATCATATAGCAACGCGAATTCATAATTCGTGTAATATGTGGTTAACAACTTAATATCATATTCATATCCTAAATATTTGAGCAGATGGAGGTTTATTTTGTTAAATGCGCATAATATATTAATTCGTTACCTAATTAAATATTCTGACATTTCTTGCTCCAACCCACATCTTTCGAAGTTTGGTCAGCTAACGACTACTAATTAAGTGAAGGCACTGAAGGGCAGGGCAACAAGAAAAGTAAAAGTAAATTTGTTCAAAAAGAGATGAAAAGTTGACCAGCAGGCACAAGTTGTTTACATTTGCATCAAGACTTTGAATTTTCAACAAATAAATTAATAGGAAGCTGCTTCATTAATAGAATGTAGAAGTGAGAGAGTAAAGAAATAATAATTGTGAGTTGTGTGAGCTAGTGTTGCTTACGTTAGACGGGTGAACCTATACACAACGATAAACTAAAGGCATGGTTGCTTGTAGATTGCAAATACATCGAGTGGAGACAGACGGAGACTAGTCGGACTGTCAAGTAATGAAAGCAATGTAAGAGGCTGATAGAGATGTAGTGTCTAAGAAGGCATTACTACAATTTTTGGCAGAAAGAGAACAGAGAAAAAGACGAAAGAGATGTATTCTCCAATCTTTATCTAGAAGTTTGTATATTACAGGGAGAAAAAATTATTGAAGGGCAACTCATCCGGCCCCTTCCTTCCTTTGTTTTTCTTTTTAAAATTAAAATATCCAATAAAAAAATATTTTTTTTACTACTCTTTTTTATCTTTTCCTTTTCATCCTCTAATATAGTATAATTTCCCTATTTTCTGGAATGGCAACGAGGTTTTCGATTTTACCACATCGATGCATTTTTCAAATATTTATATTTTGATAATTTTTTTGTTGTGTTATTTTGGTTGTTCCAAAGTGAAGAGTTTATTTATAAAAAAAAAAGTAAGTAATAATAAATATTAATAAAAAATTAAAAAATAAATTTTAATAATTTTATAATTTATTATATATATTATTATGTTTTAAATTGTTATTTTTTATTAATAATTATAATATTTTACTTTTTTTCCTAACACTTATAAATAGTCAAATCTTGTGTTTCGATGCTTAATTATTTGCTGTATTCTGTACTTACATTTTTTTAAGTATTAATAAAAAATTAAAGAAAAAAAATTACTTTATTTAAAAAAAGAAAATGACATGTCATATATAAGTCCCAGTAAAGTCTTATCAGAATACTTACAAATCACAGACTTTAACGAGATCTTGAACTCAAAGACATTTGAAAATTCACAATTCAATGTTTCTTGATCTAAGTCTGATCGATTTTGTAATTATATTTTTTGAAAGTCTATTTCGAAACTTTGGATGCATTAAAAAAATAACTAGGCATCAGATTCCAACTTGGTTATCCCTAGTACGCAGCGGGAGCTAACTTTGTCGTATTACCTCGTTGGTTGTGAGTCGTGACAGATAAAAATAATAATACAAGGGCGGCATTGTCGTGCGTCGTGAAACAACCATCACACCTACATGGGCGATTCGGTAATTTCAAGTTACTTCCAGTTTTCAGATGTGTTCACCCAAAAACAGGCGAAGTAACCAACAGCCGAAGTAACCAACAGCCTAATTTTATTAATTACATTTTTTTAATTTTTATTAAGTTGCCGATTAATATTTTATTATATTTTTTAATACAAATAAATTATTATTTTGTATTTTAATCAAATGAAACACACACATAGTTAACTATTAATAATTCATTATTAAGAAAACTGATATTTTAATAAGGACAGATTATTCTCGTCTTTCTTCAGATTTGGCCAAATTGCATAAGATAACCTTCTTGATTGTGATATGACATAGTCTTCCCTGACGTGAAACGGTGTTAGGTTTCGTTTAAGAAAATGTAAAATACTTGTATTTTAAAAAAAGAAAATGTAAAATACTTATTCTACCCTTCATATTTAATTCCTTGAAAACTTAAACCTTTCTTTTAACAATGGCTCTTTTGTAGAAAACCCTAAGGACCACCCTCATTTCCCCTTCCAATCCACGTGAAGCCCTAGGGTCCACCTTATTAAACTCTAAAAATTACCTTTAGTGTTTGTTTAGTATAGTGGTGAAAATAGAAATAAATTTTTAGAAGATAATTATATAGAAGACTCATCGTTTAAAAATAAATTTGAATCATTTCTTGTGCCAAGATAAGTTGAAGAAAAATAAATATAAACTATAATATATTAAAACTCATTATAATGAGTTATAAATTTTACATTTCATATTTAAAATTTTTTATATTTTTTTATTTTTAACATAACACTTTTTTATTATTTTACTAATAAAAAATAATTTTTATTTTATAAAAATTTATTTTTATTTTTATTCTCATTAAATTATATTTTTATTCTCGTATCAAACTAATCCTAACCTTGCTTAGAGTTCGGACACAACAAGAGACATGCCCGAGAGCGGAGAGGTCCAATGAAGAAGGTATGTGGACTTCTGTTTTGTGGTTTATTATGTGCTTCCATTGTATTGGTTGGTTGCTTTCTTTTTTGGCAGAAACGACATGGGGTCAACCTGTGGGATGATTAAGGTAAAAAACCTAACTAGATTTTTGGAGAAGAAAACTTAACATAAAGCCTCACCTCTTCAATCAAATTCTGTGCCAACCTCAGACACACCAAGGAGGAGGGGGCTTGAGCAAAGATGGAGAAATAAACCAAACAGGAGGAGGAAACCCATTTAATTGACAAAGAAAGGGCAAACTTGTCTTTTTGTACTATCAAAATTCATTTAAAATCACGTGACAGGCACGTGCATACATTATGTTAGTTATACAAAAGGCACGTTATGTACCGGGGTTGACGGCGTCAGCACAGTACATAAACTTGGGAAGTGCGGAGTCATTTTACAATCAATGAGAGCCACAGATGAGTGATATTGTCGTGCTTTTTTTTTTTTTTTTTGGTATCCAGTCGGGTCGACTTAGGCCACTTAAAAATTGCTATTTAGCTTCCCGAATCTCATTTTCTAACAGAGCAATAGATTGGTCCTTCCTCCTCTCCCTTTTATTTCCCTCAAAGCAATGGCAGGCTCACTTTCTGAAGTCAACAGAAGGTATGTACCCAGTAACACATGCTTCGGTTTTGAGTTATTTGATATCCACAATCGAGTAGGATATGATCTTTCTTCTACAAGTAATTCTAACGTGCTGCGTTGTAAATCTCATGTATTAATAATAGTAGAGAACACGACATTCCATGCTTGCTCATGAAATTGAAAAATTTCTATGAACTACCTTTATCTTTATCTATGGGCCAAAGCTGGCCAATTGTTGAATCTTGGCTCAATCTCCGTTAGATACCTTGGACTAGTAGTAGGCAATTTTATTTCGGTACCAGTCAGCGAGCAGATTTTTATTTATAAATTTTGCTCGTTATTGTCATTATTGCCAAAAGAGAGAGTGAAATTCATCCTTGACTTTGATTAGGATGCTCCGCAAGTCCTCCCATGTCAAGCCTGCTAACTTAGGTGACAATTGGTTTTCCGACTTAGGTGACAATAAAGGCCTGCGATGAATCATTTCTTCTGTGCAGGCTGGAAGGAAAAGTGGCGCTGATAACAGGAGGAGCCAGTGGCATTGGCAAACGAACTGCAGAAGTGTTCGCCCAGCATGGAGCCAAAGTGGTGATCGCAGACATCCAAGACGAACTGGGCCATTCGGTTGCCCAATCCATAGGGCCATCGACATGCTCGTACGTCCACTGCGATGTCACCGACGAGGCCCAAGTCAAAAACGCCGTGGAGAAAGGCGTAGAAACATTTGGGAAGCTAGACATAATGTTCAACAACGCTGGCATAGCTGGTCCCAACAAGTCCCGAATTATCGACAACGAGAAGGCCGATTTCGAGCGCGTACTCAGCGTCAATGTCACCGGTGTGTTCCTCGGCATCAAGCACGCAGCGCAGGCCATGATCCCATCTCGTGCTGGCAGCATTATCTCTACGGCTAGCATAAGCTCGTACGTTGGCGGCGCCGCCTCTCATGCCTACTGCTGTGCCAAACATGCCGTGGTTGGCCTCACTAAGAATGCCGCAGTTGAGCTTGGGCAGTTTGGGATCAGGGTGAATTGCTTGTCGCCTTACGCTCTCGCCACTCCCCTGGCTACCAATTTTGTTGGGGTTACTGATGAGGGGCTTGAGAATGTGATGAACTCGCTTGCTAATCTCAAGGGCGTGACCCTTAAGGCTGATGATGTGGCAAACGCAGCACTTTATTTTGCCAGCGATGAGTCAAGGTACGTGAGCGGGCATAATTTGCTCATAGATGGGGGTTTCAGTATTGTTAATCCCTCGTTTGGCATGTTTCAGTACTCGGAGCCTTGATTTCGTCTACTATGAAGAAGGAAGAATAATATTATGCGTGTTAATTAGTAGAAACACTTCAATAAAGGTTCATAATGAGCTATTGGGATTGAACTTCGTTTGTAATACTCATCTTTTGTTACTTACATGCTTAGGCCTCTGCATCTTGAAAACTGTTACATATTCGTGATCTTGAAACGATCCCACTTAATTTTTCTTCTGTCGAAACTCAATGAATTAATTCATTTAACAAAACAATTTTAAGTCATCTTAATTGTATAAAATAAGTTCATATAAGAATTACCGAAAGAAAGTCAAGAAAGGCTTTTCTTTTTTCGTAAAAGAGAAAGTTAAATTAAAATTGAGCGCAGTCCAAGCTTTGGTGCAACCTCGCAGGAGTTTCTGTCTAGAACCCAAGTCCGACATATATTTAGACACTACACCCTCCCCCCTTCTTTTTGAGCGAGATGAAGACATGCACTCCTTGATGCAAGGTGAAGCTAGTTAGAAGAATTTTCCTTCCTTTTAAAATTTAGAAGAAGACGAAACTTTAATTTTGTGATTAAGTGTAATAACAAATACTTTATATAATGTTTCGAATCCTTCCTATATTCCTTTTGTTATATTTAGAAATGAAACTCAGTCTGACTTTCACTGTTAAATTACATTCCCTTGTTGGGCTAACCAGCTCTAACTAATCGAAGAATCTATTTATTTTCCCTTTTGTTAATAATATTTTGACTAGAAAAAAAGTACAATCTTTCCACCCTGCAAAACAACGTGATTTAGTTATTGTTGACTTCTTAATTCCTCTTTATAAGGCATAAATGCTACTGTGGAAATTAAGCGTTCTGTCATCAAGATCGCAGAGAGGGAACAAAAAGAAGAATAGATTGTTCTACAATTGTCATACTGTGATTTCTTCAACGACAAAGACAAGATGGCCGGTGATTGTTGCAAAGGAAAGATGGCGGCCGGATGATCAGGGGAGGCAGAGCATGGCCTATGGCCTTGTGTGAAAACTAGTCTTCAATGCACAAGGTGCTAACTGAATTGTGCTCCAGCGGGGATAATATATTTGACTAGAAAGGAAGAACTCAAACCACCAGTGCAAAATACAAGTACATCCAGTTGCTAACAATATGAACCCTGGCGATGTTTTTATGATATTATGTGGCAAGAAATGGCAAATTGTAGTTAGGGATTTGAGTTGAGAACAGACAATCATTGACATGTGTTTTATGAGTAATACTATGTCTTTCTAAATTTTTTTTCTAATGATCCTTCTAATATTTCATAGTCAAATATTAAATTAAAAAAATAAAGCATTTAAAATATTTGAAACATAAAAAACATTTAATATTAATTTTATTTAATAATTAAAAAAATTATTAAAATGATGATTTAAGAGAATGTAAAATTATTCGTGTTTTATATATTCTTATATCTCAGGTTGTGCTCTTAGTTATTGTCGTTGAACACAAAAATCAAACCTATTTCAGAAACACAGAATTGAAGTCACTCTTTGGATCACCTAAACCGGTAACACAGTTCGTTTTGCGTTCCAATGCACAAACTCGCGCTTTGAGAGCAAATAATTAAGACACTAATTCAAGAAATTGATAGTGACCAGTTCAGGCATTAATTAATTCCATTCATTTCCTTACATAAAACGATCCTCTCAGACTTTAAAAATATGATATTTGCAGTTTGCACATCATTTCTTATTTCATCAATTTTTTTATACTCTACTTTTTTACATAGGACGTAGGTCTCGTGCAAAACTAACATACATGAGTCCTTTATATAAAAATTAAGTCAATCCTTATTCCGGAGTTGAACTTGTGTAAAATTTAATCAAAATATATGTTTAGATTACTTCATTTTATGATTATAATAGGTTATAATCAAAATTTTACTTAATTTTTTTTTTAAAATAATTTTTTCTTGCTCATCTCTTCTCTAAGATTTGAACTCTAAACCTCTTCTTAGGAACGCATCTCACTTACCAGTATCCCATAAGCATTGCAATGCAACTATAGGTAGCAAAACTTATTGATGTCGTGAATTGAGTGTAACTCAAGTAATTGCAGGTATTTGTGGATTTTTTTAAATTGTACAATAAGGATATTTTTGCGCCAATTCCTACGTTAATTTAAACTAAATTTCTTATTGGATAATCTTCAAGATGCACTCTCTAAATCAATATAATGCATTTCAAAAAGTTAATTCTCTTATATGCTAATTTAAATTTTGAATCCAAATAATTAAAGTAGAGAGCATACGTCCTGAATCACATGCAACAGATAAATTTGAAAAGCTTCATTAGCATCTTTCATTATTTAATATAGATGTAGGAAATTTTTAAACTTTTATAAGGGAAATGAAAAGAAAAAGAGGGAAAAGAGAACAAGTTCTCTTATTTGAGAGTTTAAAAATAGATATAAAGAAAAAAAATTTTAAAAAAACTATTTTTTCCCTCTTTCTCTCAAAAGCTCAATTTTTGTTTTCTTCAAAATTAAGGTAGAATGAAAAAACTAAAAACTTTTATAAATTAAAAGTAAATATTTTATAACTTTACCCTTTATATTAAGTATCTTTATTTGTTTTTTACTAAATTAAAAAAAACTGTTAAAAAAATTAAAAATTATAATAGTTTCATTTCGTTCCTTTATAATTGAAGTTCCAAACAAAAATAATAAAATTTCATTCCATTCCCTTATTAATATTCTAAATAAAAAAAAATAAATTTATTTCATTTCTTCTCTTTCTCTTTTCCTGTCTATTTTCATTTGTTCTGTTTGGTTCCATTAATTCAAAAAAATAACCAAACACAATTTTATAGTCAGTTTGATATATTTTTAAAATTAGAGGTGAAAAATTCAACTATCCTTAAATTTTGTCACGTTCGTTTTTTTTTTATGGGATTTGTTACGTTCGTTTTTGAAAGTGTAACAAACTAACTTTTAATAATAAGAAATAATCTATAAATGTCTAAATTAAAAAAATTAAAGAAATCAAAGTAGAAATTGATTTTTTAAATGATACTGATCTTGATGAATCATTTCAATAAATGATGTGCGAAAGTTCTCATCTTCTTTCGTCGTGTCATTGAAAAAATAGTTGGCATCATCACAAATATTGTCAAATTAGATTCACAAAGAGGGTCACTGTCTGGTAATTAAACTTCTGCTATTTTCGGTATTGACTATTGAGGAAGAGAATTGGAGAAGGGTCACGTCAAAAAAAAAAAAAGAGAATTGGAGAAGGGTGAGAATTATCTCGTATTATGTAACCCTCACCAATGAACTCAAAATAAAAAAATTCACAAAATATTCTAATTTTAAACATGCATTTATTTTTATTTTTTTTTATCAACAATAGCGTCCTAATCTGAATTGGTCTGATAGCGAGGGGACACAGGAGTGAAATCTTAGTTTGCAAATCATTGCCAAACTGGTATGTCACTAATCCTACGATGCTGGAAGCCAGAGCTATCCTTGAACCTTTGAAACTGGCCATTATATACAAGATTGGTGGTCAATTATCATTGAAAGTGACTGTACGAGGATGGTAAAAGACCTGAAGAGTGGAGTCTTAGACTCCTCTAAAATGGGCGTAATCTATGATGATTTTAGGGGGTTGATGTCCAATCTCTCACAAAGTAGTTTTGCCTTCAAACTTAATAAGGTTAAGGAGGTTGTCCATTGACTAATAACATATTTAAATTGATCTTTAAAACTCTAAAATTATAAAATAAAAGAACTTTTATCGAAATTATAATTTGAATGCTTTTAAAAACTAAATCAAATATACTATAACTCAATGGGCCCAGCATTTTGTTGAGGGTCTGGTTTGCAGAACTTCCTATTTATTATAGTTTTGATCCTTTCGTTATGACTTATGAATTAAGCTCTTTTATCGAAAAAAAAAAGTAAAAATTTGCACACCCAACATCTGTCGGTGTGATCTAACTTGGTCCTATGGATATGTCACAGTCAAAAACCGTCAAGGTTTCAAGTATCCTTTTTTCGCTTGGCATAGAAAAACTATCAGTTGTGCATTATATTCCACCTACTAAACACTAATTTAGATTCGTTCCTGTGTGAGCTTTAACGCTAATTAATCCACCGACGGCATTACAAGATTTGCATAATTTTGGAGCTTTAATTAATCCACTGACATTGCAAGATTTGCATAATTTTGGAGCTTTCATCAATATTATGATTTAATTCGGTGAAAAGATGTTTGACAAAAGGCATTCAGTACAGTACAAGTTAGAAATTGAAACTATCCATCCTATCCGTGAATTTGGCTCCTTCTATAAAACGAGTGATCACGTACTTTAAGATAAAGTATATAATTTATAATTATTAATAAAAAAGTAAATAATATAAAATTAATAAAATATAAATATATAAAATAATAATTTATGAATTTATCAAGATTATTTTCTTAAATTTTTTCATTAATAATTATCCATTTATATTTAGTAGTATATTTTAAAGGAATCAAATCCCCCATACCATGCATGGAGTCTTCAATTAATGAGTTTTTCCAAAATAAATTGTATGGGACCAGCATATATAGGTGCGCATTTTGATTATATTACCACAACAAAAGTTGGTCGGCTAATTAAGTTAATGTTGCCAATTAGGAGACCGCATCCGCTGTGTACGTAAGCTTGAAATAACGATGATGCCTCCACTACCTGTGGAAACAAAATACTGAATTATTACAAAATAAATTGAGGAATAAACCAAAAGGTCCATAAGGGAACAATTGCTCAGTTTAAATCTTGTCATGGTGATAAGGACAAAATTTTTATCTTTTACTAGAACCATAAGGAGCAGTGATTAAAAAATAATTAACAATTCAAGTCCTATATATCTTCTGTGTGTCCTCAATTTGTTCGTCAAGAGGTTACTGCCAATAAAAAATGTAATTTTTTTTAATGGACGGTATTTCATTAAAAAAAATTAAAAACAGAACAAAGGATTTAAATTCCTTCTAATAAGTGTAATTGACGTGCTAATGTAATATTGAGTTCTTAAATTTATATCTTTTCTAGTCTCTTCGTCGTGTCACGCCCATGTTTTTGGGGAGGGGGGGCGGTGCATGCTTTGCTGCTACAGTGGTTGACTTGACTGCATTCATTAATTGGGAGTTGTTGTTGGATCATTTTGGTTGGTGACTTTCATTAACTATTGTTTTTTTTTATTAATTGTTCCTTTTAATTTTGGTTCCCACATTAATCACAAAATTATCTCCTTATAAAGTTCCTACACATTGGTAATCTTAGCATTCAAACTCTCGTCCATTAGTTGCTATAGTGCTAAAAGAGCAAATCCAACTCGATGGCTTCAATTGCGAGAAGGTAGTTTCGGAGACTGATTTCTTTCATGATCTATCTTTATGAATCAAATCTTAACAGTTAACAAGAAATCACTCATATCTTGCAGGCTAGAAGGTAAAGTGGCAATAATCACTGGAGGTGCTAGCGGCATTGGTGCCGCTACTGCCAAACTATTCGTTCAACACGGTGCCAAGGTAATTGTTGCAGATGTCCAAGATGAACTTGGCCAATCCCTTTGCAAAAGTCTTGGCACAAATGCCATCATTTCCTACGTTCACTGCGATGTAACTTGTGATTCAGACGTCAAAAACGTAGTTGATATGGCAGTGTCCAAGTACGGTAAGCTTGACATCATGTACAACAACGCTGGCATCAGCGGCAACTCGAATCGAACAATACTGGCTTCCGATGACGTAGACTTCAAAAGGGTGTTCGAAGTTAACGTTTATGGAGCTTTCTTGGGTGCCAAGCATGCGGCCAGGATCATGATCCCAGCGAAGAGAGGGGTCATTCTTTTTACTTCAAGCGTTGCTTCGTTAATTGGTGGCGAGGCAACGCATGCCTACACTGTGTCGAAGCACGCAGTGGTGGGGCTTATGAAGAACCTGTGCGTGGAGCTAGGACAGCACGGGATTAGAGTCAACTGCATCTCTCCGGGAGCCATTCCCACTCCAATGCTGAACAATGTGCTGAAAATGAACAAGAGCGCGACGCAGGAAGTGCTGTGCTCGGTTGCAGTGTTGAAGGAGGCAGTTCTCGAGGAGGAGGACATAGCAGAGGCAGCGGTTTATTTGAGCAGCAACGAATCGAAGTTCGTGAGTGGAATCAACCTTGTGTTGGACGGGGGTTACAGCACAACCAATATGTCATTCTCTTCGGCGCTGAAAGGCCTGGTGAACCCAACCCCCAACAGCAACCACTTTCAGTGATGGGCTATATATACTATATAGAGCCTGCACTTGCTGGGCTGTTCCTGTCCTACAGAAATAAATAAAGTCTATCCAGTCTCTCTATTTTGTGGTTTCCTATCATCAGAGGATCGAATTGAATAGGACAGTACTAGACTCCTTGGGTAGGAGCGAATATTACGTGTTTGCGGAGTGATGTATTTTCTTTTATTCAGTGTTATTTAATAATAGTTATGCGAATTTTGTGAATTATTATTATTTGTTTAAATTAGATTTTTTTAAAAATTATAATAATACATAAAGTTAATATAATTATTATTAAATAATATATAATAGAAAATGTTTTACTCTAAATACAAATAAAATAATAAAATAATAACCAGAGTGGAAGTATACGTGGATGTTACTTCTGGTTTGTCTCAATAATGTTACCTGCTCCTCTGGATCTGCATTATAATTTCTTTTTTGTGGCGATAGGCTACTCAATTAAAGGTAGTTTGTCTTTCATCTACCAATGTACTGTCATGGACTAATCTAAATGTATGTTTGTCAATAGTTTTTTTTTTTAAAAATTATTTTTTCTTAAATTAACGTAATAAAATTTTAATTATAAAATAAATTAATTTAAATAGACATTAATTTAAAATATTATAACATTGTTATATAACAAAACTCTAAACAGGGGTGCTGTTGCTCCAGCTCTAATGGCGAAACCCGGATTTGATATTCCTATGTTTTTAGCGAGTCTCAACTAATTAATCTGAATACATTTTTCTGCAAATATCTTAACAATGCAATGATTTATTGGGTAAAAAGTTAAATCATCTTACGCGCAGAAGTTAAAATTAGAATAAGAATAAATAAATGCATGATTCGTTCGGTTTTTAACCTTCAATTATTTCTTTAATTTGCCTTAAATTTATTGTAAGAACGAAGTAACCAAAGAAAGGAATGCTTCAGACAAAGCGTGCTAAGGCCATTATCTCAGAAAACTTTGGACGGTGCATTAATTTGAAATTTGAAATGTATGTCAGATACATTTCCTATCATGACAGTTGACAGTAATGCCCTCGGTTATTCACATGAAACTATGTGGTTCTTTTAATAAAATCTTGAGGAGGACTAGTGAATGTCAATGTTATAACTTATAACCATCTTATACGGTGCTGCAACAATTAATAAAGGCATCAATAAAAAATGTAAGAATCGTCAGTGAATCTTATTCAGTGAAAGAAAATTGAAAAGCTTTATTACAAGTAAGAAAGGACTAATTTACGCATGTAGAATATTGATCAAAAGTCTCATTACGCGTAAGAATAGAGTAAGCATTTAACCTCGCTAGCTAGCGCCACCCATACCCCTACACATCAGTTTAACAGCAGTAACATAAAATTAACAGTGGAAAATGTTATTATTACCACACATATTTGATTTACTCCCATTAAACATATACAGAAAATTAAATTAATTTGGAACAAAAAAAGAAATAACATAAAAAATACAACTTAAGACATCAAGGTTAAATATTTACAAACTGTATTTGCCAATGACTATCAGTTGATTAATTAAAGTGGCGCGTTGCTTGAGAAACGAAAAATTATACGCAAAGTCTGAAATATCATCTATACTTTGGATTTGTTTAGATAAGCTTATAAACAATATTTTTTTTATATATCTTATTTTAATATATTTTTTTTGTATTTATTCTATATATATAAAAAAATAAGTAATTTGACTTTGTTATATATCATTTTGATTCTGTCATTTGGTATTTTTGTTTTGACATTTGACTTCAGTAAATAATATTTATGTAGAATATGAATCTTGAATGCTATAATACATTTATTGTAGTAACTGATAAGTCATGATTTTAAATTTCAAAAAAAAATTCATGAATCAAATCTTTTCAAATTCTTCATTTCTTCTTTTTTTTTTATTTAATAATATTTTTCTCTCACTTTTTTTTTATAAATTAAATTTAAAATTTCAATTCTTTTTTTACCAGTCTGAATTAATTAATAATAATTATTATATTTTTTAAATAAATAAAAATATTAAATATTAAAAATACTAACAAATATTAAAATAAACTTAAAATAAGCAATGAATATATAATTTAAAATTATGTAAAACCAAAAAAAATAATAATTTGTTAAATATTTCCTTTAAAATTGTTCTAAGTAATTTTTGTTTTTAATTAAATATTATATTATAATTTTTAAATAATATATCATTATCTTTTAATTTTATTTTATTTTTTTAATTCTTCTGTACACTGCACCAATGTTACGCTAGTTTAAATATAATATTTAAAAAATATTTTTAAATAATAATAAAAATTTTAAGTTTGTTTGGATAAAAAAGAATAAAAGTACTTTATTTATATTAAAATTATTAAAAAAGACATTTAAATATAAAATATGCTGAGGTATGATATGTAATATATGCTTAAATGAGCTAGCATAATAGGGACATTGAAGTTTTTAAATATGTCATGATAACAATGTCATGAAAAACGAGACGTAAGATAATAAAAATATGTTTAGTTGTATATTCAAAGGCTTAAAAATATATTATTGATGTTGTTTTATTTTACTTTTTCTAAGTAGTATAGTCATTGATATTAGAATTCGATTTAAGGTATTAGGGCACAATGAATTCAAATTACGTTATTTAAAATGTAATTCATAAAATTACCTAGAGAGGTTTATGTGAATAAAATTTATAAAGAGAAAAAAGAGGGGATATGAATATAATTTTTAATAAAAATAAATGATATTTTTGTCATAAAATTATATTAAAAACTATTTCTCCTTCTACTTTCTTCATAAATTAAAAATTATTAACTTAAAAAAAAAAGATAAATTAACTTACTTTTTAACTTTTAATTTTTTGTAAAAATTACATACAAGCGCATTTCAAAATACGTTAAAATACTTTTTCTAATTTTTTTTTTAAAAAAATCTCCAAACGGGTTCTATATATAATGGAAATTTTATCATTTGGTTTTCAACTTTTACTTTTCTTAAAATACAATTAATAATTAATTAAACAATTACTTTTCTATATATAACACCTCGCTTCAGTGTTCTGGGCAGCCCCTCGACACTTTTTCTCCTCTCCCAATTCAGCCAACTCCTGAATGGGGCTGGAAATGTTCGGTTCGGACCGGCATGACAAAAAATGTAGTTTGAATTTAACATGAACCAATTTTTTTAGAGCTTAAATTAAGTTTGTAAATTATTTGGTTCTACTTGTGAGTTTAAATTATATAAATTAAATACATAAAAATGAGATAAAATAAATTAAATATTAATTTATTTTTTTTTATATTTTTTGTACTTATTTTATTTTTAAATTATATATATATATATATATTAATAATTAACTTAAATATCATATTATTAAAATTAGAAAAATTCAGGAGAAATTATGTATATAAATAAACTTTTATATATTATAATATAATTACTCTAAAAAAAAGTAACATAGGCTCTTAGATGATCAATTTAGAGAGTTAAATTTATAATTTTATTCGTGTAAAAGTTATATTATTTATAAAAATATTTAGAGTTTTATCTATACAAATATTATATTACAATGTTTATTATTTTGTTGTACTATGTTTCTCTAAGTAATGTAAAATCACATCCTTTTCATTATATTTCCTTTTTTCTTATATATATAGCGTTAACAAATCAACACAATACATGCGCTTGTCCACGAGAGTGAAGTATCATTTAAGAACTTAAATATTTTATAATAAATCAATTAAAGGATTAAATTTTTATCATTGTTAATTGAAAAAGTCAATCCCATTACAGAATTTTTTATTAAAAAATGCTAAAAAAGATAAAAATATTCAACTTTTATATTAAAATAATTTGAGACATGTGCAAAATATATGATTATATTTGACCTAAATTTTTTTTTCTGATTAATATTTATTACCAAAATATTATTTTGTTAAGTTTAATCTCTGAATTGATAAGTTTTAAAGTTAATGTCTTCAATTAATTATCACACTAAACTTAAGATTCTTGTACAATATTTTTCTCTAAGTTTAGCAAAAAATATCAGAAGTCAATTATAATTTATCAGCCAGTTAAGCAGTCGATTGCTGTGTTTGGCCTCATTAAAGTCGTTTTAGATTATTGTATCACATGATGGTCGACACAATTAGACGGCATCATTATTTTTTTTTATAAATTAATGAATAAATACTCATTTTATTTTTTAAAAAAACACCTTACATTAATTTAATATTTTAAAAATTAACATTAATGTAATTTTATAATAATAAAAAGTGACATAAAAAATAATTATTTTAATATGAACAATGAGAATACCACGAGAATATTATTAATAAAAATTTTGATTAAAAAATTTAATTGATGTAGTTTTTTATAAATGAAAAATTAAATTAATGTAAATTCTTATATAATTGAAAAAGTAAATTAATATTAATTTTTTTAAAATAAATTAATGTTAATTCTATTATTTAATTATTAAATTAATATTATTTTTTATAATAATTAAATTGATATTTTATATATATTTAAAAGATTAAAATATATATTTAAAATAGAGATTTAATTTAAATAAAATTAAGGTGAATGAAAAGTTGCCAAACACATATACATGGGCTTCTTGATTATGATTTTGAGATTCAGAAAAATGATGATCTCTCACACTATTCATTTGTTTAAATATATATATATATTTTTTGGTGAAACATTTGTTTAAATATGTAAACGTATATATCACGTGAGATTAGTTAATGTATGTATTGATTGCACCGCACCTTTGTTCGGTGGACATATGTACGATGGACATGCTTTGCTTCAAAGTTCAAATCAATTAATCGTGGTTATTAAGATCGTAAAGACAGTTGGCGGGGCCAAAATAACTGCTTCTACTTTGAGTTTTGGTCTGCGGTTATCTGAAACGCGATTGACGCGTAGACATAAATGCGAACGTGTGTAAGTGCATCCATGAACTGGGGATCAATGTTTATTTTTTAAAGAATTTAGCTTCTCTGTAGTTTTTTTTAAATGAGAGATTTATTTTAAATAATAAAATAAAAAATATTAATTATTAATAAAAAATTAATAATTATAATTATAATAAAATATATACATATATATAATTTTATTTTTTTAATTTTTTTATTTATAATGAATACTTCGTACTTTATTTTTTAAAATAAATTCTTTACTTTAACATAAGTCTTTTTTTTTTTAAATGCAGAAACAACCGTATCAAATATTTTACTCAGACTTATCAATTCACACTCTGAATTTTTAAATATTTATTTAAGATAAAAAAATATATTTAAATAAATTTTCTTAAAATCTCATCACTCGCAAACCAAAAGAGAGACGTATCGAGCGAGAGAGCACGAATAAAATCCTTTAATATCTCACTGTCCATTCTTTGCCATTTATAATTTGTTTGAGCAGATCTGTTGTTTTCATATAAATTTTTCATAAATTTCGATGAACAATCAAATTTTCAGTAGCCATAAATTATAGACCACTTATTGTATAAAAATAATTTTAACTAGATCTTGAAAAAAAAATTTACCATTCAAACTTTTAGATTGTAAATCTCTTTTTATTATCAAAGTTTCCTTTAGTGCTTAATTTCATATGTGAATTTTTTTTGCGACTTTATTTTTCATAATACATGCATTACGAGATAGGAAGAAAAAAAAATCATTTAGAAAAGATTATTATATTTTAATAATTATTACTGTCTCTTTTCTGTAAAGTGATGGTCAAAAGAGCAAAAATTTCAAATGCACAATTGGTCTTGGATGACGATGACATTTTACACTTATTATTAGGAAGCGCTTTATTTATATATACTTTCTTGTGATTCAAGGTAGTTTTTTTTTTAATAGATTCTCTGATGTATGTTATTTCACTCGAAATGCTTAATAGAAGCCAACAGGATATATAATACAAGAAATGCTACACATCCCACATGACATAGCTTTGCAACTTGTTTGTCAGAAAAAAGGCCGAATTGCTTTTGGGCCTAGAAGTTAGATTAAAGACAAGTCCAATTTGTTGTTACGGGCCGCAGAGAAGAGGCCAGTTTCGTGCAGGTTTCCCATAACCGCCATAAAACCGTAGCAGTACCAGCACGAGCTGTGGTTGATGTGGTGTTTGTTTCTGTCGGCCAGCGACGGTGACAGAGGCAGCAACGCCGCAACAGAATGGGACGCGTGCGCACGAAGACGGTGAAGAAATCGTCACGGCAAGTGATAGAGAGGTACTACTCCCGGATGACGCTGGATTTCCACACGAACAAGAAGATCCTGGAGGAGGTGGCCCTGATACCGTCGAAGAGGCTCCGCAACAAGATCGCCGGCTTCTCCACGCACCTCATGAAGCGCATCCAGAAGGGCCCCGTTCGCGGGATCTCGCTCAAGCTGCAGGAGGAGGAGCGCGAGCGGCGCATGGACTTCGTGCCCGAAGTGTCTGCAATAAAGACCGAGCAGATTGAGGTCGACAGGGAGACCCTTGACATGCTCAGCGCTCTTGGCATGAACGACATTCCCGGCCTTGTTCAGGTCGATCCCGTCCCTGTTCTGCAGCAGCAGCAGCAGCTCGGCTTTGGACGAGGTGCTGGTAGGAGATACTAAGGCTTTGGTTACTTCTACTATGTAATAATGGTTATTTTGATGTTCTGTTTTACTTTTAGAGCACAAATTATGGTTTCAGTTTCTTTTTTAATTTTCGAGAACAGGGTTTTACAATGAAAACAAACAAAAATAAACCAGGGTTTCACTGCTTTTTGGTTCTTAAATTATAACTATAATACTTAATGCTATATTTGGATGGATGCTGAGAGATAAGGAAACAGAAAAGTTACTGAAATGTTCGAAAGATTTTATATGGAGAATATGGTGACAAAATTCCTTCGTCGAGAAAATGTTTATTTTAAAAGTAAATATTTATTAAAATTATACATACTCTATAAGAATATATGAGAAATTATTTCTTTTTATTTAAGTAAATTACTCTAATGTTTTTTTTATATATTTGTTTCGTTTTTTATATTTTTTTTATTTCTAAAATCTATGAACTTTTAAAATATAAAAGACGTCGAGTATGTAAATTATTTTAATATTTCTTTTATATATTTGTTTTTTTATATAATTTTTTTATTTTCCAAACCTATGAATTTTTAAAATATAAAAAATGTTAAGCATGTATAAATTTTTAAAAATACTTATATGAATATGGATAAATTTTGAAGATAAAAAAATATTTGTGAAAAATAGAGTAATTTAAACTTTAAATTTTAATCACGGAAAAAAGAATTTTCTTTCGTTAAAATAGAATTATTATTTCTTATTTTAATTTAAAGTACGCATGAAACTTCATCTACATATCTCCTGTGACTCAATAAAAATCTCTTAATAATCTGCACTTTTTCCCTCCGTTTTCCCTCCCTTACCACCAATAAAAAGGAATCCTCAAAATCATCATGTTCGTTCTTCCAAATTCATTTTCCTCTTTTCATCCTCTTTAATTTCCCTTGTATTAAATGGAAATTTAAGCTGGAGCATCGGGGATTTGCCAATAACACACATAAAGTAGGAATCAACTCACGTCTTGGTTTTATTTTTAGCTGGATAAGTCGAAGGCTTATGAGCTAATACCTAGCAAACACCACACGGGCTGGAATATCAAGCTAATTTCCTGGCCTAAAATAAGCTAAGAATACCAATTTCAAGCACTGATAACACTGTACCAAGGTCTTCTGGCTAAAACATCACTAACATATTTATTTTATTTTTCACTTTTAAAACAAATGGTAAGGTGGAGATGAGTAGAATCTTCTCAAGATGATACTTGAAGAGTTCAGGTGTTTTCTCAAGGCGTATTAACAATAATTCAAACGCCAATGCAGGAGAGAAAGGAAAGTGGATTACATTACACAATGCAGTACAAGTTTACTCGCTGGAATTTGCTAGCCCTACCATATTGAGCATATTCCGATCTTCCTTAAATCTCTCCAGTATAGTACCCTTGACGGCTTCATTCCTGCCTTGTACTGCTCCTTGAGTCACTCACTCCCCAGCACTCGATCACTTCTGGGAATATACGGTTGGTCTTAGAGAGGCAAGGGCTACCAAATGTAGAACATGAAAATGTATGCCCTTCATCAAAGTTCGCCGAGAGAAATAAACCAAAGTGATTAACTCGTCCCCCAAAACCAATACCATTTGGAATGTCCTCCGAACTGAAGTTGACAGCGCACTACAAGACATGGACATTCAAGAGAAAAAAAAAACAAAGTCTGTAATAAATGGACCAGCAAATATCCATAAAACAATCGAACAATACCATGCAAAATGCAGTATGTGAGATCACTATCCTGCCCGTGGAATGTAGGGGACCTAAACAAGCCTTTTACATCTTTGATCTTCCTTTACAATTGATGACCATCTTACAATGACACATCATGCACATTCGTGTGTGTAAAACATGCTTAACCGTGGTCATCTTCCTTCTATAACAAGATTTCAAGATCATTCATGCTTAAACTCATTTGTTTGAATCCAATAGCAACCAAGGCGACACTTCACAACTGTATAATAGAATTTTTTTTTGGTAATGACTAACAATGTAAACTAGATTTAATCTCATAAATTCAATAAATTGATGCCATATCCACCTTAACTCCTTAGACTTCTGAAATTGCAAAGATAACAATGTAGTCATTGCTTAAGGAAATTATTAATGCAACTAGGTCACAAGCGAAGCATCAAGAAGTCCAGCAACTAAAAAACTTGATCCATGTACTTCCCCAACCCCACAAAAGCAGTTGAAACGGATAGGAAGCGTGATTTAATAATCTATAAAGGACACCGTAAAGTTCTTGTTTTTGCTAATTATTGTAGATTTATTTGACTCTACTTGGAAACACTGGTGCAAAATGAAAAAGAAGTTTAGCATTTACCATTCAGCATACAAGAAGGAAGATTAAAAGCCTGTAATTTAGAACTTTTAGAAACAAGTAAATAGTTACCCATTGTAGATTACTGTTTGCTCCAGTAGGCCTGAATATAGTTGCCTTTGGATTTAGTTGAAGAAGGTAGCATTTCATGTCTCCATAAAAATCAGCATGCCGCTCCCATGGTTGAGAACCATATCCTCCATATAGATAACCCTCTTTATCCTTAATAATTAACACAGTTGGGCCTTCATGATTTCTGCAGTTTAAATTAAGAGTTATGCATCCAATTCTACACGAGTTTAGTTGGAGAAGCCCACAAACTTAAATAACTGTTTGTTAAATAAAAAGAAACTGAAATTAATTTAACTAGCACTTAGCATTTACAACCTGATAAAACAGAAATGGATAAATTGATGCCATGTCAATAATATTTTGACTTCAATTGATTAAAGGTCATTTTATGCATGAAAGAATGCTAGGTTAATCTGTTAATAATTCATGATTTTACTCATGTAAGATACTCTAAATGACTATTAATGTGCTTAATGACAGCAATCATGATAGATGACATGGTTCAAAATTCTGAAAAATTTGTTTAGAGGCCAAACTGGGTAAAGAGGAGAAAAGGGGACGAAGGAGAAGGGTAGAACATAAGTATTATCCTTCCACTAATAGTCAAGAGATCAAGAGACAAGATTGGAAATGAAAACATTACGCCTATTGCCCTGCCACCACCAATAAGAAGAATGGTATGATGAATAATTTTCACATTCCTACAGGTATTAGATCAATTTCTGTGACACGAAAAACATAGAAGAGTATTTAGATAAAAAAGGATGATTGTTCAAAGGAAAGAGTGTGTCCTTAACAACTTGAGCAAAATTTGCTGAGAAATGTGTGCTTTAGTACAACAAAGGTATACCATTGTGTTACCTCAAATTGTCAAGAAACAGATACAGTAGTCTCTAGGTAACCTCATAAGGTTCGATCATAGACGGCATTTATTTGGTATGATATTTTCACCTATTTCAGTTTATTTCCAGACTCAACAGGAATCGATTCAACAAACAGGGAAGAAAAAGAATTTTTTTGACCCTCCAAAAGAGTTCTATCAGCAAAACTAGCATCCTTAAGATCCTTGTATATCATTGTTATAGGTAGTAGCCACTTAAATTTCAATGTTTTTAACAAATTATGCCCCTCTTCTATCAATGTTATCATAATAGTAATAATAAACTAATTGCATGTTACTACAAAGTTTTACAATCATGACAGATAAGCCTTTAGCTTTTGGATTGTAATAATAAAGCTCCTAATGCTTATAGTTTATGACCAATAACATACAGTTAATTAAATCTATGCATAGATAGCTTGTAAACTTCACAACAAGCAACAAACCCAATTCTGGGCCATGTGCCGCCAAACGCTTGCTAAATTTTAGAGATCTCAAATGTACACTCTTAAATATACTGGATATATTATTAAAGCAAAAATAATGTGTCTCCTGCAAGTCATGATGTGTTTCTCATTCACAGTAAACCCAAAGAGTCACATACATGTCAAGTATGCCGTTTCTTCTAGATTTAATCCCATTGATTAATTATAAGGTCTAGCTAGTCACAATCTCCTCTAGGGCTAATTTCTGCAATTTTGTCTTTATGTGAGAAGCTACCAGAAATCCACTAATTTACAGAAGCAGGATACTCTGAAGGCAAGAAAAAATGTACTTACGAAATGTTGCCCAAGAATGTATTAAAACTAAGACCATTAACAGCACTATGATACAAAAGCTTCCATTCTTCCAGCTCTTGCTGAGAAAGTGCTCCTCCTATATGCCAAGCATATTCCTTTCTCAAAAGCATAATGTTAGAATCAATACCCTTCGAGTGCAATAAGTTAGGAATTTGAGAACCTGGTCGTCCTAGGAAAAAGCAAAACATTGGAATAAGAATATATGCCAATCACTTACCCTAAAATTTCCTCAAAACTAATCCAGTAGCACATTATCTAAAAATTGGTACTAAAATGATTAAGGTCAAAAAGTGAAGCATAGAATAATGAAATTGCATGTGTCTGTCTGTTACATATCTGAGTTCTATACAACAATAATTAAAATAGAAAAACATAAAGTCACAATTTACAAAAATATTTTTCTGGTGATTAATAGAACATTTAGGAGACCAGTATCATGCAAAGAATTGTTCTCAAGTCACTGATAGTCATTTGGTTAAGTAGCTAGTGTGTATTATGCAGATCATCACCATCAGTTGCCCTTTAAATTTAATATTACTCAATATTCTATGTTATTAGAGGAAAGGCCATCATTTAAGCCAAAATGTTTTCGTTTTAGATAAGGTCAAAGAAATCACAGTGAAATGATCTTTGATCCCTAGTAAGAAGCCTACCCATAATTGTTCTGGTATATAATTATTTTTCCCATTCAAAATACAAGTATGAAAGCACACAAACTAATGATGCAAATTCTAGAGCAGGCAAGAGATGACCCATTGGTTGATGAGGACACACAACATATTACTTACAGGTAACAACATAACATTAGCGCAATTGTATCATTGATCCATATTATAAAAGATTCGACAAAGTGTTACATTGGCTGCTTACTGCCTAACATAACCTTCCTATTTTATATGGGCTTGGGACCAGGTATGTAAAATTTGGCAAAAATAGCATGACATAGGCAAAATTTGCTGAGCACTAAACCTAATTAGAAAAAATTCAAATCCCACCAAATTGGCACTTCATCTTGCTCATAACTCCATGACTTGTTGCATCATATTTCAGATAACCTCGTAAGTAACAAAGTTGATAGCGAAAATACAGGACATTAAGAGCAGAATACCTGAATCAGGTGGCATCAGCAAGCTCCCAAGAAGCTTTCTCACAGATGGGAGATGAGTGCACCAACTTCTGAAATCTTCAAATGACATACTCTCCTCAGTGCGTCCTTCATCATGCAATGAGAAATTTGCAGTATTCAGAAATATGTTGACAATCTCCTGATGTGAACTTGATCTAACTTCAGAATCTTTTATGCATAATATATTGTTGAAAATGGTAATCATAACAGATTCCAAATCGGACCTGCATCTCCAATGTAACATGCATCAAAATAAATATAAAGGGGGAAAAAAGAAAGCAAAAACAATTTTTAACACAGCATTATAACTGGACAAATCTATATTCATAAAATAATAATTCCAACATTTAAAATCCCATGTCCTTTGTTAGAAACATACAGAGATTAACAATCTGGCTGACAACACTATTTGTAAAGTATCACTTGTAGAACTGCAACTTAGGTCTATGAATCACAAATTTCAGCCAATTCTCTAACTCAAATAAAAATGATGTAACCTAAGGAATGAAACCGCACTGCTTCGAAAAGTATCTATAGAATAATTCTACAGAACTACAGATATCTAGATAGAAGTGACTAAAGTTCAGCCAATAAGAACAATCAATGAATTTGTATTAGCAGATAAGCAAACTAGCTTCATTGCTTAATTATTTTGTACAAGAAGAATGCTTGTGTATGATCAGACCTGCATTTAACGTTTAAAATGTATAGAACTAGAGGTTGTAAGTGAGTATCGCTCTACCTCCCTACAATATTGTCTCCAGATACATCTAATAAGCGAAAGATGAATTCTTCAATTTCATCTTTCGTTCCTTTCTCATAAGTAGCCTGCAACATGGAAAACGAAACAAAAAATATTGGATATATGACGCCATTACGACAGCATTTTGTGCATCGTAGAATTCACGGGTGCACAGTAAAATGTTACCAAGTAAAAATGATAAAAGGCGGAGGCTTCTGAGAAAATATCAAACACTGTTAGATAAATCATCACTTTGGGACAATAACAACAAAAAAAACGATGATGAAAACCAAGAACTCACTTTTGCAACAACAAGGTCTTCAAAGGTTAACTTTTGATCCTTGCGCTCCTGAGCAACTAAATCAAACATTCTTTCCCCAACAGGGCCATGGAGTCCAAAATATGACTACAACCCAAAAATTAAAAAAAAAAAAAAAGATTTTTACAGGGTTCAGAGAATAATAACACTTGGTTATGAAGGCAAGGATTGATTGGAGTGCGGATCAGTGAGAAAAACGAACCTGAAAGGCGGAGGGAGAGATATATTTGCCATTGCTCTGCGATTGAGCTGCCAAAGAATTGAACAGGGACCTCAACTCATCTAGTTCCTTTTGAGTAAAAGCTCTGCAATAATTTTATAGATTACTGAATGAAAATTGATTTTCTGAGACAGTGTGTGTGTGTGTGTGTGTGTGTGGAAAAAGAAAAATAGGAACCTGGATGCTGAAACGTATCGAGGATCATTGGGAGGTGACTGAGCGTTGCCCATTGCTTGCTCTTGCTTCGGCTCGAATTCCTATCTTGCTCTGATTTCGGTACAGAATTTGTAGGTTCTGCATAGTTTTGTTCAACGTCCTCTGTTTTTGCGGTATTTACCTATAACCCCGAAGTTTCTATATTTCTGAAAATACCAAGAAAACTCGTGATTTTTTGATTTTTTTCGGTTGCGTTTTTTTTCCGAGAAACGAAATTTTGGGAACAATTTGTTGACTCTCATTTAACACTACTTTTTCGAGTGAAAAAACGGGGCTATATGCTCAAAACGACATTAACAAAGAAAACTAAAGAACAGTAGTTAAAGCGGCACTATAATTCAAAATTTCTAGTCTATCATTTTCTATTTCACACACTAACCAGATATTTGACCTATTTCATAAGAAAAATTAATAATAATCACTAATCAATTGAATAATATGTATCCCACAGACACAATACTATTACTTCATGATTTATACATGAAAAAATTTAGTGTGTACTTAGATTAACTTATTTTGTAATTAAAATAATTTATAATTAAATTTTTTTAAAAAAACTTTTAAAAAAATGTGATTTGTTTCTACAATTAGTGTGTGTTAATTTAGATTAGTTTATTTTATATTCAAAATAATTTATAATTAAAATTTTAATGAAAAAGCTTTTTTAAAAAAAAGAACTATTTTCTAAAGTCCTAATGATTAAAACTCATCAGAATCTTGGTTTACATCCTAAACTCGTAAAAGCCTGACGCTATGTACAATACTAACAATCCTACAGAATGAACAAATTTGATATTTCCTTTTATATTTGAAAGAAAAGGCTAGGATGATTATCATTAATTAGTGGTAAATCATTATAAGCTAATATGAAAGGCATATACTATAAAAGATGGACTTTTGAAACTGAAACTCCATTTTCTTTCCTTTCTTAAGAGGTTACATCAAACCCAAATCTCTTTTTTTTTTTTTAATAAAGAAGGTCTAAGACATGTTGTGGGGAAGAGATGATAGGTTCAAGTGCAAGCAAAGCAGCTTGGCCGGTTTGAACCCGAAATCAAGTAATTCCGAAATCATAGAGATTGGTGCCATTTAATTTAAATTTAGAGTTAAGACTCTTGCACACACCAAACCCAAATCTTTACATCATCATGTTTGTCAAAATGATCTTTGTTTGATTTTGGGATCCAACATTGTAGTACCTAGTACGAGTGGCGTTGAATTTTATTAAATGTTAATCTGCTCATGCATTTTTTTTATACCTATAAAGTTATTTTCTGTACATACATTATTCTTATGCATGTGCCATTAAAGAGTCATTTTTCTTAAAAGATTCAATATTATATAACTTCATCATCAGTAATAACTTCTACAGTTTATAAAAGCTTACAGCTTTAATGGCAGAAAGGAGCAAAGCTAGTCTAGTGTTTCTGATACAATGAGTGGACAGCTCAGCTATTGGTATTAAGTAACTCAAGCCAGTGTTACAGTTGCTTGCCTGTTAGGTTGATGTTGCTGAAATTACTTTCGTTGGTGAATTACAAATTTTTAAAATGCAGATAATAGTTAGTTTCATTTATTTGAGTGGAAGTGAAGATTTGACAAACTTATTCAGTATGAATGTCAGTCTGTTGTCATCACCATCATTCTTTCTGATGCACTGCAAAACAACAACCTCTTCATAAATCTTTTCAACTTTTGAAGTCCGTTGTGATTCTTCTACCGTACTTTCTTTGATTTTCTTCCCTTAATCCACGGCTCAAAAGGTCATGTTTACTTCTGGGTCAGACTCACACTATGCTGTCCTCAAAGGGTTTCCATACCTCTAACCAAAAATGTCATTTTTTTACATTAAAAAGTAATTTGAAAAATATCAAAAAATAAATAATAATTTTTTATTGAGAATGTGTTTAGAGTAGGGATCACAGCTTAGGGATAGCTTAGAAAATCCCATTACTTCAGTCAGCATGAGTGAACTGAATTTTTCACTTGTGAATGATATACCGTGATGTGAACCTGGTATACGATAAATCTGGAGCTTCTGGTTCTGAAACTTCATGAACTTCTGCATCATATAGTTTACCGTTAGTTTGGCACTTTTTTTTAATTATTGTTATATTATGCTTTCCCAGCATCTTATCTGTTTTGTCTGTTGTGCTGATTTGTATGATATTGGTCCTCAAGCATTACATTAATGTGTTTCTCTTCTTTCAAAGTAGCCTATATATATATATATATATATATATATATATATATATATACATTATCAAGTTTGACTATATATACATAGAATGATCAGCTGGAGAGTTGCTGTCCATATGAGCATATTGTAATGGTAATTGTGCCTTCTTTTTAGTTTAAAATTCCAAAACACGGATTTGTGGTATGAAGCAAGAGTGTTATCTAACATCTGTATATATAGATTATTCTCTCTATTATCTCTCGAGAAGAATAATCACTTACTCAGAGACTCAATGAGCTTGTTCAGAGTATTCGTGAACTGTTGCTACAATGTAGGGGTTATTATGAGGTTTCTAATATCATTACAACCCCTTTCTCAGAGCTTTAGCGGCAGCCAGTCTTAGAGGACTAGATGTGAATCACACAAGTTGAACATATATAAGTAAAGCCACGTTGCTCTTGCCAATCATTTTCTTGATGAGGTTTGTGTGTACATCAATAGCATCAATTTGCAATAAGGCAGTTTTACATTTGACCGTATATATTATGATAAATTGTTGTTGAGTAAGAATTAGGGTTTTAATTAAATTATAGTTGTGGTTGCAGTTGTGACACAGATATTGCGGCCACAATGTTGTGGCCGTGGTGACAATAAAATTTTTTTGACAAATAATATATTAAATATTTTTTAAAAAAATTGCTTATATAAAAACCATAACGTTGTGGCTGTTATGACTATGATGCGACTGTTACAACCACAATATGATTATAACAGTATGAATGGAGATTACCTTGCAGTTGTGAAGTAATGCGATTGTAAACAATGCTACAAACACAATATTGCAACTGTATCATGTGATACAATTTGCAATACTCTTCGGTGTAAGGATCAAATGTTGAAGTGCTCGAACACTTGAAATATTGTAAATTGTTTAGTTAGGTAGTTTTGTGTTGAAAATAATGTATGATATAGGCTCAACGAGGAGGACATAGCTAAAAAGATATCGTTAATCGAATATTTTTTGTCTTTGAATAGGTATTTTTCATAGGCATTACTATGAGATTAATTTCTTTCGAGTCAGGAGTGGTGGTCAGGTAAATCCTTTTTCAAAGTGACAATTCTAAAAATATGTAGGTGGTGTAAAGTGAAAAAATAAAATTGAGTAAACCATGAATATGGGAACTTTATTCTTTATATATATCATCACTGAATTTGGTAATCAGGGTTTTTTATTTTTTTGGTCAGAGATAATCAGGGTTCAGGAACGCTCAAGTTGTTTGTGTTACCAAATAAGTATAGCGCATTTGTTTGGGCCGGGTTATCATTTAATAAGTGATTGAAAGGTAGTTCTATACATTGGGAGTCCATATTCTCACACATTTTCTCTAGTCTTTATCCAAAATTTCATGTTGAACGAATTCGTGAACCAATTGCTGAAGATAAAAACAGTAGAAACTTTTATTTGTAGGACACATGAATTCTTATCGTGTCTTGTTTCTTGTTTTGTCTCTCTATAATTTATAATAGCTTCAACTTCGAGGATTTTAATTGCATTTGACTATTGCCAATTTAGTTTTATTCTTGTCGGGGAGTGGTGAAAAACTAAACCAGCCCACTGAAATTTAATTTGGTCTTATGGCTCCGGTTAAATGGTTAACTATTTAACAGCCCTACTGGTGAATAACATTACTGGTTAAACGAAGGAGTGAATTCTAATAAAACATGTATGAGGCATGCAGAATGTATGTAGTAAATATTTCTACATCAGATACAGTAGTGTACGTATTCATAGTTTCGTGTTGTATGTATCAATCATAACTAGGAAGCTTTTCACATTGAAAGACCTCCAACAGATTTGCTTATTGATGTGAAATGCAATTATATCAGTGATAATAGAATATAGAGCAGTCTAGCTCTTAGGACAATCAGAAGCATGTGCAATTCCAAACCCTAGATGCGTCCAATAAAAAATCAAGTGGAATACTCAACGAAAGCTCCTTCCTCGATCCACTTCTCAAATCCCCCTTTAATGCATTGTGATCAAGCCCCCTCATCTGTTACGTTCCATCTTTTTCACAGGAATTAATAGTCATTAATGGCTCCCCTACCTTCTCATTCTTCGACACTCAAAATTCAAAGAGAACGTGCTGTCACAACACTTCAGGGCTTAAGCAGAAGCAATTGATAGCAGCAACTTAATATAAGAGTAAGACTAGTGAGTAACACATGCATTGCACAAACATTCTAAAAAGTCTCAATCATAATTCATGAGTATTTTACATCATATTGTACAAATATTATGCATACATTATTAATGTTTCACTTTTTCTCTATATATATTATAAGATAACATTTAATGGAATAAGTTTGAGAAAATGTGAATCGAAATGAAAAAGAAATGTATTAAAGTTAAAAATGATAAATATTATCATCTTTTTTAATATGTTTTTTTATAATAAAAGCAATTTAAATTGATATATATATAAAGAATTGTTGCTAAAAAGATCTTTCTTTGTATTCTGTAAATATAAATAAGAATATTAAAGCTAAAAGGAAGAAATGTTTTAAAGAAAAGACACGTAATATTGACAAAAAAAACTATCATCTCAATCAAAGAGAACAAGTAACATAACAAATTAACTTACTCTTCGACTTTAATAATTTGCACATAATATGGCAGAAGAGCAAATGCGTTTTATGTTTCCGTCAGGTCAGTAACTGTTCTCCACAGCAAATTAAGGGCCCTTAGCTTTGCAAAAAAAAAAAGAGTATGGTATTGAATGGACAAAAACTGAAGGTCCATCCATAACTATCCTTCACCGCCCAAGACTAGAGTCCGAGGTGGAGGTCATCCCCGCAAGGAGGAGTCAAAAGACAACGTTTTGTGGACCCAAAAAAAAAAGAGGACTACGTTTTCTTTCATGTATATAAATAAGCATTGAGCACATTTGACCAGTAGGTTTGACATCAAGAAACGATTGGATAGAATTTCAGTTATTTTGTAAAAAAAATAAATTCGAATGTTAAGAATGACTTATAAAGAAAAATGTGAAAATTTATTTATGAAATTATTGTTAATATTCATTATGATGGAAAAATAAAATGAGATAGTGTTCTTAATAACATCTTTATAACTACTAATATCATAAGTAATAGCTGTAGCTTACCCAAAAAAAAAAAAAAAGCAGCTGTAGAAATCATACAATTTTCCATGCAAATTAATTAATTTAAATTTTAAAAATAATTAAAAAATAATTTAGTTCTTCTCACGATTACTAAAACGGTAGGAGTAAAAATTTGAGGGAATTACAAATATATTTTTTAAAAAATTAAAAATTAATTTTAAAACTTTTTCAGATGGACTTTGCCTGATGTGTATGTAATATTACATATAATACACACACAGAACAACATTAATTCAATGTACTCATAAACTTGGAAGCAACCTCAAAGCGCAGTTAATTTTGAATTGCCTAAGTTGCTGCAATAGTTGCTGCAAGGTGAAGATTTTTTTTTCGTGGAACAAAGATTTGAATTTATAATCTCTTATAAATTACTCAAACCCTATCACTACCCGACTCCTGATAGCTCTCCAAGGTGGAGAATCTACTGTCAGGTGAAAGGATGAATCTTGGAATCTGGCAAATCTTTTGGTGCTTACAGTGTTTAATGTGGGCATTGAAGGATTTCTCATTGAAAAGTGCAACATGAATTTACATATGCAGTTGCTTTGATAAAACACAAACTCTCATTAAAGTCCATTTTTATGCGGTTTCCTCCTGCACTAGAAATTACAGGTTCAAATTTACGATAAAATAAGAAGAAATGGGTGGGAGACTTAAAACTGAGGGAGCTTGAATAGTGTTTTAATACACAGCAGAGGCATTTGATTTTGCTGAGAAGTTTCTGGTGAGTTTGGTTGGCACATGAAGTGGATCCGTTAATGGCGTTTGAATGCGTCACTCTGCTCCGTAAGAGTAATCAAAGCAAGAGCAACAGGACCCCTCTCTCTCTCTTTCTCTCTCACCAGTCACCCCCATATTTAGAGGCTAATCTGTAGCTATGCAAGTAAATGCTTTGCAAGCATTTCAATGGGGGGGAGTTGAGAATTCAATTCAGAGTTTCATCAATAAGGAATTAAAATTTATGGCTTGGATCTGCTTGGATTGTATATAATATCTGTGTAAATGCAGCAAGTGTTGGTTTTTTTTATTCCTTTTGACTCTTTCTCATGAAAATTAATTTCAATTTTGACAATTTCTGCACCATATATATATATATATATATATACACACACACACTATAAGCTCTATATAGCCTCCTGAGACTCTGTTTGGTACCATGGGAGTCATGCAAATAAAGATCGGCTTCCATCCAGATCCAGGGGTAACTGCAACAACGACGAATCAATATCTCTTCTTTCAAAGTTCCATCCACCAAATTGTTCACTCTCATTATTATCATTAACTATGGCCTACAGGTAGATAATTTTCCAGTGTCTTGCATAAACTAAACTCCCCTATGTGGCAAGTTGAACTTGAATTCTCCATATACCAACCCCAGAAAAAGAAAAAGAAAAACAAAAACAAAACAAAAAGTAAATGCCAATTGAGATACAAATTAAAGTGAACAATTCTTACGTGGTACTAGTTTAAGATATTTTTTTTTATACTGTACCATTAAATATCATTATTTGATAGGTATTATCATTTCTTAATTCGTATTTTTCTAATTTTTATTATATAATTATTTTATAAATTAATTAATTATAAATTTAATATAAGTAAAATTAGTTAAATAAAAATAATTTTGTAAAAAAATAAAATATATTATAAATCAATTATAATAGTATATGTAAAAAAAATATAATCTTTTGCATTTAAAAGTAATTATAATTATAAAATGTAATTATTAAAAAAAATTGTATTTATAATTTTATTTTTTTTATTTGTATTCAATTAATTATGAATAAATTGTTTGAGAAAGTGAAAATTAAACACCAAAAGAAAATTTTCCTTTATAAAAGTATATAGATAGATAAAATGATATTATCTTTTGGTTAATTTTTGATACTGAAATTAAGATAAGAATAAAACTATATCATGTTGCAATTATTTTAAAAATATTTTTTAGTTAAATTTAGACTAAATTATATATACCATCTTGTAACCTATACAATCAATGGGTTAATTTAGACAAAAAAATTTAATTTATTATTTTTCTTATACAAAAATTTTTATTTCTACCCTAAATAAAAATCTTAACCTGATGATATATAAGTTAGAAAAAATTATGATAGAAATTAAACAAAATAATAAGAATTTTTCTAAATGAAGGTAAATAAAGAGGGTTCCGGCCGAAAAAAAAAAGGAGGATTCAGTTCGAGTGTGTGGGTGCAATACAAAACATAAACGTAGGACTGTGATTTATGTAGAGATTGGCAAATCACAATCGTCTCCTTCTTCTTCCGCGATCCATAGAAAGCACACTGGATCGCCCTACTCTCACAAGTCACGACGGCAAGTATCCAGAGAAGTGACAACCGCTCAGCAACTACTAGAGGTTGTGCTGTGCTCAGGGACGACGCCGTTTCTGGCCGCTGCAACCGCACTGTGGAGTCAGGAGTGGTAACATTGACACTGCAACTGCATGCATCCCAGTTCCACGGTGCAATATCCTGTCAAATACCAGTAATCGAGGAAAAAGGCCAAAATATTATGAAGACTTATTTATATGCTGAAACAGAAACTACAACCGTAGAAAGAACGAAAAGGAATTGAATAATGAAACTTGGTTAACAGGGATATACACAATTCTATTGTGAGGGCAGAGAGGGTGGTGCAGCAATGCAAGAAGATGAAGGAAGCATCAGATAAGTAAACCAACTAACCAGATAAATGAATAAATGAGGAACCCATCACCTCATGAGTCATGACAATCCGAGAATATATGCCAAATATCATCCTGGAAAAGAATTGGTCATTTCTCAGATATCATTCCATCGAGATGAAAAAAAAAAATCATTCTAAATTATAAAGTTCTGAAAATTGGACCAGTTATTTAATCGGTAAATGGATTGATTTACGGTTCAATAATTTCATTGTAGTCGAACCAGTGTATAATTAAATATATATTTATATTTATATATATTTAAAATTTTAATATGTATACTAGTTAATAATTATATATATATATATATATATATATATATCACTCATTTGTTATTTACATTATCCTTATTCATGAAAATTTATTTTATTTTATTTTATTTTATTTTTTCATGTCATAAAAATTTATTTAAATATTAAAATTGTTATTTCTTGATAAATATATTTTATAGTAAATCTACTTATTTATATTTAATATGTTAAAATAATTTTTTTTAATTTAATGAAATATTAGTTTGCATAAATTTATTAAGACTTAAAAATTATTTATTTAATTTTTAACCTAAGTATACACATATATATTTTATTTAAAAAATAAAAACACAATTTAATATAAGTATATAATATATATATTGAACTTATTGACACCAGTTATTAACAATGATTATTTAAAGGAGCAACATCAAATTTTTTACGAAAACATTTTTTATGTGGATGTTAAACCTCTTTTTGTTAGTATATAAAAAGAAAGGTACAATACATTAGAATAACAAGTTCGGTTCAGTGATTTACCTCGGTGTATTGCTTGCCCATGCTCCGTGTTATAATCCTAGCCAACCCATTTTCGTTTCAAAAATTGTATTTCAAAAGTCGAATCTGAACCAACTAAACCGTGACCAATGAGTATTTTATATATATTCTTTTATCAATACTCTTTTCATGTTTCATGATATAATATGTTTGTTTATAATTTATTTACTTATTTAGTAATTATATATATTTATTAATATTTTTTATTAATAATATTATATCACATCAATAAAGACATAGATGCTCATTTAATAGAGAGGATAGTGAAAAAATCTTTAAATATGTAAACAGTCTTTTTACGGCATAATTAATGAATTTTATTTGTCTTTTCGTATATTTGAGTTAATTAATAACCTTTTATAAATATTTTTTAAAAAAATACCTCGTAGTCGTACGGGCAAATACTTTTTGAAGCACGTAAGTGATTTTCAGTTTTATTTTTTTTTTGGTCAAAACAATATTCAAAGCTTTAATTTACTGAATAAATGACTTGGAATCATACTTATAAACGTTTGGCGAATTTAAATATTTTTATTCGGAAATAACTCGGAGGTATTACTAACTTCAACCTTATTAAGAGTGTAAGTGTGGTGGAAGTACATTAATGCGTATATGGTCTCCAAATTATCTCCTATTTTTTTAAACACCTGATCAATTAACAAGTTGTAACCTGCAGATAGTACCTGGGTATTCTAAGTATATTATTGATCAAAATTATGCAGCTCAATTTAGTTCAACATACTATTAATTCCTATTGTAAAAAAGTTTGAAAATAATCAATTTATGTTAAAGAATCTTACTGGATACATTACATTGTTTTGTCAGAAGTCCCGAATATTATCTTTAGATAGACAAATAGATACTGGTAAATCTGATTTGGGCATTAAAACAGGTATTTATACGAGAAAGAATACTTCGATGTGACCTACCATAGGGTATAGCCCAATCCAGTGTACATGATCAAACTGGTTTTTCTAGTCTCTACTGCAGTGCACTGCACTGAATAACCCTTATATCAGAGGGTATCCCTTATCCACAGCAACATTGTACCTTCAATTAATTATAACAACCAACTACTTACAAAGAGAAAATAAAATATGTGCAAGAAGCCGAGGATGCGAGTTTGATTGCTTATTCATTACATTATTTTTCATTTTCATTGAACCTATTAGGCTGCGCATTAAAAATGCATGGTGAGCAAATTTGTTGTGTATTTATATGACGTTTTTTATTGGCACATATTTATGAGCAGGGATACTTAAACATACACTGATAATATATATGTGCATTAGTGTAATGCATCTGTGGGCTTGAAAGAACAAAATTAAGTGATATTAATTGTACAAAGAAGAAGAAAATGTTTCTACGTTTGATCAAGGACTAAGAAGTTAAATTTTGATTAAAAAAGATTACTAGATATATGATAATTAATTATATTTTTTAAAAAAAGATTCTCCTTGTATTTTAGAGTCACTTAATGTATATATATATTTTTTATGTAACAAAAAATTGAAAACCACTTTCCAAACCATCCTTTGAAGTTGACTTTAGAATTTATTATATGTCAAGTGAAGTTTACAATACATTCCTAATTTGTACGAAGAAATCACTTCTGAACATATGTATTTGATGCAAAGGTTAATTCTTAAAGTAAGGGATTCACTTTAAATGGTAAAGTAAAAAGTATTAATTATTAATAAAAAAATTTAAAAAATATATTTTAATAATTTCATAATTTATTATACATGTGCATATATATTTTATTATAATTTTAAGTATTAATTCAATAATTAATTCAACTATTATAAATTATCAATTTGTCTTATAAAGTGAAACATTCACTTTAAAAGAGTTAGTCTCACTTTAGATGAACTAAATCCAATTTTCATTTATCTTATAATGAGAGGCTATCCTTCAACATGATGATAGATCCATTTCTACAGGGGCGAAGAAGCACGAGGCAATTGATGATTCTGGGTTAGAATATATATATATATATATATATGGTTAGGCAATCGCTCTCCTAAACTTTAATTGTTTGTTGTTCTTGCATTGAAACAACAGTTCAATTGCTCTGAAGGTTTGATCAAACAGCAGACAACAATACTGTCTCTCTTGATTTCTCTCACTGACTTTATAGTAGTGATAGTGCCATATTTAGAAAACCAGCAAATAATTTTTCTTTAACATGGGCTCGTTCTCACGAGTTGTCCTATAAATGTGAAGTTAATTATTACATATTATAATAAGAGCAGCTTGTATTGGAGATGAGTAATATGATGGATTTTCGTGTGGTTTCATGTTCTTTCCCCTACTTATTCTGTGACCTTAGCATACCCTTGTGTTCTTTTTTTTTTTTCTCTTTTTTTTTTCTTTTTGTACAACATACTATGCATTCATAGACGTACTTCTTGTCCATCACTAAATTCACCATCCAAATTCTAGGAAGATGTCTGCCTACCCATATCCTCTTATTTGTAATGACAGAAATTGATGAAAGCTTATTCTCATTTCCCCTCTTCCCTTTTGGAAATGTTATGGGCCAAATTTTCCTCTTTAACGTTTTAGTTTACAGATACTCTTCCGAGTTTCAGGATTTGACTTGGCATTATTGTGTTAAATCAATTTATACGCATATCACTCTAAAAGATAATCTTAACAGCAAAGCAAACAAAGAAATTTTAATTTCATCCATCGTGGTTGATAGTGATAGATCCGGAAAACTAGGGTCAACACTTAATAATACTAGAGCCCAAATCAAGCCAATTATTAAGCCTTTGGAAGCGTCAAGAAACCACACTCTTCCCTTTTTTTTAAAAAAAAATTAAAGAGTTATAGCACTTGCTAATTATTAGAATAACAATTTGAATTTGATTTTCCACCTTTAGAAATGAATCAGGCCCTAAGTTATTATTCAAATGACTTTTCCTATTTGTCTTATCTTATAATATGTTTGGAATTATAAATTTGGAGAAATAATTTAATTCATAAATAATTAAAATCTTTCGTTCAAAAAGTTGCAAAATAAGAATTGGATTTAGTTTTATAATGAGTTCCAATATGAGAATTGATTTTCCAATCAAATTAAATTAATCCAATTCAATTAAATCTAAATCAGTTTTATTCCATTATGATCCCAAATACACCCTTAAAATTCACTTCAAATATTTTTTGTCCCAAATAATTTGTGGGTTGTTGGTTGCAAAATGAATTCATTATTCGATTAGGCCATCTCACCTTGCCCTTCTCCAAAGTACAGCACGTTTATTGCAAGTTCAAACCAAATTTAAAGCCCGCGATTCGCACTGACTAGACATTATTGCATCTCACCAGCCTCTTATTATGACCTGTGCTGCTGTGCATATGCTCTTGATCTACAATAATCTACAATTAAAAGACATGGTTTCTGCGCAGACAAAAGCTCTTTTATTTTTTCCATGACTTGAAGCTGAAACGATTAATCGATGCTTTACAATGAGAAAACTTGGATTAACGTAGAAAGCTAGTCACATGAATTTTGAAAGCATAGCTTCTCAGTTACCATACTCTATCTGCTTGGGTCTTCTGAAAGAGTCAAGGTTGAGACTTGAGAACACAACAAATACATGTTGCCCCTTCCTATGTATCTTAATTACCCTTTGATTCTGAGGTGTGAAGTCCTTTTATTTTCTGAATAAATAGAGCAACAGCTGTTGTTTTGCCTTGGAAACCCCATATTCTCATTAATGAATGACCCATATATTGCGTACTTATCCAATATATTCAAAATATGTTAGCAAATATGATGATGATTTTGGCTTCTGGTGGCTCTCATTAAAGCTCCAACTCAATACCCATTAAGTGAAAGCAGCTTAGAATTTATTAACATAACCAGAATGATCAGTTCTGCATTGATACAATTATCCCCCATATTTAATCCTCTACCAAGGAACAAATGGGTGGGGAAGAAATCCATTCTGGAGGGATTTCTTTTTTTTTTTTTTGAGCAGAAGACAGAAGCCATTGTGAGGATTTCTGAATTAACTATTTGATTACAAATAAAATCATGATTTATAGTAAGGTGATGAGTCCCCTGTGTTAGGCTGCAAAACAACTAATGAGAAAATAATTAGTTTTAGAAGAATTTATTGTAAAATAATTTTAAAATTTTGAGTTTGTTTGACTATTCCAAATTAAATCACGTTTGAGGTGTAATTCTAAAGATCTTTTTAAATATTACTGAATTCCACTTATTTATAGTATTGATAGTAAGGATTTTCTTTGAACTGTCGGATTTCACATCAGAATCAATTTGTTTTCCATCGAAGAAGCAAGTTTTGGGTCACTGCCATTAGAATCAATTTCTGCATTTAAAATTGATTTTAAAACTTTTACCTAAACACATCAAAATTGTTTTCGCATAATATTTAAGACAACATTTTTCCTTGAACGTGATTGTGCATAATGCAAAATCCAAGCCAAGTATATAAGTCTAAATCAAATCGCCACATATGCTCTTCCCTCTCCTTCTTGGAGGTGGTTTGCCTCAATCATGGAGAATTAAAGGTTCATCGTTTTGTGGCTATATTAATTAAATAGTAATGAAGAAATACCTAATTAAGATGACCATGGATGTAATGATGAGTAGTATACAATTACATGTCAATGTTCATCACAAGACATTATTTGATAATGGACGAACACCACATACTACCTTGTTCTGCTTCTGCATAAACAAAAAGTGAAAAATAGAGCAGTAGAATCAGGTTAATACTAATTTATTTTTTTATTGGTTGAAGTATATATTTATTTTCCCTCATCTGACATCTCTCTGTTCCCAGTGAAGACGCGAGATCCATTCCGGTCCTTGCATTCACCATGAAAAGACTTTACCATCACAATCATCTAACACCTTATTATGAACGGATGATGGAGTTTTTTTTTTTTAAAAAAAAAGGATAAATTTTTCATTTTGATTAAAATTTCTTTTTATTTGAGAATTTTTTAAAATAAAAAATTATTAAGTAATTTTTTTATTCTATATTTTTTATTTTTATATAAATATTTTATAGTTTTTAAATTTAAAAATAAAAAATTAATAATTCTTTTCCTTTTCCCCCTACCTGTATGTCTTATCATATCATTGAGTTACAACTGAATGTTTGTCTCATATTCATCTCGTATGACTATGTATTAACAAATGCCGTGTAAAAGTAGTAAATGGTAGATCGAATAATGCAACAGAACCGAAAATGACAAGTTAGATTTGCATCGTGTTGCTGATTTTTCACTTTAAATGAAGGCACGACTGGTTGATGTGGTTCAAGTGGAGAAAGACATCCTTCTTATCTGTCATCGATGAGATGCTGAATTGTCAATGAAGAGTGGGATTTTTCTATTTATAGTAAACGGCAGGCCATCATTTAAAGCATGTTTCATGAACCGACGCCATGTTGACCATAATGTTCCGTGTATGGAAAATAAAACTGCCTCTTTATGCATTTGATTTTCTCACTTCACCAAATATTTCATAATTTTCTTGACCTAAGGTTTTGTTAGTTTCAAATATTAATGCATAATGGAGACCTTTCATCAAAACAAATAAAAAAAAAAACATTTACGTTTCACCAGTTTTTTTTTTTACTGACAGTTAGCTTCAGGATAATTCTGATTTTGTGTCTCCATGACCTGTGAAACAGGGACCTATTAGGATTTGAAGTGTTATATAATATGGTGACGGGAGTGTGGACTATGTGTCTTGCATTAAAAGTGTCCATACTTCGTAGTTTTTTAATATAAGGATGAATGTTCTGGAATTGGCTCATTAATTTAATTATGATTAATTTTATTTATTATTATTCTTAATAAATATCTTAGTAATTTATGAAATTTTGGAATTTGAAAGAATATGAAAGATTTGTAAAAATCTACAAAACTGAGGAAATCTATTAGAAAATTTGAAAGTTAAGAAGTCTTGATTTTAAATAAAATCAATTACTTAAGTGTATGTAGAAAGAGACAGAGGGAACAAGATGTATTCAGAACGAAAATATTTTGGTTGGTTTTAAATTGAATGATTATTTTTGTACTAGGGTGTATTATCTTATGAAATAAATGTAGATATGAGATTTGTTGAATCGCATTAAATTTTTGTGTTTATGTACTCGTATTATTATATGTTAATTTTATTTTTATAGTCCTTTCCTCAACAAAGAGTTCAGCATTACTCAAAACAAAACTATTTTCTACCACTCAAATAATCTGACACTAACATTATATCTGCATTAAGCAAGAAAACTGTCTGAAATTTTGAAAAATTCGTAATAGATTCAAACGAATACATAGTTTAGCAATTAGTAAATTTCATAATATGATCCCTGCGTTCCAGGGAACCATTCGAGAGCTATAATTTTTCACAAAGCAAAACAAGCCTAAATGCAGATACCGTAGGCACAATTGGAGGACGACTATAGTAAATGCCCCGTAGCAGCCGCTTCTCCCTGCCTCTGTTGCTGCATTGACAAATCATGAATAAAATTCATGACAAATAGCATTCCTTTTCTTTTTCTATTTTTTCTCTTTCAATGGTGATAAAGTTTTCAAGAGAATCAATGGTCCCCGTGAGGAAACACAATGAGATCCTGTAATGTCTGTTGGACGATGGACACCTGTTGTACTTCACAGCAAGTGAAAACTTACTCCTCGAAAAAGGAACAGAGACTCAGAAAACTTGAGAAATGCATTCTGTATTAGATGCATCATTAGCTCTAGCCACAAGGTTAAAAGGAAAGGACCCCAAACCAAAACCATTCCTCAACACCTCAATCCAAAAGAAGGATTTTCCCATTTCTTATTTCCTTTTGAAGGACCAAATTCAGATGGAGGGGTGCTGCTTCCTGCTACGAGGTCTGTCAATGTCATTCTTTGGCGTTTCTGTGATTTTATCTAGTGAGGGTGTTGTCATCTAGCTCCCACAGTAATTTCATTTAGTTTGTTTTCCTTTTCTTTCGGGGCACTATTGAATATTTAAATTTGAGGTTTGGCTGTCACACTTGGTTTTCCATTGCATTGCTGCTACTTAAAAAAATTGGTGCTTCCTATTAAATTTTCTTGGCAGGGTTGGATTTTTAAATATGGGTTTAGCTTTAAAAGCCGTTGGGTTTCTCCTGTGCTGTGTTGCTCTGAGACTCTTAAACACCGACTCTCCTAAGCAATGAATGAAGAAAGGCCCTCCTTCTGCACTTTGTAATTGCAATATTTACTGCAAATTTCCCCTTCCTGCATACTTCTTGGGATTTTTCCAAACAATTAATACATTTCCTGGCCTCAATTTACACTCTTCTTCTACCCAATACTTCAATTCAATTCAATTCCATCACTCTCTCTCTTCTCTCTCTCTCTCTCTCTCTCTCTCTCTCTCTCTCTCTCTCTCTCTCTCTCTCTCTCTCTCTCTCTCTCTCTCTCTCTCTCTCTCTCTCTCTCTCTCTCTCTCTCTCTCTCTCTCTCTCTCTCTCTTTCTTTCTGTCTCTCTCTACCCTATACCCTCCACCTCTCTCCCACAATTAAATTAAGCTTTAAATCACTCCCTTCGGTTTCCTTATATAAAATGGCCTTGAAGGATCACCCCCGCAACACAGATCACTTTGCTAGTGCCGGAGCTTGTTATGCTTCGAGCTATGTCAGTTTCCTTCTGACCATTCCGGCCACCCCTTTTCTCTTCCATAGTAGCCTCATCCTCACCCTGAATTAGCTTTAGCCAGAACCTGCTCCATCAATCTTTTCAAGGTACATAAATAATACACAGTTGAGTGATCACCTTTTTTTTATTTTTTGCAGTCTCTTTTCAATTTCAATTTTCTATGTGGGAATCGCATGTGCTGTATATGGTGCTATCGGATTGGCCATTGGATTTTTCTTTCTTTCTTTTTGGTCACGGAATTGGACTCTTTTGTTTCTCTCTTTCCTTTTGTGGTGTTAATGGTTTCTTTCGAACAGGTAACGTATTTTGCAGAAAGCAGAGGCAAACCATGAGTCACAGAAATGGAAGCGGTCCAAAGCTTGACTTGAAGTTGAACCTATCCCCACCGAGGGTTGACCGGAGACTGGAGTCGCCGAGCCGATCGGCGACGGTGTCACCGACATCCCCGCCGAGTTCATGTGTGTCCTCGGAGCTCAACCAAGAGGACAACCCGAAATACTCCAACAGCCCCGAGGCCACTTCCATGGTGCTGGTGGGCTGCCCCCGCTGCCTTATGTACGTGATGCTTTCTGAGGACGACCCCAAGTGCCCCAAGTGCAAAAGCACGGTTCTGCTTGACTTCCTCCATGACAACAACAACCCCACCATAAGGAGGAGCTAGAGCAGGGTCCCCTGTTTCCATTTTCTGCATTTCTCTGCTGGTATTGCTAGTAGGACATATTAGCTCTTAATCCTAGGAATCTCCTTTTGAATATCTTTCTTTCTTTTCTATTTATTCTCTTTTCCCCTGTTCTATGATTAGTGCTACGGGCGCTCCACTTTTACCTTCTTTCCTCTACTTTCAGTGATGAAATCCCAAAAATTTTGTCAAAGCAGGGGATGCAGAGAGAGAGAGAGAGAAAGAGTGGAGCGTAAATAGCACTATTCTAATCATATATAGAAAGAAAGTTACTGGGAATGCTAGGAATATCTATGTGACTCTATCTAGGGGCTGGGACTGGGTTCAGCTTTCCTTGCTGATCTTTAGCAGCAAAGGTGTAATAGGGCTTAACGTCAGGTGCACTCGTAGTTTGCTTATTGGAATTTTAGGTGAAAAATCAACCTTAGTTTTCTCGACTCTCCTCTCTCTTTCTCAATGATATCACTGTTTCATCGAACCAAGGACGCATGTTGTCGTTGTTTAATGTTAGCCACCATAAAAAAAAAAGGTAACAGATACCGATAAAAATAGCAGCACCAGAAGTTTACTCTGTTAGTATGTAGATCCTCCGTGTACTTGGTAACAGTTAAAATGGTCTTCAATGTGCGCAGCTCTGTCTACAGCAGTGACCACATGTTGAACAATGATTCGTGCAGACATGCACCTCAGCGTGCTTGATATCTTACTTTTTCAGCAAAAAGAATAAAAAAAATAAAACTAACAAGGCATCTAAGTTGAAATCCTAAGCACATTGGTTGGCAACTAATGGCAGTAGATAAATATGTAGGTTGACTTTTCTTGCAGTTTAAGTTTACCTGCTAACAATTTGGGGTGGTATCTAATATCTGCATCATGAATGCAAAATCAGTTTTTCTAATTTCACTCAGATCCCCTGACATGATCCAAGGTGGTGAGTGGCAACTTTTGCCTATAATAGCTCAGAAAGAAAGAAAAAAACAAATAAGGGGGGATATTTTTAACTCGTAACTGTTGCAAGGTACTAGAATCCACGAGCATAATGAGAGCAATGGCGTGAAAGTCATATGTCGTGTAGCATAAGAAAATTTTATTGTGGGTTAGGAAGAGAAGGATAAGTGAATTAAGGGGTGGTAGAGGGTGGGTTGGGTAGTTCCGAGCATTGAAAAAAAAAGGCCATTCTATTAAGACCATTTAAATCACATAAATGCAAGAGTAATTGAGACGGTTGAGAATAATGAAGGAGATATTACGTCAGATGATAAATGCCCACCTTTTTCCATCCATTTTCTCTTCCCCCCTTTCGCCAATGGCTTCCATGTTCATCCTTTTTTTTCCTTGCCTTGCACCTTCCTTTACCTATTTCTCAACTAAATTCCATTGCTTGCACCTATCTGCTGGCCGGCCTCCATTTTTTTTTTTCCAACTATCACTATTTTTCCTTTCCTTGCTGCCCCTTTTTCTGATTCATCTCTATGTTTAATTTGATTTTGCTTTCACTCTTTTCTTACTTAACTCCGATACATGCTAACACCATCAAGGCACCAACTAATAGCGTGTTTGGTTATGTGTTAGGGGCATGAAAAGCTTATTCAAACCTTTTAAAATCAAATTTGAAGTCATTTCTTCATGTTTGACAAAAACTATTTTTTTCTTCAGCTTGATTTTCTTATCAAACCTTACTTTAAATAGAAGTAATAAATTATTACTTCTACATAGTAACAAAAGTCAATTGATGAAATTTTCACATTTTTAATTTTGATATTCTTCTTATTTTGCTTCTTCCTACTATTAACTTATACCTTTTTTGGTAATTATACATTTAGAATTAATTTTGATAAACACTATCAAAACAACATTTATTTTGTCAAAATTAATTTTCAAATAAAGTTTTTCAAACATATATCTTTTACTTCAAACTCATTTTTAATCAAACTTAAGTTTGTAAAATCAAGTTCGTTCAAAATTAAGTTTACAAAAGTTAATCCAAATACACATTAAGATCCTCTTCTTGTTAGTTTCATAGAAAATCAACTTCGGAGGTATGTGGAGTATTAGTGTGTATTTAAATTAATTTATTTTATAATCAAAACAGTTTATAATCAAAATCTTATTGAAATTTTTTTTAAAAAAAATAATTTTTTCCTTAAAAAAAAGCTACTCTCATGGGCCGGTAAAAAAAAGCTATTCTCAAGAAAAGCTAGTTAATGGAAAATAATCATTTGATTGTACACTTCCCCCCAAAAAAAAATTCAGAATCAGATCAATGCTGGTAATTACAATTAGTACACTTCCTCTTATTCTTTTTTCTTTTTGGTAATAGAAAGGTGCCAAAGTCCGAAAACAAAATTACATCTTAACTATCCTGGGGGTAGTCTTCTTTTTCTTAAACTTATAGAGTGAATCTTGACACTTAAATTTATAAGAATGGTCAATATTAAAAACATTAAATAGTGTATATATCAACTACAGTTTACACTTATAAAAATGCTCAGGTATGTCATCAATACAACATATGCAATTTGAACAAGGTGCACAGCTCATGGAGAGAGAGAGGTCATGAATAGGAGATGAGGGGCCAAAGGCTCAGAACTGAAAGTCTGAAACCACACAAGGAGATTATTACAAGCCACTAGGTGAAGGATCATCAATGTTTTAAATCAGTCATCAATATGAGAAAATATAAAGAAACTAAGACACCATGTGATGAGGACGAAGAAACTTAAGACCGGTAAATAAGCAAATGTTCAGTAAGTCTGACAATCTGAGGCCCAGAGAAAAAGATGTTACGCATAAATAACCATTGAAAAAACATGGATGTCCAACCGACAAAAAAACCATGAATGTGCAGACGTCACTGAAATCAACTAGGTTACGATTCGCTGTAACGTTCTTTGAAAAGAGAAAGCCCCAAACTGTAAAAAAGCTACGTATCCAAATATAAAGATGGAATCATTTTTTTTTCCTATAACTCTTCTTTCAAACTTATCTCCCTAATGTAGTCCAATTACAAAATCATTTAACATATATGTACTGTCAGATATATAAATGTAAAGTAACAGTTTAATCTTTTGAAAAGCTAATTTGTAAGCTTGTAATTAGAATTCAATTTGCAAGCACAAGATTTAGGTACACTTATCGATCGTCCATGTTTCAAACCAACAGCACTTCAACATGAGAGAAGAGTTAGAGATAAAATCAAGACTAACCTTAGGCTCATAAGGCTATTGGAACCTTCGATTTTTGTTTTTTGGGATTAGGATACTAACTGCATGTTTAATATTAGATTATTTTTTAAAAAATTACTTTTTAAAAATAATCTTTTCAATAAAATTTTAATTATAAATTTTTTTAACACAAAATAAATTAATTCAAATAAAATTACCTTATTTTATAGTTAAAACAGTTTATAATCAAATTTTTTAACAAAAATTAAAAAAAATAAAAAAAAACTATCCCCAACACGCAGTAAATAGGTTGTTGTTGTTGTTGTTCCTAGTACTTTTTCTAGATGCAAAAACCGAGGATCAATATTAACCATGACAGTTTCTACTTGTACCGCAGTTACCATTTATTCTTATGACACGTTCATTTAGGAACACTAGTCAATGGCATGTTTGCCCTTGCGCCATCCATATCCATGCGTCTGTCTTGCATAGTATCTCGTTGATCAAAGGGACCAATTAGCCATCAAGTATGTATTGTTTCCTTCATTCTTCCTTTCTGATTCCTATCTCCTTCCCCCCTAGAGTTGCCCATGGCCACATGAGAATGTAGAGTATTTAACTATTTACACCAAGATTTGCAACTGGGATTCAATCTAAGCCCCAACCCCCCCCTAAAAGAGAGAAAAAGAAAACAGCTATATTAATTTATAATCAGCAAGTCATTCGGATAACCTAGATGATGAGCAACACCTTTTTCTCCATGACTGCCAACCTGCAACCAAAACAGAACCTCACTAAATGTTCCTTAATTTTAATAAATGCACAAGCATATTTTGCAATAATATACTAAGAAGGCATCACCTCATAGATCAGAACATCTGGCATAGCATATTTATTAAGCATGAAAAAAAGTTGAGAGTCAAATTTTCATGATAATTAAATTATATAAAGGCATATCCATTAAATGCGTAGTTTAAATAACATAAATTCCTTCATGTGATCGTTCAAGATAGGTTAGACCATCTTTGACACCATCCTGATTCAAATCAATCTCATTTCTCATGAAAATCAGGGTGAAGAAGAACATATATACATATATTTTTCCAAGAGTCATGCACTGCATTCATTGGACCCAAATTTTGCAGCCTCACACGAATACAACTACAATGTGTCAACTTCAATATTCTGAACCACCGAACAATATAAAAGAGTTTGACAAGCAACGTAAAAAAAGTCATAGTTTGGTCGAAATACCCACCAGATGGTCAGATTCACTGAACAGCTCAACTAAATTTCTGTAGATATCCGTACAAAAACCAGTCTATCAATATTCCGCTTAGGTACTGTATTAACTCAGTAGGAAAGCAGTCTCATATTTATCCTTCAGCCTATTTTCTATGTATTTGCATCAAGTTTTAATTTGTCAAGTCCTAAGAACAAGTAAATAATCAATAACTTCCACGAAAAAAATAATAATAACTTAAAAAAGTGAACAGAAGAATCTGGTCGTTCAAGAAATCAAAAGGTTTCGAGTTGTAAGAATTAATAAATAATTTTTAGAATTTAAAAGACTGAATTGAAGAATCTGGCTCTTCAAATAAGTGAAAGGGCCCCTCGATGAGGTGTCGTCCGTTCAGATATTATATTATAGAATGAAGAGCCAAATCCTGTTTCCTAATTCCCCTCCACCGTGTAACCCCAGAAAAGCAAAAGACAGTTTGTTAAATTAGCAGCCATTCAATTAACTGAGTTACCTGAGTGGATCAGTTTGAAATCACAACTTATGAAGACCATAACGTTTCACGATGGGAACTCCTAAATTTTGTAACTAACAGGTACAATCGATCCAATGCTCAATGATGAATATTATCTCATATGGTTCCAGGAAGAGCTTTCTGAAATGATTAAAATTCAATAAGATAGTCTCTCAGAATCACGCAAGACAATAAAAGGAGTTGACCATTTGATGCAGACCCAGAAAGATTAAAAGAGATTTTGGTTTTGCTTTTAGATGAAATGAAAGGGTAACTTGGGGCTTGATTCAGATGTGAATTGATGTCAACCATGGTTTTCTACAATCTTGAAGCAGCAACTGACATGGCTATTGATTTTAAATAACAAAAGGTAAGAGGCTACTCTATGAATGCATAGCTCACAAATCATGGATTCTGTCAGGACTTCCCTGCAGAAAGACGGCCAGAATATCACAAGTCCTAGCTAAAAATATTCAGAGGAAGTGCCAAAAGTAACCAAAAAGTAGTTTAAAGAATCTCAAAATCAAGTAGAGAGTAATATTTTAGGCAGAGCCATACTACTTTTCATAAAAAAAATAATTATAACTCAGTCAATTGTACACTTGGCGATACTTCAGCCAACTACCTCCCCTATTTAATCTATTTCCCAAGTGTTCAAATTATAGGGAAAAGATAGAAAAGAGAAAAGAGAGATAGGACTTTGAATAACATTATGAGGTGCTACAAGATGTATGAGATGTATTATAACCTATTTGTACTAATACTCTAGGTCAAGTACTAATGTAGTACAACTAGAACAAGCCAAACCTCATAACACTCCTAACATAATAAAAATCCTGATATCCTGATATTCCAACCTCATAACACTCTTATTCGTGTCATTCCAGAATTTGTACCATCATTCAGTTCAGACATTCAAGATACTAACATTGTTATATATGTTATCATTTTGGCACTGCACCATAATTGAGTGGAGACTACAAGTAGGTAAGGCAATGTGTATCATAGAATGATTTGCGTAATTACCTGTGCAAACTTTTTGACGAACTTCACTGAAAAATCACATCTGAATTCCATTGAGAGCCATGCTGAAAAGAAGAAACATCATAAAATACTGACGTCTTATGAGGCTAAATCTACCAAAGAGGCATCATCTATAGCAGCAGTTTTAAGAGTTCTCTAGACTGAATTCTCCCCATCCGCTACTGCTTCTTATATACTTATCAACAATGCCAAATTCCTGGTTCTGAGCAACCCGCCTGGCATAGTTCTCAGTTGAAACTGGGCCCTTCTTCAACCTACGGTAATAAATGATATGCCAAGGCCACAACCGAGCAGAACCAAAGAAGGCATCGATTGTTAAATTTTTTTCATCTTCTTTTGGAAGTTCCAGGCCATAGTGATTAAGAACCCTGCACATCTCCTCTGGGGATATGATTGTTGAATGGCCAGAATGGGAATTGGCATGAGTTTCAGAAGCTGGCTTCTGAATTTCTGTTGGAATATCATCCATCATCAGCGTTTCAGAATGCCAAAAGCCCTCTGTCTCTTTCACTATCTCTTGAGATAAATTCCCAGCAGCAAGTGGTTCGGTTAAATTTGTTACCCCATCATATGGCCTTGAGGGAATATGGTTTTCATTATTATCGTCCTGTACATATTGGTCCTTTTCCATGGCATCAACCACTGTGGTGTACAATGCAGCGTTTCCGTTTACAGTAATACTTGCATCCTCGGATCGAACATTCTCCAGTTCCATTTTACTGCCAATCTGTTGTCCCTGTGCAACCAAATGATCCACTGATTCGAGAGCAGTAGCATTAATGGATGAGCTTTTTGAATTCAACTGGATTTTATTTGGAGATGATGGTAAAGGCTGACTGAGTGATACAGACAAAGATGTGGGGGACCTTGACCTCGTAGAATTTGGACTTTTGCCTCTAGAATATGGAGATTTTGAAGAAGACTTTAAATTTAAAGATGAAGAGCGTGCTCTAGAAGACACTGATCTAGATCTAAAATGGGAACTAGACCTTGCAGAGGATGAAATCGATCTCCTTGGTTTCTTTACCCTGGATCCTTTAGGTGATTCGATCTCCTTCTTGCTTTGCTTCTTTCCTCCATAGTCCATTCTTTGATGCCTATCAGTTTCCTTTGCAACAGGTAAGGATTCATTTCTTAATGACATCTGGTAATGTCGTGAACCAGGCAGCCTCTGCTCATTTCTCTGGTGCGACATCGATAAAGTATCCCCACTTGACTGCAGCTTCGCCCAAGAACTGGATCCAAATTTATTCTCATCTTCAACTCTATGCTTTCTATTTATTTCATCATCCTTCCCAACATCAAACCTACTATATTTTCTCTGTGAAGAATGTTCTTTAGGACAATTTCGCATTTTGTGACCTGAATCACCACACTTATAACAAGTTTGTTGGTATTTTGTGTCATAAGGATGGTTTGAAGTTTCTTTGTCAATCTGTGCTCTCCCCACATTCTCTTGGGAGTTTGCTGCAGGAGAACCACTAGAGTAACCTATACGATGATTTTCACTCTCAAGTTTCCTGTCATTGCCATGGTAAGGTTCATATCGATCAAATTCTATAGCATTTTCATTCCCATTGTCAATTGATGGATCATGAATTGGCTCACCCCATCTACCATTGTCCTCCAGGTTAGGAATGACTCCACCACCATCATCTGGGAAGTCTCCCCCATAATCTTTTTCCTCTTCAACATAATCTTTAAAATCATCTTGATGATATCCAGTCTCTTCACTAGGCATGTGAATGGATTTACCCCTTCCAACATTACCCATATTGTAATTTCTCCACCCATTGAAATTTACTTTCCTTCTTGTATAGCCCAATCTGTCAGAATTCCTTCCAGGTTGCAAGTCATCGGTTCTACCACCCCTAGCAAATCTTTGAAAATGTCTAGGCTGTTTATTGGACCATGTTAGATTCAGTGGCTCCCCGCATATATTTCTACCTTTCAATGCTCTCAAAGCTTTCTCTGCATCTGGAGGGAAGTCAAAGACTACAAAGCCGTAGCCTTCTCTTTTCAGCTGAACATTACAATGTCCAAATCTACGGAATGCACGCTCAAGTTCATCTCTGCGAGTGCGTTCAGATAGGTTACCAAGAAAAAGTGACATCTGCAGGATTACCCATGGAGAAACATGAATTTAAAACAAAAACCTCTTTGATACGCGAAGAAAGAACATTCTCAGAAAATAAACATCAAGGAAATTTTCAAAGTCACAGCTGATATGAATTTAAGAATACCTTCATTCTTTAAAATGACAAAACAAAAAATAAGTTCTAGAGTTTGTTTGGGAGACATTAACAATATCTCATGCAGATTCAGGCTAGCTACACATATTAATCATTTGATTATTTTATCATCAGAAGGAATACAAATATCTAAGAAAATTCACTCCTCATCAATGATCAATCTTAAATCCATAATTTATTTCCTTCCCACTTACTGTGCCCGGACACAGAGAAATAAGTTCATTAGATTCTGTGCCCAACAGCAGCACATTTATTAACAGTACGTGAACAAAGTCCACAAGCAGGTGCTATACAAACGAAACAACATGACTAAAATGTGTCAACGCAACTCTTTTATTAAATTAATAAATAAAAAAAATAAAAAACTCAAGGCTCAAGAAATAAGACTTTGAAAGGCATGTATTTTACTTCAACAAAACCAACAATTCCCACTCAGTGTCCTTTTGTTTTTGTAGATAGATTAAAAATATGACGGGATCACAGAGACGTAACAAACATTTATTTACTAACAGCGTTGAAACAGGAATTTAGTCAAACACGTAAAACGCATGAACAAAGAGAGCCAATAATCTAATCGGAACCCTAATTAGAAGCGACGAACAGGATTAACGTGCTTTCAGTCAATGCAGTGATTACCAGGCCGAAGGTCCAGCAGACTGATGAGGCGATCGCTCTCGAAGCGCCGGAGTGCACTCGGCCCTTTGCTCTGTTCCTCTTCTAACTCCGGAGTACCGAGTCGACTGGCTCTGTTGACTTGGAATCCAGTCCGTGGACCGTGGTTACTGGTTAGCACTGGCAGTGGCACAGTCAAATTTTTATTTATTGGAACGGAAGCTGCAGAGAAAATGTCAAATGGTGTCGGCGCTGGAAGGAAGAAGAAGCTCCCGCGAGTAGCATAACTGCGAGTGTCCCCGGGAACGGGAAATATGGGTTGAGCCTACAGCTGTTGCGTTACAATTGGTCCACAACGCCGTCTCATATGCATTCATTTAGAATTGAACGCAGCTGATTTTCAGTCACGTGCCACGCACGCGCATTGACAACGTGGCGTCGTTGGAGGTACTCTTTCTACAATTATGCCATTCGGAATGTGCAAGTTGCACGATATGCCTCTCTTTTGTTGTCACAATAAATATTTTTTAGAAAAATATCAAATTTAGTCCGCAGAAGATGGTTACGAGTGTAAATTAGTTCTTGAAAAGAATAAACTTATCCGTTGGTCTCTAAATGTCTTTTAAGGAATTAATTTGCATTGCTATAATAATTAATTTAAAGTGATTTTAAAATTTTTGAAAGATCACATGATCGATTACTTTTTTTGAAGGATTAATATGTATTTGTCACCAATTTTCAGAGATTAATTTGATGATTTATTCTTTTTTTAATAAATTATTTCAACTTTTTGTTATTTACTTAATTTTTTATAAACGTCTTTTTATTTTTAAAAATTACATACATTCTTTTCAGAATTATAAAAAAATTATATATACTTTCTAATTACTTTAGACAATTTTTTTTTATATTTTCAAAATACACCATACATAATTTTTTTTAAAAAAGAAAGTCAGTATAAATTTTTAAAATAAAAGAATTTTTGTGAAAAAATAGATAAAGGTTTGATTAATTTAGTCATATTTTTTTCTTTTACATGTATAAGATATGTAGATGCTGGGTTAAGAGTTAGTTCCAACTTGTGGAAGGGGAATCAAACTACTTACTTCCACCTTAGGTGGGAGGATTATTACAAAATATTGATTGTTGAAAAAAGAATTACTAATTCAAATGTTTAGACGTGCGTTATAACTTTCTCAATGTGTTTCGTGCATATTTTTAAGTTTCAGGTGTTTCCTAACATTTTATTTTTTGTGATTCTGCCCATTTATAATCTATTTGCAAAGTACATTAGTTTTTTTTTAACTTATTCCAATATAATGTCATAATTTACACTAGTTTACGCAACATAATTCACATGAATTAGCATAGGAATAGTAAATAATAATGTTTTGAAAATCAAACCAGCCCTTAAATTAATAATGTGAGAGATTGAAAATTTTGAAGTTTAACTGAAATTTTGTACATGCATATATTCTATAAATAAATAATAATACATAAAAAAATATAATATGCATATACTAAATATACAAACAAAAATTATGGAGTAAAAATTTTATAGATGATCTTTTCATAAATTTGTTATATAATGAAACATAATTTTGATTTTTTTTCTCTCCATTTTTATTGAGGCAACAAATTTACTATAAGTGTATATTTGATAAGAGTGTAAAAATGGAAGTGAAAATTTTATAAATAAATTTTGTATATAAAATTATTTACAAAACTTATCAATTAATTTTTTACTGCTATTTTTATTCATATATCAAACTAATCTTAAAAGAATATTTTTTCATCAATACTTGTATAGGTTCCATGCCTTATCTTTTAATGTAGTGGCCATGGTCAAATTAAATGATTTTAATATGATTCTATGTAGTTTGATATTTTGATCAAGTTATTTTTTTTTTTTGCTCAATTTTGAGCTTAAACTTGAGTAAATTCAATCATTATTGAATTTGTATATAAACTAACTAAGATCGAGTTAACCCAAAGTTTGAACATTAAATAAATTTTAACATGCATAATTAGTAAACCAAGTTATAAGATTGTAATCTTTTAAAGTAAGAAAGTTTATAAGGTAATTAATTTTTTAATATTTAAGTGTTAATATGATAATATTTATATAAATTTTAATAATATATAAGAGATAATGTTTTAAAATAATATGTAACGGTTAATAAAAAAAATATGTAACTTTGGATTAGGATAGTTTAGTCTCAACTCAATTTTTCTAGCAAAATCATATCATAACTGATTTGATCATAACATGTTAAGTTTCATCTTAAGCACCTCTATTAATATATTAAAATGATATAAGCACAATTTAAGCTGCAAAATATGATGAAAAGTTATTTAATTTTTTCGAATTTTTTATACTATAATCGAATTATATACACTTTATTGTACACAAAAATATTAAATGAATAAACTCAGAAAAATTGCAAATCATAAAACTGTGGGCGGAAGAAGAATATGGGCCGTTTGGTCCTCAGACAGGAAATGGTGGAGAAAGAGTACACCTTTATCGTGGCTTATTACGCTATCACCCTTGCTCATTCTACCAAATTCCCATTGTCCTGGTTTTCTTCTTTGTTCCCCCACATTTGCCTTCGTCGCCATCCTTTACGCCGATTCTCCTCGGTACCTATCTCCTGTCCTCAACCATTTCGAAACTTTGATCAGATCCAGAACACCCACCGGACGATAATATCTGCTGGTCATCCATGACGCTTGGCTCTGCAGGATCGAGTGTCGTGGGTGAGTCGCTGACCTATCACCTTCCTCTTCTATGCGTTTTTCTTTTCCTTTTCTTCCCACTTTCTTTTTTTTTTTTCCTCGAAAATTCTTTCCTGGGTATGCAGATTTTGTTGCCATTGACCTAAAACACTCGATGAGCCTTTTTTGTTTTTTTTTTTGGGTTTCTTGTCTGTTCCATTTTATCCCGGTTCTCTTTCTTTTGTGAATTCGATGACGGAAACAGCTTGAGATTTTCGATCGGTGGCTGAATTTTTTTTTTCCTATCTGGGATTTTAATGGATGATGAATTTTGCATAAATATTGGTTCTGGGCATTTTACGAGTACATTAATTATAATCTTAATCACTTTGCATTTTGTCATATCTGTCAATCATTATCAGCCGGTTTTCGTGACTTCCGAGATCGCAATTTTTAGCGGTTTCGTATGTTTCTCTGAACTGCATTTTTCATTGCTACTGTAGTTTTAATATGCGAGAGCCCAGGCCTGTTGGGTTGGGTCACTGCTTGGTACGATTTTTCTCCTAAAGCCATGTCCTCTACTATTTCTTAAACTTAATGTGTTGAAGCTAAGCCAACATGAGGATAAGTGTTTTTAAAATAAAACACATTTTTGTTCCAATTTCCAAAGCATTATTACATGAAGCCTGCTCTGCTTCAGTCAAATGACCCATCTCTTGGTGAAGAGGTTTTAAATGATCATATGTCTATACTACGATCGGTTGAAAGAAAGCCCTTGTCATCTCCAGTATTTATTTTACCACATATGATGTTTCTTGTTACCAGCTAATGCAAATTTAAAGTTATATGTAGATGCCTCATTGCCTTGTGAATAAAAAAGGTTCCATCTGCTGGATGAGGAAACCATCTCTTTATAATTATTGATTGGAAAAGAGTTTTAAAACATTTTAAGAATGATATCACGGTTCAAATATGGCACACTTGCTCTGGTCCTCAAGTTTGAGATTTTGAAATGGGCACGGTTAAAATTTGGAAAAAGGAAAATGTCAGTGTTCATCATGATAAAAATGCTTTTGTGGATTCTTTTTAAATTTGCAAGAGTGTGTGTGTTGTTAAATGTATTGACACTTCAATGCAGTACCAAGGAACTTCAGATTGCTGGAGGAACTTGAAAGGGGAGAAAAAGGGATTGGAGATGGCACAGTTAGCTATGGAATGGATGATGCTGATGACATTTACATGCGGTTTTGGACGGGCACCATTATTGGCCCCCATAATGTAAATATTTCTGTCACTGGCTATGTGTGTGTAAAATGAGTTTTATTTTATTTGAACATGTGAATTCCCATGCAGCAATTGATTTAATTTATAAAAACCAGTTCAAATGTGGAAGTTACGCATTCTAAAATTGAAGTCCTTTTTTCCAGGTGATAACAACCGAGCATACGTTTCTTTTTTCCTTGAACATACTTCTGTGTATGTACACCAGCATGGTTTTCAAGTTCATGTCCAGTTTTAAGAATTAGGTTAGATGAACATGAGCACAAACTTCTGTGTATTTGTACATGCATTCTTATATCATTTTACAACATTAGTGTGTACACTGTACAATATTCAAAGCTATTAAAATTATAGTTTGAAACGTTATTACACTTCTGTAATTTATCTTATGGTTATAATGGAGGGTTTTTTGGCTTTCCAAATACAGAACAATCTAGGTGTCTGTTGTATATGCCCTTCCTAGAGTCTGCTTATTCTTTGGCTTGAATTGATTAATGTTGCCTCTTTGCACCATTTGTGAAGAAGTCTAGAGTATGAATGATTGGTCTCCGCTTAAATTGGAAGTTTGGGCTTAGTATATCTTTTCTGGATGATGTACTTGTCTTTTATTTCCTGTGTAATTGACAGACTGCTTGCAGGTTCAATAATTGTGCTCTTTCTCTTTTCTCTGTCAGACTGTACATGAAGGAAGAATTTATCAATTGAAGCTGTTTTGCGATAAAGACTACCCAGAAAAGCCCCCAAGTGTTCGGTTTCATTCCCGGATCAATATGACTTGTGTTAATCATGAAACTGGAATGGTATCATTTATAATTTTTCACATGCTTTCAGCTTTTATGTATTGTTGTGCAGTGCATGCTGTAGTGGGATATATGCACTATGCTAACTATTGTGTTTTCCACTTTGATTTCTCAATTGGTGATAAATTTGAGATGTGTGTTTGCAGAGACACATGCATGTTTGGATTAGCTTATTTTGTGTCTGAAAATTCTTGTAATCAAAATGTTACAGAGAACTTTTAGATAAAAAAAATTGTTTTTCTGTAAAAATTAAGCAAAACCAAATATGTGTGTATTCAAGAGTGCTGAGCTTTTGAGAAGGGAATATATGTATTGATGAAAAATGCAGGGTTGCCTCATCGACATCCCATCCTACTTCTCTTATCATTGTGATAACATGAAATTTAGTCCATTTTGCAAACTGGGTAACAAATTACCTGTTCACCAAGATTTAAGGATTTGCAATTGAAACAGATTGAGGCAAAGAAATTTGGTCTTCTTGCAAATTGGCAACGTGGCTACACTATGGAGGATATACTGACCCAGCTGAAGAAGGAAATGGCAGCGCCACATAACCGGAAGCTTGTCCAGCCTCCAGAAGGTACATTCTTTTAGCCTCCAAGATCATATAGATATCGGATCATATTGCATTTGCAGTATGCAATATATAGTATGTAATGCTTTGTGGATTCTTCTGAATTCAAAAACATATAGGGGAATGCCCCAAAAAGCTTCACTTTCCCTCCATGGCTTCAGGGTTGTTTTTGTCGTCTTGCTTTGTCAACTTTGTTGAAGGGATGCTGTCTGATTCATGGGATATTATTTGTGTGTCAAATATTTAAGAGCAACTCATTAAGTAGTATTTTCACTTTTATTAAACGGTGCTTTCGTTTCCCATCTTGCTTCCTTGTGGTTCACTTTTTCTGCGTTTTAAGTAAGCTGGAGCTATATGGAGAAAGTGACAGTAGCTGTTTGGATGTGTGCATTGTCTTTGGGTTTGGTGCTTGTTAGGTGCCGAATTGTCAAATGGGTCCTTCTCTCCTTTCTTTTTTCTTTTGGAGCAAACATGAACCAATGCCGCTTATATGACATGATTCTTTCTCTTTGGTCTTTACGAGGTTTTTATTATTCTGAGCATTTATCCCCCAGCATCCATCCATTCTTGGATCAGCAGCTGTATAAAAAAACAGAAATTCTTGTGAGTACTTTTTATGAGTTGTGGGATATTTTTTATTGTTGATTCTCACAATAAATATTTAAAATTTATAAAGTAAAATTAACAATTAATAAAATATTTAATAGTTAATCATGGTAACGGTACCTTAAAAAATGTGGGTATCTGAATAATTTCGTTAAAAAAAAAAAAGGAATAGTTCTACATCCGATGAAATTTTCATTATTTTTCTGAGTGCTCTCCTGCGCTCGGTTACCAAGCACTGTTGGCTTAATTTTTGTTGGCTGGAACGAACTCTGAAGTGTTATGAACTTCTACACGCAAATTGAGTTTCAAAGGAATTGAGACTCCCTTTGAGACATTTCTTGAAGTGCCCGAACACCTCATTTTAGCGCGTTGCCGTATCTGGGTTCTTGTGGGTTGTCCTCTATTCGTTTTTATCTCCATACTCATTAGCGTCTGATTATTATTAAAAAATGTTGTCTTCTAAACATCCCGGGACCAATTGTCAAAATCGTTAACTGGGAGATCTACAATGCTATGTTTTGTATACACTATGGTTATTATACTATTTTTATACATATTTTTTTTTAATAAAACAAGATAAATATACATTTCAATTATTCTATTTTTTTTTCCTCAAAGAAGAAGTTATAAGAAATGGTATTGGAAAAATGATATGCAGAAAATATTTCTTTTTCTTTTACAAAAGTGCTGCCAAACTATATTTTCCCCATATATGGTAGCAAGAAAAGGATCCCAGGATTCTTTCAGTACGAGAAAAAAGACTGTTCACCTTCATTCGTGTGTTTGATGTGATAATAACAAGCAACAGCCACGTCAATAAAAATTAATAATTAATAATAATAATAATAATAAAGCAGCAAACAAGTTGCTTGAGTTGCCGTCACGTTCTGTCCTGATTAGGCAAGTAACCTAGTCAAAGTCTATGGTCTCTAAAGTCAACGTCAATTTTTAGCTAACATACTTGGACATTTTGGCTTAATGTATCTTGCGAAGGCGATAATGACGTTGTGCTAATGCAGTATTACTAATGGATGTTGGACTCTTTTTTTTTTAGTAAGATGGATATTAGACTTTCTTTACTATTAACTCCTTTTTTTTTTTTAAAGTCATCCAATAAACATAATGTAATGATACAACTAATTAACTAATCAACCTAAAACTAAAGCACAAAATAATCTTGGTGTATGTTTAGAAATAGTTTATTTTTTTAAAAAAATATTTTTAAAAAAATCTTTTAAAAAAATTTGACTATAAAAGTTAATTTAATATGAAAATAAAAATAAAGATAAATTTTTATAAAAAAATTTATTTTTATATTAAATTATTTTAATTATAAAATAAATTAATATAAAGACACATTTATTCTTATCAATCTAAAAATAACTGAAGTATATAAATACTAAATTTTCTGTTCAATTTTTATTAGAGTTTTGAAAATCAGACTGAACTAGCCGGTCGGATCTGTTTAACCAAAAACTGAATTATTGGCCAATTAGGTCAAGTTTTTGTAATCGGTGTGTTAAAAACTGATTACAGAATTGTCGAATCAGATGTAAACCACCCAAACCAGTCACAGTTTGATTGTCCGGTTCAGCACTTCATTTCCATTTGAATAAAAAGCTCTTCTCCTAGGTTCGAACCTGGGTCATGAGATTGGAAAATCAGCCACTCTGTTACTATACCAAGTGAACTGTCATTACTTAAAGTGTCTTATTATATATTTAAGATAAAATAAAAATATAATTTTAATTTCTAACCAAAGATCTTTGATTTAAATATTATATTTAAAATATATATAATTTTAAATTAATATAAATATTATATTTAAAAATATAAATATATATTTAATTATATTCTAATTTAATTATGATTAAACTTTAATTAAATCAATAAATTTTAAATTAGTATATTAACTCATCCGATTCAATTTTAAGAAGCTTAATTTTCATATCTTTTGTATCATTTTCTTCATCGTACAAGGTACCCTGACTTGACAGTCCGTTCTGGCATAAAGTTGTTTATTTATCACATGTTTCTTTCTATTCATTATCTATATATTATTGTCTTTTTTTTTTTAGTTGTAATCTATACATTATTATCTAACAAAACTACAAATTTGACTTTAAAAAATGAAAAAACAAGCGACGAAGTTGACGTGGAAGTCTCCAAAAAAGAGAACAAAAAAAAATCTATTTATATGTACAAAAAATTTCTGTAATTATTGAGTTCATTAAGGCCGTTTAAATTGAATGATTATTTTTATCTAATATAATTAAAAAAATTATATAATGTGAATTTTTTTTAAATTTTGATTCAGTAAAAATTTTGGTTATATTATTATCTAATTATATATTATTAAATATTTAATTTTTTAAATAATTATTATTTTAATAATTTTTTAATAATTTAATAATTTATAATTAAATAATAATATAAAAATTTTATATTAATATTATAATTAATATTTAAAAATTTTAAATTCTATAATTATTTATTTATTATCCTTAAATACTTATTTAATTTTTTTTATTGATAATTTATAATTTTTTCTTATTACATTAATATTTGATAATTTTTTAATTTTGTTTATTTTATTAATTTTTTTATTAAAAAATAAAAGTAAAATAAAAAATTAATTAATATTTTTAAATATTTTTAAATAACAGATCTTTTTTAATAAATTGTTTTTTAAAAAAATATCAAATAATTATATTATTTTTATATTTTTATTTTATATATTTCTTTATATAAAAAATAAAAAAATAAATTTTTTTTTATTATTTAAAATAAATATACAAAAAGAATGTAAAATTAAGGTGTAAGATAACATTTTTTATATAAAAAGTGAATTATTGACCAAACGAGGTTGGCAAATCAAATGGCAATTATTATTATTCCTTCATTGATATTTTTTTTTTTTTGGTTTCTGTCACCGTCTTGAATTTCATGATCTATAAAGTTGTCGATAAAATTGGAGTTCCATCCCTTCATCTTCTGCTAATCTTTCTTGTTCTTCATCATCAAATCCAAAAACGTAGCCTCCGGAGCGCACATTCGGATCGGACTATTCTAACTTCTTTTTGGAGTTCGTGGGATTTATAAATCTGGCGAAGTGATTCATTTTGCATTAGGAAGCATAGCGCTGATTCTGATTCTGATTCTGAACCCGATTCAGAATCACTCTGATCTGTAAGACCCGAAGCCATGCCCCTCTCCCAATCCCATGGATCCGTCCTCACCAGATCAGTGTGGTCCTCCAATCTGGAATCCGAGTTCCAATTGATCCGATCCGTCATCGATTCCTACCCCCTCATCTCCATGGACACCGAGTTCCCCGGCGTCGTCGTCCGTCCCGACGCCGCCGATCCATACTTCCGGCACCGGCAACCCACCACTCACTATGCTGTCCTTAAAGCCAACGTAGATCGTTTGCACTTGATCCAGATCGGCCTCACTCTGTCGGACCACGAGGGCAACCTTCCCAGCCTCGGCACGCCCAATTCCTACATCTGGGAATTCAATTTCAGAGATTTCGACGTGGCCCGCGACGCCCACGCCCACGACTCGGTCGAGTTGCTGAGGCGCCAGGGCATCGATTTCGAGAAGAACAGGGAGTTTGGGATCGACTCGGTGCGATTCGCGGAGCTAATGATGTCGTCGGGGCTGGTGTGCAACGATGCCGTGAGCTGGGTGACGTTTCACAGTGCTTATGACTTCGGGTACCTGGTCAAGTTGCTGACGCAGCGGGCTTTGCCGGATGAGTTGGTCGAGTTCCTCCGTCTTGTCAGGGTGTTTTTCGGGGATAGGGTTTTTGATGTGAAGCACCTGATGAGGTTCTGCTCGAACCTACATGGTGGGTTGGACCGAGTCTGCCAGTCCCTGAACGTGGAACGGGTTATAGGGAAAAGCCACCAGGCCGGTTCAGATAGCCTGCTGACTTTACATGCTTTTCAGAATATCAAGGAGGTTTACTTTGGCAAGGCAGATGGGCTAGTCAAGTATGCTGGCGTCTTGTGTGGTTTAGAGGTTTTCTGATTTTCCATGGAATCAATTGCATGTAGATTTCTTTTTCCAATATTAAGTAAAAATTGTACACATTTGGCTTATCAATGTGATTAGGAATTATTAATTCTTTGAATTCTATGCACCTGCATCTGATCCTTTTCTTTTTCTCTCTTGTGCTAATATTATCGTTTTTTTCCTCCAAATTAAATAGATATAATTGCTGGTAATAGACCTTGTAAAACCCATGAATGTAATGTAGGACAGCAATGGATCACTAAGTGTTAATTAATGGAGTTAAAATATGGTGTTTGCTTAGGTAAGATTTACAAGCTTGAGTTGGGGAAAGCATTAGATTGCTTTTACTGGATTATGCAAATGTTTAACTCCTTGAAGCCTCTTCCTTGAAAAGTTGAAAGGGAGCAACTGGAAGAGCTGGAAAAAGTCACATCTTCCACGGTTCCTGCAATTCACTATTGGTGATTGTAAGCAATGATATAATATTTACTAGAAAACTTTTAGGTTGAAAGTGTGCTTAGTTATTGTTCATTGATTCAGTTTTAAAATGTAAAACTATTTCTGTAAAAAAAGAAGAAAAAAAAAATGATAGTCCCTGTTGTTTGGCTCCATTTTGGTTTTGACCTTCCCTACTAGATCAACCTCTCTTATTTAAGATGTATTTGGATGACTTCTATCATTGGGTTGTAAAACCTGTATAGTTGAACAGCATTTGGATGACTTCTATCATTCACTTCTATATTGGATATTTTGTGTAGGGCTGGAATTTTTTTTAAAAGAATGTTGAACAATTAGAGTTTGGGCTGGTTTCTTGCACCTTACTCTTGAAATTTAAAGAGTCAGATAACAAATGCTCTTCTGATTAAAAAAATGATGCTCTTTATATCCATCATGCAGGCTGTACAACCTTTACTGAATTAAATAAATGAAAAATGGGATGCAGAATAATTGGTTATCCATACTTTTGAAAGCTATCATTAGTAAATATTCAGTGATCTGATATTAAAACTTCAATTTATTCTCTTTCTCCATGCCCCCAACTTCCAGGAGAATGATATTATGACTATAAATATAGTAGCCATTCTCATTTGCAGAAGTCAAGGTTTGGCATTGGGTGGAAACTAGAAATGACATAGATGTATGCTTTTTTTTTTTTTCCTGTTCAACCGCTGTTCCATGGTATTATGGGAAATAGCTATTGGTTGGTATAACACATTACATCTTGTATCTTATGAGGTGGGTTTCCTGTTGCTGAACTAAGATTTGATGTGAAATGTGATAGTATTTTCAAATCTCACCTGCATTTTTCTTTTGAACTATGGCTTTGATTTCTTCACTTAATGGATTCTGGAGGGTTATGTCAATGTTTCAGCTTTTCACTTTTTAGGAGGAGCATTGGAGGGTGGGGGTTAATGGTTGTAGTCATGTGGTCTTGAAAGGTGTGCTTTAGTGTTTGTCTGTTTGATGTGATTCACTAATTAGGAGTGAAATAATATAATTTTCTGGGATATATGGAATGCTCAAGGGAATAGATCAAGGGTTTCTGTTCCCCATGTTATTTAGATAGGTTTGTGTTCATTGTTCTTTCAGGTGATGAAGTGATATTTCATATCTTGATTTCCTCTACTTTTATTCTTTGCAATCTTAATGTTTGTATTGCTTTCATAAACAACTATTGTACATGTGATATTTTGGTTGCTGTCAACTTGGGGAGGACACCCGGAATTGGCACAGTGCTTAAGCAATATCAAACTTCCGCTTTATTCCAGACTCAAGAGGCAATGTAGACATTGCATGGTCTAAGTGCTTTTACCTTCTAAAACAGGGTTTGCTAATGGCTACAAGTAGGCGGGTTTGGTTGCTACAAGAAAAGCTGGCATTGGTGCCAGCCCTATCTATTAGAATAGAGTCCTTTTCCTGCAAGTGCGAGTTCCTGCTTTGCATACTTGCTCCCCCAATGACCAACTGTTTTGGTGCATGGAGCACTCTTGCATCCGCAGCAGTAGAAGACCCCTCTCAAGACGTGAACAAAAGAAAAGCCCGTTGCGAGAAGGTGTTGGGCGCCCCACAGTCCCCCAAAAGGAGACCAAGGATGACATCACTTTTTGAATCACCCGGTCAATGTGGCACTATCACCACTTACTTGCCATCCCTTTTGTCTATTGACACAAGTTACCAACGGTCTCTGGATTCCTAGGACCCGTCAACATCAGCACACAAACCACCAGGCACGGTCTTCGAGACCCGTGTTTCAAGGAGCACACCCTGCAGAGTGCCCCCCATTACAGCACATTGGAAGGTGTCATGCATTTAATGATCAGCAGATGTCCTTGCTTAGGGCTGAGTTGGCAAGACCCAAACATATTATTGTCAAGGCCAAAGCTCATTATCTGAATGCAGGAACCAAGGTCCTCAAGCATGGAGAGCTGATCCCTGAATGTTGCCACAGTCAAGAAGGTGCGAGCTACTCAATGGTGATGGGGTAGACAAAGGGATTTCTGAATCTGACTCTCTGGGTTAGGCAAAGGGATTTTTCTGGTTCTCTAATCATCTTCCTCTTCCTAATGCTGCGAAGGTGAGTCATGCGTCCACTGTTCTGCAAAAGTGAGCATGTCTGTTCTGCTGCGAATTGATTTCTCAATTCTGCAGATTGTCCAAATTTACTGATTATATCTTATAAAATTATCCTCATTTGATGTACATGTTCTGATTTGGGTCATTTTCTTATTAATTTAAATGCCTTTTACTTAAGCCCTCCTGTGAAATCCATATTCCATTACTTTAATTGCAGCTTTTGGTCCTTTTGTTGGATTAGTACTCTTTTCTTATGATTTTGTAATGGCATATTAGTACTCTTCTCATCCTAGCTAATTGTTGTAACTTGTAATTCGTCAGTATTTTGAGTTGCATTTGACATTTGATTGGGTCATGATGGTTGAGAAGAATCAGAAGATATATTACAGGATTTTGGGGTTGATTTGTGTTGGCTGAACAATGTGATACATATATTCTGTATTTTTTCTCTATCAGTTCCTTATTCTGATTTATGATTAGCATAACCCTTGTAAAGTTCTTTGAAAAGATGCTTCAAAACCAGCACACCTATTTTGGTACAATCACTTTTGAATGCATATGTTGCTTTATCTCCTTTATATTATAGGGTGTATAGGATATGATATTGGATGACAAGAGCACACCTGTTAGCAAAAGTTAATATTTACATGAACTTGAATTCACAACTTAGTTACACAAATTATGTTCTCAATATAAATCCCTAATGGAAAAGTAAGTCTGATGTCACTCCTTCAATCCTCTCTTCCTTAGCCTATATTTATTGCCCTTCTATGTCTTCAAAAAATGATTATTGAGTAGCCTCCTTTGACATATATCAGGATTTAGTAATGTTGATTACTAAATACTGAAAACAGTTTGAAGGCTAATGCCTAATGGTATAAATGTATTTGTAGGTATGATTATTCTTATGTGGGAATGTATCTTTTTACTCTAATTTATGCCAGAGTAGGAATGCATGCTTTTAGAGGGACCATATCCATATGATAATAAAGCAGTAAGACACCCAATGGCAGCTGGTCCTGCTACCATGTTCACTTGATTTTGCTGCTTGCTTTGTTAGTTACTGAACTTGAAGAATGCCAATTTGAAATTGAGGGGCTATTTGTGTTACTGGTCCTAGAACCTAAAGAATGCCAATTTGTGTCACTTTATACACTAGGTTTCTAAGAAAGAGTTTCTTGTGCTGACAGAGTTGCTTATGAGGCAGTTTCTGAATTGGATAATATTGAGGCTGAATGTGAAGTGAATTTTGCAGAGAAAAGCTGAGGTAGTATTTATGGTGTTAGAGTTGCTAATTTGAAATTTTAATTAATTGTCTATTATTTTTTTCCCTAATTCATGCAATTTCTTATGTTGGTTATGCACGGGTGATGATTTCTCTCAATTTAATTATATAAATTATAAAGCTGCACATGGAATTATGTGCTATGATTTCTGTGAAGTGGTTTTCTTCATGATGCATCACACTTCAAGGTGTCCCTTTAGATCAGTTTTCATTGATACAATATGGCTCAATATTGATTGGGGATGAAAGTTTTACATTTTTAACTTGATAGTATCTATGCAAATGAGATTTTCGTTCTCTGGCAATTGCTAGACTGGATTATAAGAATGAGTATCTATGTATGTCCTAGGAATTTGTTAATTAAATCTGGCTGCAGTTATTCCTTTTTGGACACATATCTGGTTGCAATTTATTTAATCAACATGTTTTGATACTTACACTTATATCTACCATTCTATTATTGATTCCAGGATTAATTCTGATGTTCATGTTCTAATCAAAAGTTTGAGAATGCTTTCTCTTTGTTTTTATTAAAGCTCACATAAAGGACTAAAACTTGAAAATGCACAGATGGATTTGTTTAGTGTGTGATATAAAAATTACCTTGGATGTCTCTTGCTTCCTACTGGCTACTATCGAAATTATTTCTGGCCACTTTGTGTTGTCTCTGACCAAATGCAATTGCCTGGGAATAATTCCCAGGTAGGTTTCATAAGTTTAGAAAGTTGAGATTTACCATGAAGGCATGAACTGTTATGCTGTCTTCCTTGTTGGTGGTTCTTTCTTGCATGCTGAATAAAATCTGGTTTTTATGCATTCAACTTATGCAGAAGTGTGATGGATGATGTGAGGCCAAGCTAAAAGGCGTTTGCTTAACATCCTTGATATTATAGGAACATTTAGTTGTTGAAAGTTAATGCCTTTCCTAAGATATCTTATTTTTCTCTTTTCTATCTGTATTATTCTAACTAGAAATTTCTTTTATACTAATTTGCTTTTCATATTTATCTCCGTTGTGCATTTGTGCTATCCTTGGATGGTCAAACTGCATCATATATTACGTCAGATTCATTGTGTCAGTTCGTACTAAACTATTAAACTTGAACTGTTGATGATATCTTAAAATTTTGAGCACATCTTGCCACCAAGGTATGCATCAGTATGAATATGAATCAGGATATGGATAACAACCAATGCCTGTATCTTGGAGTCTAGATGTGAACAACTGTTGAAACTTGGTGGAGTATTGGAAATCAGAAAGTGTTTAAAATTGGTCAAGTTTGAAATCTGAAGGTAATGTTTTGAGGATCCAGCAGGTTTATACAGGTATGGTCTTTTCAGTATACTCATGCCCAAATATTGCATCTGTGGGCTTCCAAGAGTTTTTCCTCAGCAGTTGGAGTCTTTTTTGGAAACACAAAATTTGGGAAATTGATTTGATTTATAAATGAAATTATTTGTTTGGAAACTTATAAAATATGAATTGATTTGATTTTGGAATCCTTTTGATTTTAGTTATGTACCTGTAAAAATTTACTCAAATATGGTCAAATTTGAGTGGATTGGATTTCTAGATCAAATTAATTCAAATCAAATATATTTTTTAACTATTCCAAAGTGTTAAGGATTTATTCTTTGATTATTTGAAATTTTAGTTACTTCTTCTCCAAGAGAGAGTGGAGAAGCCTAGTTTCAGATTAATTTCATTTGTCTTGGTAAGCAGAGAGCCAGAACAGTGCTGGAAATGAAGGGCGGGTTAAATGGCTAGCTGCACATGTATGAACTTGACGAGCCTTTGTATAAGCCATTGGCATTGGAATTCCGGCCACATCTTGGTTCGACTTCTTGGTGGGTTGTTGAGTCAGATTCGCTCTGAAATTTTGTTTGACATGGATACATATGAATGCTCATACATTCATGTATATATTATGAAGGAACGGTCAAAAATGATATGGCATGTCTCCCAGTGCGGGTCAACATGTCATAATCCTGCACTCCTCATGGTCCATGGACAATGACAGCGTCTAATATCAATGGTTTTTGCCCCATCCACTTGGATGCGGTCCACCATTTTATTCCCCGACCATGTGCTAACGCAGTTGCTTGAGAATGTTCCCTTAGTCTTTGGTCTTTAGGATGGTTCAATCCTTAAAATTCTTTGGCCAAATGGTTCCTCTTAGGTGACAGTTCATATTGGAGAAAGTCTTGTTATACTATTGAAGGTGGCACTGGCAGATTTTGATTTGCATGCAGTTTGTTGATTCTGCAGACACATAGTGTAAGTAGATGGAATCACAATGAAAGTGGTTGTAGGCACTTTGTGTGTATTTGTGGTGTACAAGTCCCCATATTTTATTGTTGAGTAATGTGGGACTGGGAATCTTTTTTCAAATTGCTCAGACTATTGATATGGGTGCAATCTAAAGTTCGGATAAAACTTTTCTGCAGTGTATAATGTAATTTTAGAGAATAAAATTGCAAGTGATAATCACTAATTCGAAAATTAAGAATGAATTGTAATAAAATTACATATTATTGAACAGGTATTTAATTAAATTTTATAAAAATCTTAACTATTAATTTTTACATTATTAATTATTCTAAATTTTACTATTTAAAATAAATTGGTATTTTAGAGAATCTTTATCCATATGTTTAATATAAATTAATAATCAGTAAAGTGGGGCTGTTGGGATTTAATACGGTTACAGCAATTGAGTTGTATATGCATGCCTCAAACTTACAGTAAAAAGTTACACAATAAAAATTTATGATTTTAGACAAAACTTACCAAAAGTTAAACTACTTGATACAAAATGTTTTCTTTTTTTTCTAATAGAAAATATGTAAAACAGCAATCGGCGGAAACTTCTTTTTTTTTTTTTTGGCCATTGGAAACTTCCTTTTATTCCCATGAAGAAGCCCCTACGTCATGTAATGCAAATTTTGGTATGCTTGACTTTCTCGTTAATTCCATTTTATCACAAGATATTCTATCTAAAATTTTGATTGCATAATTTTTTATTAAATTAAATATAAACAAAATCCTCTCAAAATAATAAGTATTTTAGCAGAGTTGGAAGTGAGTCGAGTTGAGGTTAGTGTAGACTTGACCTAATGACATTTGACTTAGTTTGGAAGTCAAATTAAATTTGGTAAGAGCCAATTTTCAAAGCTTTATTTGAGTTTGAATTGAGCCCAACATGAACTCGAATAAGCTCAATGAGTTCAACTGATTTGAGCGAAAGGGGCCACAACCTGTAATGAGCCATTTTAAACTCATCCCAACCACCATTGACAGTGAAGGAACAAGAAATATGTTTTGACTGCGATGAGTTTTGGAACAGTTCCAAATTCCAGGATTGAATGGTTAAATGGAGGCAAGAACACAAGCCCAGTAAATTGATCCTACAAGTTGCCAATATTGGCATCCACAAAAGTTTTGCTTGGTGGTGGGGAATGCACATCCATCTGTACTTTGTTTGATTGCTACGTGGATGATAAGATTTATTTTCCTGAGATGTTGGGGTTGGACAGAAAACAGGGTCCCCATCTTTTAATTCAGTTTGGACAAATATTAGAACCCAATCAAAATGGACCAGCTCAACTCCAAACATTACTAGTAAGCACCACCAGCATTGGCTACAACCACGGTCCCATTCCATTTGTATCTGTATGTGGAGTAGTGCTAAACCCATGCTCATTCTGCTTAACTAGTAAGCAGGAACCACGACCCATTGTCGTGCCAGGGTTAACCCCATCGATATCTCCTTGATCTTAAACTCTTGAATTGACTAGAGAATCCAGATATAACTTCAACTGTGTTGAATGTGACCAATGCTTGGAGGTTTGGAACGCACCAAAAGCCCAATTAAATGTGAGACTATTAACGAATTAAAGAAGAAAAAGGGGGGGACAGCCTGCCATTGGCGAAACTTCTTCATTTCTTCTGGTTGAGTACCACTTGGTCTATTCGTAATTCTGTCTCTCTCTCAAGGGTCTCCATCTGCTCTCTGGACCTTTTAGGTGAGGCACGTGAAGAAGAGCTCTATCTTAATTATATATATATATATATATATATATATATATATATATTGTATATATGTGTGTGTGAACCAGGTACCTTTTCAATTGGTTCTACCTTCCCTGCCAAAATTAACCTCTCCCACTGCCAGTGAGTAATAATATTTTCTTATTGATGGGAGAATTAACCTGAATGGATTTGAACCAACGTTCACTCCCTGATTATTCACTTTTCCAAACCATGTGAATTATATAGGAGATTGTTAGTGTAAATTATACCCAATCTCTTCGAGGTTTTTTTTTTTTTTTTGTAAAAAAGAAAAGAAAAGACAAAGCACTCATTTTTGCACCTTTATTACACTCCTCTCCATTGATTGAACTAGGCTACGAGCGAGAGATACCCAAGATACTAACAGAATATTCCTTCAACCATAGATTAGACTATGGTTTGCACAAAAAAATTACTGGCAACACTGAAGCTTACACGTAGAGGGAAATAAATGGATACTAGTCCAGTAGTTTGGGGCCTTGGGGCTTCATCTTCTTCCTCTGTAAAATTGTTCTTCACGCTGAAACTGAGTACTTGTTGCTCGTTTTCTTCCTACTTCTCTCTCATGCATACATCTAGTTAGGTACCATATAAGAGAAGGTGTAAATACAAAAGTGTGCCACAAATATTTTCCACTTAATATAGGCCAAAAAGTTTTTACCGCAAAAGACATTTATTTTAAACTGAAACAGGTGTTTTTTTTTTTTTTTTTTTGCTATAATGAACTGAACAATTTCAGATAGAGTTAATAATAGTTTACTCACTACTCTACAACTCTGGGTACATGAAGAAGAGGAAACTGGCTGATTACCTTTTGCTCATACTTGAGTGTTCGGGTGTATTAGAGAGTAGAGACACTACTCCGGGAAGCAGTAGGTGAATGTTTGTTAACAAAATATTTTTTTTAAAAAAATATTTTTTTAAATTCTTATAATAAAATTTTAATTATAAATTATTTTAATAAAAAAATAATTTAATCTAAACATATACTAAAAAAAAAGTAAAATTTTGGAGGCTAGAAACGTTGAATGTTACTGGGAACACCAGCCCTTGTTCCTGCGCAATATTGGTTGTGAACTACTCCAATGTTTTTAGCTGCTTTTGTTTGGTTACGTGTGTGCGTGTTTGCATTCAATGTGGTTGTTGGGGAGTGTCGTATCTCAGTGAGTCAATGAAGAAAGCGTGTAATATAGTTTGAGTAATTCAATTTTACTGTAAATGTAAAATCATTCTATATTATTGTCATTATATATGATCTCGTCATTAGAATAAAATGATTATACTAATAGAAAATATTATTTTATAAAATTAATTTAAATAAATAAGTATACTAAAAAAATAAAAATTTCATACATCATTATTGCTCATTAATTAATAATGATATATCAGTTTAATAAATAATAATGATGTCTAATAATAAATGATATGTATCAATGTTAAGTTGAGTAATATAGTAATACACAATTGAATGGAGTAATGGTATAAAAGCAATTTTATATTAATAATGCATTAAATCAAACTCAATAATACGTAATTAAATGATAATAGTATAAAGCAATTTTCTTGCTTTTAAAGGGATTTCACCCTGCGGCGTTGAGGCCTTCTGTAAATGTTAAAGGTTGGTGGTATCTTTTCAGCTACACTGACAATTGACTTTTATTTAAATGGCCATTTTTAAACTTAAAATGATTAACTTATGCAGCCCAATTTAAATCGTAGGGGGTAAATTGTGAAAGTTTTTTGAAACATACTGCCATAAGGATAAAAATCCCAATATAGATTCTCAAATGTTTTGCTATTTCCCTTCTTGACATGATAGACAATGAGAAAATTTAAGTAGTATATAGGAATGTAACTTCAAGTCGAGTTTAAGCTGAATTTTTAATATTAAAAACAGTTTTTTTTATTTTTAAGGATATACAAGAATAAAGAGTTACTTCCTACACGCAATTCATGGATACAATAAATTTATAGCTGGCTAATATAAAAACAATGGGTGAGTGTGAAAATGAGCCTAAGTTTAAAAAGAAAAAGACAAAGTTGGGCTCAAAATCTATTATTAATATTTTATTACTGACTAGCCAAGTGTATTATTATCATTTAAGCTATGCTTACTTGAATAAATAATTACACTTATTTGATACAATAAAAATATGGAATATTTTTTGCGAAATTACAACTCCTTTATTTCTCATTTCACAAATTTTAGTAAATTATAAAATATAAAAAAAAATTGGTATTAAAAACAATAAATAAAATTAAAAATATTTTTGCTTTTAACTGTCGCAACTCAAATAAACATTGCCTCTACTTTCGTAACATTCAAGTTACAGATTCTACAATGGTGACGCTTTCCAGAGGGACATTTGATCCATAAATTGAGAATCGAAGGTTTCCATCATATAAGCATCAGAATCTTTGGGTCTTAAATTATTGGTGTATGATACTGTGCTCAACGTGGTATGTTATTAAAAATTTTAAAATTTAATTAGTACCGTTATATCATATTTCATAGTCTTAGTTATCACATTGTTGGGTATAAATGTTTTTTAAAAAATATTACCAATATAACATACATTAAAATTAAGGGGTTACCATAATAGTTTAAAAAAATATATGTTTTTTGTTTTAATTATTTAACTAAGTTTAAATTTTAGATCAATATTTAAAATTAATTATTTTAAATGCATTAGTCTAATATAAGAGTGATTCTTCAAAATTACTAAAAAAATTAGTTTTAGTTGACATAAAACTTAATTGAATTTTACATTTTATCATATAAATGAAAAAAATATAATAACATATGCTATAGCAAGTTGTTGTAACAAGATGCACTGCCAGCATCAGGGCCCAAGATGAAACAATATTTGATAATTAAGAATATATTAGTTACCACCATCACCAAGTCATTTAAATTTGGACAACGAAGCAAATATAATAGTATATAAATAAGGAACCGATTCATAAAAAGAGTTGGTTTAATAAATTAGACTGAATCACATTTATTTCTAGAGCCAGTAAAATTTAATACTGTTGGGAGATGTAGTGAGGTGAACCCGGCAGCCACTTATAAAGCTTTCCAAATAGTCCCACCACTCCTTTAAAATCTTTCCCCCACAGCCATCTCTGTGACCTGCCATTAATGCCCCCCTCCGCGGAGAGATGGAGCTAGTTAACTCCTATTTTTAAAACTCCAAAAATCATTTGAACCCAGATTTCCCATCAAGTTACCCCCTTCAGCTAACCAAAAACAAAAACAAAAACCAGATGGGGAAGAAAATGAAACTCCCCTCTCTTCTCAAGAACACAGAAGCAAGGTCTTCTTCTTCTTCTTCTTGGCCTTGGCCATCTTGTCAACAACCCAGAACCCTCTCTTTCAGAGCCAACGACATATTCAAAACTGTTAACTCAGCCTACTTGGATGCCGCCATAGACGTGCTCGAGAGCTCTAAATCCTTTTTCACCGTCTCTCCCGAGTCTGCCAGCTTTTCGACGGCGTCCGATGACTCCATGAGAGGAGATCCAATCGAGACCGTGATCCGTGGGTTGCAGTCAGACCGGCTGTTCTTCGAGCCGGACGAGACCAGCTCCATATTGGAGGCCAAAGCAGGAGGAACCCTGCCCTTCAAGGACAGTGTGGCGCTGTCCATGGATTCTCAAGACCCTTACGTGGATTTTCGAAAGTCCATGGAGGAGATGGTTGAGGCTCACGGCGTGAAGGACTGGGAGGGTCTCGAGGAGCTTTTGTGTTGGTATTTGAGGGTCAACGGGAAAAGCAATCATGGGTATATCGTGGGTGCTTTTGTGGATTTATTGGTCGGTCTTGCATTTGCTTCTGGTCCATCGTCCTCTTCTTCTCATTCTCCTTCTTCTCCTTTATCGTTTTATAGTTCTTCTATGTCTTCTTGTAGCACTCGTTGTGTTTCTTGTTTGGAAGCTGAGGAGGAGGTTGACACTCCTAGTTCATCTTTGTTGTTAGAACGAGTTAATGAGGAGATTAAACACGAAGATGAGGCGTCGTCTTCGTCTTCAAACTCTTGATTTAAGGTTGAGGGAATTGTATGTATACCCGGTAGTGTATAAGTAACATTAATTTTTTCTTTCTTTATCAACGATGACTTCCATGGCTCTCTCTCTGGCGCAAACTTAGTGCGTTTGTGTTCATAGGGGTCACACGCAAGGAGGAAATGCAAGCGTGTGAGGGCAAACTGAGATTGTCACTTTCTATTTCCTTTGTTGCATAGTAAGACATAGGGAAGGAAATTCCTATTTTTGTCTTAATTATGATGTGCTTACCATTTTGGTGAAGTCATTATCTCTCATGAATCTATGTGTATGTGGCTAAATGATAGCAAATCCTCCATTGCTTTCACTGCGATAGACAGTCCCATTCTCTTTCTCAATCTGAACATAGTTTTTCGCATGAAACATTACGTTGTTTATAGTAATTAATTAATAAATGTACAATATATGAATGTAGTGGAAGATAATGAGGTTAGCCCTTTAGGTAGTGCTTTGCTTCAACGGCATTATGTTATTTATGACAGACAGTTCCATCTGTGGGTAACTTGTTGCGAGTCTCTTCTGCTAATGATTAAATTCGCAGAAGTAAGTGCAGACAAGATATAGAGATAAATTACTATAGAATTATCGAATTCTATGTAAATTTTACAAAATATGCGACTTTTTTGTTTATTGTCTTACTAATATGTATGAATAAAAGGAAATATCCAGTGCAACCCATATACACGTGTAGCTGCTCCGGTGGTGGGACATCCACCATTGGATACGTTGCACAAGGGATCATCAAGCTGACATCTTGAGGGAGATCAGAGCCGTTGATTTTAAATTGGGAGAGTCATTATCAAATGATGGGTACAAATCCAGCGCAGAATTTTGGCGCGGTCCTGCTGAACTCATATCCTGTGCACCTGCAGCAAGCAGCATTATTATCATGGTCTTGAGCCAGAGAAAGAAACTGAGAAGATGAATTCATATGTTTATCAATATATCATATGCTCGTGTTGAAAAACATTGTCTGTATATGGCTCTTGTATTATATATGTAAACTTTGGAATATAATCCATGGTTTCGAGAATCTAATATCAGCCTGCAACTGCAAGTTTCAGGTAGAGTACAGAAAACTGCCATTCAGCTTTGTAAATAATGGCCAAAATTATTGTTCAGAATGAAGCTGTGTATTTGAAAATTTCACATTCTTACAATATATTAATATCTTTTGTGTGTGTCTCTGATTTAACTTGGTGGTAGGACGCCTTATCCCCATATACCACGTAATAGTAGAAAAGAGATTAAAATCTTTGTCACTCACTTTCAAGCAGACTAGAGGTTGTTAAAAAAAACAAGAGAGGCGACATGTTGTTGAGAGGGTGAAGAGAATGTCACTGCCAAGAATCAAGAATGCACTCAATCTATGGTCCCGAATCAACAATGAAATAATCTTTTGCCAATCCGGCTACTGCCAGCTCCTCTCCATCCTCCCTCAAAATGCAAAAAGGGAAACACAGAAAGAAGAGAATTATTGGACTTCAGAGATATAGCTTCAATTTTATTTCATTTTTGCAATTTGTAGCCCCTAATTTGAATTTAGCTTATTTGAAAACCGAGCACTACAAATTAGACAACAGAGTCACTGCTATTTAGTATTAATTACTTGAAGTTGATTCTAGCTAGAGTTGGACCTCATAATAATGACTGGCATATATAACTTGCCGTGAACTAATCGAAGATTCCACGCGCTGTTGATATTATCCAGTGAAATGTCACTTCAAAAACCTATAACGGCATTCAACATATACTGTAGTGTGTTTATATGAATGTATCTTTATGCACATATATGGCGTTGGTGTGTTGGGTTGGGCATGCCATTTTTTTGTTATCACACGCCCTTAAATTTCGAAGTGTTAAAAGGTTTAAAAAAAAATAAAGGTGGCTGTTTTTATATACCTCGATCCCTGCATGTAATAAACAAACGATTGAGAAGTTTGGGATTCTGAATAAATCTCCACTTCGATCACCGAACTTAGACAAGACAAAGCCTTTGCCTCAGACTCAGATAATGAGAAGGGCAGGGACCAATCTTAAAGAGCCAAACCTAGCACCAAGTGTAATAGTAGGTTGCTAGTTCCAAACTCTCGTGCTCCTTTAGGGCTGCCTGAAGTTGCTTTGTTTGAACGTAAAACACATTTTACAAAGATCAAAAGATGGAGCTTGTTAAGCAGAGATTCCTCGCCTATGATTCCTGTCTAGCACCGAAGCTTCTAAACCTGCACAACATCATTTTTTAAGTTCCATTTCACTGTTTGCCAAGTATACCTAAGTTTTGAGTACAGAAGCTTCTACCATCCAGGGAAGCAGGCACAATTTTTAATATTTTATGTCCAGTTTTATATATAGTTGCTATTTGAATTGTAAACTAAAACAGCCAAACCCAGCAGGTGAACCTAAGAGGCTAAGAAAATAATCCGATAAAAGTTTAAAATTTATCTTTATAACATTATTGACCTTCTTAATCCAATTAATTACTCATTCAAATGTCTATAGCTCGTTTTAAAAGTAAAATTTAATTAGTCATAAAAGAATAGGAAGTAAAAGCTATACAACTCGTTCAAATTATGGGACTCATGTAATCTAATTACTCATGATTCAAAGTAATTAATATGATTAAGTTAGTTACAAATTGCTCCCTTTTTTTTTTATTTCTTCCGTCCTCTTTCAGACAAATAAACAGACACTGCAGGTTTTTACTTGTCTAAGAGCTTGGGGGATACCAATCCGGGATGCAAACTTTAAGAGCATAATCAATGTTTTTTTAGTACTAATATAGTACTCAGTATACTAGTATTGGTGAGATAATGGCCTAACAGTGAGACCCTCATTTTCCGAGAAATTTAATTTCCACGAGAAGTGTGACCAAACAAACACAACTGACCGAACTTGGTGTGACCCCACTCTAGCTCATAGAGGCATTGCTTTCTGTGGTATTGCATTAAATGCACCTCTGAGGCCAATTCACTATCCCAGATTGGCCCATTGTGATTTTGGAAAATGCGCAACAGGCCTTCATTCATTGCACAGTACTGGGTATTCAAATATGCATAAAGGAGAAAAAAAAAAAGAAAAGGAAAACCATATATTTCTATCCACAGTCATCGTAAAGATAATTCTGAAGCTGGCTACTCGTATTCTAATAAATAATTAAATACCAAATTGCATAAACTATAGTGCTATTGGAATTGAAGTGTGGTTTCGATACTTCAAAAAAGAAGAAAAGAAAAGTCCATTCTAAGCAAACTTTATCCTGTATTATCGTGTTTGAATTAATTTATTCTTAAAAAAATTCAGAATGATTTATAAATTAAAAATTTGAATGCTTTTTTATAATATGACTATGTTATTAAAGAGATAAACATAAATTTTATTGTACTGGACACATCATAATAAATTATAAAATTTATTAATTATATTTAAAATTTTGTATCTTTTTTTTTTTAATAAGCCACTTTCTTGATGTTTCATTATAAAAAAGATCCTAATGTGTACATTAATATACGGGCTTTCCAAATTTCAATAAATGGGATGCTTTATATAAATACCGTTGATTAATTTTCAAATATCTATTGACAACTCATTAAAATATTGCCATCCAAAAATATATGAATGTTGAAATAATCCCCACGTAAAGTCTCCCCCCCCCCCCACCTACCCTAGAAACTCAGTTTTAGTATACACAATTCTACTAGTCATTCCTCATTTAATAATGAGTTCAAACTTTAATTTAGTGAAAATTTTGTTAGCATTTTATTTTTTTATATTATAAATGAGGTCTACAACTTAGTGTAAAAAAAAGGAAGATAAGTTAAAATAGAAGTATTATTATTTAATTAAATGCTACTATATTATTAAAATAATATAATTTTTCATATAGTTAATATAACAATTAAATTCTTTCAATGATGTGATACTATATAAAATTTTTTTATATTAATAATAAATTAAAATTAAATCATTTAATAATACTTATATAAAAAAATTTGCTTACAGTACAACTCTTACAATTTTAATATTGTAAAATTGTATAAACAGTTTAATTTAAAATTAAAAATATATTATTAAAATCAAATAATACTATATAAACAACACACCCAGTAGTCGAATCCAAAAAACATGACTTAGGTCGATTTATGTTTATGCAAGCATTTGGTAACCAACTGTATGTACAGTGTGCCACATTTATTCGATCTTCTCGCTACAATCTGTCAGTGTAAACAAAATTTTAATGCTACTGGAGCAACTTTTTCATAGCTATTGTTAGTATTCCATTCAATTATTTTTATTTATTGTTTAAGATTTTTGTACAAAAATAAAAAAAATTATTAAATAATTTTAATATAAAAAAATATTATTTATAATAACTAAATTATTTTTTTTATTTTATTAATATTTTATCTTTTTTAATTTTACTTATTTTATTAATTCTCTCTTCATTAAAAAAAATAAAATTAAAAAATTAATTAATACTTATTTAATTACAGACTATACATTTGGGTTTTTGTCTTAATTCCACTTTTATAAAAAATTTGCCAAAAAAAAAAAACAATGCCACTTTCACTAATATTGACTCACTTGTATGGTGCACAAAATTGTAGATATGAAAATTTTTATGCATAACACTACATTTATGGCATAGCAATCTAAAAAAAGACTATCGGTTTGGACAATTTCTTCAGAACAAGAAAATACCTGCTTTCCATTTGTACAGAACCCACTGTGTGAAGCTTTCTGTCAAATTGTGAGCTGAAAGCCGTGAACAAGAGGCTATGCCCAGATTAGTATCTTTTAAGAATTTGATTCTCATGAAAGATAGTGATATATCTATTTATCAATTTAATTTTTTTATATTTATTTCTTTTCTGGATAAAGATAGTGATTTTTCTAGTCGTTCAGATGGTGACCTATGCATGAGACTCTCACTTTCCAACCTAAATTTACTTTTCCTCCTGAATCACGACAGTAGCCAACTGCAAAACTACTGGTGAACTCTACAAAGTAAAGTGCCAATTTTATAGCAGTCATTTTCCGTGTCATTTTCTGAGTTTTCTCATTTTTATTTATTTGTTTTTTTTTTAAGAATTATTTTGTCATCTGTCTGTTTGGAATGGGAACTCATCTTCCAAATGCACCTTTCATTGGGCTTCCATGACGGCCCAAATAGATAAAATAGGCCCGGCCGGTTTAAGCTTAATTATGGCCCCTGTAAGTCTGGATAATGGATACTTGGGATGTTTGTTGATTTGCAAAATCCAGAACTTCTCTAAATCATGTCAATCCATCAAAATTCAAGTGTCAAATTTGATGATTCCTATAAAAGAGTATTGATTTTACCAAAGAAAAAAAAAGACAACTCATGAGGCTCTCATTTCTAAGCGTTTCCATTCACCAAAGAAGAGTAATTGAAAGTTGGTTGTTGATTTCGTTTAAAACCAATCGCCATCTTTCTTCAATGTTGGCAGAATCTGACGAGAACCATAGCAGTAGTAATTAAGAGCCAAGCCAAATGATATTTCTCTTCCCTCATTCAATTGCCCTCCATTCAAAAGTCCAACAATAGGATCCCAAATGGCCTATCCTATTGTAGCATGTAGTAATTCATATAAGATAATTAACATTGAAATTTATTAGTAGTTAATCATTTTTCAAGGATATTCCCTTATGACTGAGGCTAATTGAGTAGCCTCCTTTTAGAAATTAAAAATTCATGAAAGTAATCTTCTGAGTAGACTTCTACCTACCTTCTTAAGATTCCAGATATGCTACTTGCATCTTAAGGTAGATTGTTGCATCCATTTGAAAAATAATACTAGCACTTACTTTTAAGTCGTCCTCACTCCTCAGCACTCTTCTGTTTTTGAGGTGTGTTGCTTATCAAAACATTCTATCCAATTTCTGCGTGTATATGATACCAGCATATGTTTCCTTCCCATCTACACCCCACTTGTAAATCAACTTGTTTGTTTAAAATTTTTTACCTTCTCGAACTAGAACAAGCACATCTTAAATGATGATGTTGACCTTGTATGAGACTGAGGCCTCCAAAATTGTGTTATCAATAGCTGATGGTAAATGTCACTAATATTTTTGTCAGCGAGCGAATTGTAAATCGTGTCACATTGATTACTCTCGTCTCCTGCCTAGCAAGTGGCAACCCTAGCCACTGGGGACCAAAACAAAGAAAAATAAGAAGAAAAAAATGATGCAAAACGATGCTGTATAGTTTATACACGTACTAGAGGGCATATATTATAGTATGTATGAATGAACACTCATTTGATATTCTTTTGGGCACGGTATTAACATAGATTAGGTAGATTGAAATCAATCTTTAGGAAGTGTGTGCCAATTGTCTCGCTCTTTCTCTTGTGCCAAAATCCAAATGCCAACTCATTGCATACATGCATATCAGCAGGTAGTTTGCTTTTCTTGTCAGGACATGACCAACGTCTTTCGTAAGACTTTTTTCAGATCCCTGTTGGTGATAAGTCATAACACAACTTAAGTTTCAGTTGAGGCAACCAATCATGTTACCTTTGGCCTACATAAGTACATAGGGATGTCCCCCACTATCTGAAGAAAGATTATCGGATAAAATTTGTGATTATAGCCACTTAATGATGCTATAGCTCCACTGTTTGAAAAGGATCATACATATGATCTGAAAAAGATTGTGATTTTGTCTACTCCCGAGGGTTCATGTTCTGGTTTATCTTCCTCCTCTCCAGTTTCTAAAACTTCAATTAAGTTGTTTTAGTACAACTGTTCACTAGTGTTTTTGTCTGCGAGACAACAGAATCTTCCAAGTATGTCTATGCTAATTGATAAAACATAATTGCGCAATTTCAACACGAATGAAAGAGACACTTGCCATGGAAGCAATGAACTTGTTTTTCTGCATAGCAAGTATTTGGCGAGGCTGAGTTGGACAGCTTGCTAATTTGGTTGCATATCTTCATCACACATTGAGTTATGGTCTGGTTCTTGTTTTGAATGATGGTCCGCTGTGTCTCCATTACCATGAAGATGCCCTGCTACAGCCTACATAGTTGACCATCCCTTGAAAGTAGACCACTTTTAAACCCTTCTACTGATCATGAATCTACATTTTAGAGTACAAAGACAGACACAGATGGGTTTTCTCTTTTATATTTCTAGAATGGACTCTCTGAAAACTGCTTCTCAAAACTCTGCATGTTTGCCTTTTTCCCCTTCAGTTTATCAATATGGATCATGCAATGAAAATCAATTTCTTTTTTTTTTAAATTGTCATCTATTTTAATGTAAAAGCATGATTCCACCTTGGGTACTTCCACTCGCAAGAAATTTCATCATCCGCTGATCTTGGCCCCTTCCTATCCATGGTGATCACTTTCTTCATAACTTGGAACATAGTTGGTAGTTTAGACTTTAGACAGCCCTCTAAAAACTATCTGAAAAAACAATTTTATTCAGTTCCATTTAGCACAACTTTGATCCGAAATGCTTGAAAAATGGGTTGACTCATTACGTGAAACTAAAATCGTTGCTTACAGCCATTATTCTGATACCTTCTGTGGAGTAACTCCAGCAAGTGATTTTGGGTAATTTTTTCAGATCAAGATTGAGAGATATTTTAATTATTAATTAATCTAATTTCATTGTGAATGAAAAAAATTGAAGTCTTTTTCTGCCAGGTTGTAAATGCTAGCTGACCTTGATCACCAATTGGAACCTACCTCCCTTTGAGAGGTTTAAATGCAAATAAAGCTGCCTGTAGCCATATTCTCAATGCCCCTATAAGTAAATACAGAGTCTCAACGCATGCACTATAATGAGTACTGAAATAAATAAATAAATAAATGAAAAAAACATGTCAGTACTTCACTTGCAGCTAGCAATTTATAGATACCAACTGGCAAGTATGCTAAACAAATGGCGTAGCCAACTTTAATGCCAACATTGGAAAATGCACGGAAATCAGTCACAAAAATTTCTATTCTCTTCCCATTGAGAAAACTCAGAAAAGCATTAAACCAAACTGTCCCTGTTCACCCAGACCATTCTTATATTACTATTATAATTCAAATCCCAATGCCTATCTTTTCCCACCATCGCCTTACCACTTGAAACCTGGCAACTATTTTTTACCAAATCCCCTCAACAGACCCAAACTCCAGAGGGACCAGACCCACTGGATTCGGATCCTCCATCGTGAATTACTACTACTAGTATTAGTATGACAACACAACATGGTCCATGACCATGTCAAATTGTGATTATGGAGACCAATTATACATACGCAGTCGTCTTTTTTTTTTTTTTGGTGTAATTGGAACATATTGCACCACGAATATTACTCTAGAGTCTAAACACAAGTTAAAACAAAGAAGAGTTCCCTTTTTACATTTGGATGATCAGAATGTCTAGTACAATACAACGTTAGCAAGAATTAGCATAGCTGATAGCTCAACCAAGTTTTGTGATTCAGTTGACTAGATTTCACCTATCCACTAGTACATAGCACAGCTACTTATACAACTTGTGAGCCACGTGCAGCACACTCAGAACTCACGTGACTTACAGGTGAAGTGAAACCTGGGCGAATTGGACCTCACGGGGAAGACCCCATTCCAGATCTCAGTGAAAGCCCTGACAATAACCCCATGGTGGTACGGTGAATTCAGCTGAAGAAAGCAGTTCAGAAGCTCCCGCAGATCATCCTTGGAGTATATCTCGTTCTCCAATATCATTTGGAGCATGGAGTGCCTGAAGTCCAGATAAGGGTCGTCGGAATCTTTCTCCACCGCCACCCCTTCGCTGCCAACTCTGCCGAAACCTCCCACGGTCCTCGACGCCTTCGCGTAGGCCTCGGAGTCAGAAAACTGCGAGGACTCGACGTAGCAGGGAGAGAATGTGATGGCAGTGTTGGTGGGGGTGGTGGTGTTGGTCGTGCTGGTGGCAGCGTCGTCTTTGTACTCCCCCCAGGGCCCTGAAGAAGAATGACCGTAAAGTTTATGTTTTTGGTAAGTGGGCTTCTTGGGTTTTGGGTTCGGGTGGAATATGTGAAGCAGCTTTGGTCTTCTGCAGCTGCCGCAGCCTAGGTCCACGGACACCGTGTTCAAAAGAAGCTTCTTTCTGGAGCTGGACATTGCTCTGTTTTCTGTGTTCCGTGACTGCGAGAGAAACAGAGCATGAAAAAGAAAGAAATGGAAGAAGTTTGCCTCAGTCAAAGGGAGGTGCACCTTGGAAAGAGGCTTTATTTATGGGAAATGGTTGAGATGAGATGAGAGTTGAGAAGGAGTGAGGAAGGGACTTCTCAATTTATTTTGCATGTGACCTTGAAGAGGTCCCTACAACATGTACATGATGCTCTAACCAGCTTGCTATATTTTATTGATGACAGAATGATCTGGACCGCAGATTTTTTCGGGATAAACAAATGTTCATCAAGGAATCTGAGAGATTGGCCATGGTATCGCATTACATGTGCATTGAGAATCAGGGTCATTTCTCATTTGTTTGAGGTATTGGCCGTGGCATAGATGTTCAAGTTGGCCATTTGTCTTTCTTACTGTAGTGTGAGATGAAGATGTGGATTAATTAAAACGAAGAAATGCAAATACCTACTTAACTATGAATTTTGAGATTTGGAAGATCCAGCTTCAAGGACAAGTAGAAGCTGACATGACAGTGGGAGCGAGAATGATAATGCGGATTACCGAGAGGGTAACCATATATAAGTAATTTTTTTATTTTATATATGAAAATTCCCACATTTTTATATTGAATTTTTTTAATATAAAGGCATTTATAATTTAATGATTTTAAATATTTATTATTTATTTTTATCATCGAAGAGAGAAAACAAATACGTAATTCGAACTTGAACTACTCAATTTGTACCCACGGTACAGAATTTTAAACGTTTGTATTGAATAAAAATGAAGAATTAGTGTATTTATATTAATTTATTTTATAGTTAAAATGATTTATAATTAGAATTTTATTTTAAAAAATTTTAAAAAATATTTTTTTTCTTAAAAAATATTTTTAAACATACACATATTAGGAGGCGGAATAGCAACTGACATGGATTTCCAATTTCGGCTAAAGATTAAAAAGTGATCAGAAAGAAATGGGTGTAAAATAATCCAGCTTATGCCTTCAACGATTTTTGTTTTGGCTAAGCATGTATCATCTCTCTAGAAGATGTCTGAGACAAAGTGTCCTTTTAAAATTTCTTTTTTTTTTTGGTTTATAATTTTGAATTTTAATTTGGGTTGTTTGTGAATCTATATTAGACTTATAGGATCATATATATGATTTTTCATTTATAAATGAATTTTAATAAAAAAAAAATCTCCATTAAGAAAGGTAGTTTAGGTATAAATCAATAGTATCTTTATAGGATTTAACTCATTTAAATCACTTCATAAGACTAATATTTCTAAATTTAGAATAATAATGATACGATCTTTTTTATAAAATATAACTTTCAAGAATTAAACCGTAATCTTTATATTTAGGATGTAACTCATTTTCACTAATAAGTGAAAGTAGTTTTTATTACTCATTTCATATATATTAATATCAAAACATTTTTATATCCTTCGTATAATTTTTTTAAATAGAATTATGAAAACCAATGACAGAAAATATGATAAATAAAAATAATAGTATTTCATTTCAACTATTGCAGCTTTTTTTTTTTCAGATTGTAACAAAAAACTATTTTTGAATCAACTTTTACATTAGTTGGGATTAAATTTTTCTTCAACAATCTTAAGATACCATTATCTTAATATCATTAATTTGTTTGTCATAATGATAAATTAAATTATTTTTTATGATTACGTTCTTCTGTCATTGCTGTTAAGTAGCAAACAAGTTTTTCAATATATTTCATTGTCTAGAATTTGCAGTCTTGCAAGTCGAAACAAACGCGAATCGTGTACCCAACTTGCTATGAATGGAGGCTTGTTTCAAACCTGAAAAGCTGGGGTGCAAGGGTTAAGCCTTCTGGAATTTTACTGATCAATTAACGAAAGCAACGTAAACTACACTCATGGTGTTTAACCGCTATACTTACGAAACAATGAAATGAATAATAATTACTTGTTCATGGTGGTAAACTCGATTTCACCCTTTTAAAAGCACTACAGTTTGTGACACACTATATAGTCTCTAGCATGCATCCTGATTTTTTTTTTTTTAATATACCCAGAATATCCCTTTATTTAGAAGGTGAAAGTTTAATCTTTTGACCTTCAGTTGTATTACTTGCGAGAGGAAAGCCTACCAACAAATTATGTTCCACTCACATTTATTAGAGATCGAACCTCTAACATAATACTTAAAGAATCTAAATCACTTCTATTCAGACCGACTCATATTGGTATGCATCTTAATCTTTGAAACTATTAGCAACGACTTCATTTGTACAATCGTACTATTTCAACGTGAACGTATTAAAGCTTGATTCTTGTGTTAGCGATCTCTTATTGACAAATATCCACTAACTGCAATGCGGCTTTAATTATAAAACAACCTATTACCAAAAAATATCTTTAGAATTGGAAAGTAACCCTGTCTACTAATATTAAGAAAAAGTAAATAAGAACATTTGGTTTAAACAACCACATCAGTAGTCACGGGGTGCAGTGACAAGCTTATTCAGATTAAGCTTTCTCGTAGACACTCGTGATTCTGCTGGTCGTCATAGTCACGGATTTTACCTTTTCGTTTTTGACGTTGTCTTGGTCATTATTATAATTAATATCCTCAACCAAATAAATTTTGATGTAAAATTGTTATAGTAAGCATATATTTCAAGGGAATTATAATAATATTATACAAAACATAATAGTCTATATAAGAGTCTACCGGCAAAAGCTTTCCCACCATACCTAATGTCAAAAAGTCCATAATTAAAGCTAAAAATGATGCCATTTTCAATATCAATATTTCCATTTCAAAAATTATTTACCATTCTGTGATACTGAGCTCGGTTTCTAACTCTCTTTCCCCCTAAATCAAAGAAGCCAGTTTCTAACTTCTGCCTTTTTTTTAATAAAGAAAATAAACTTATATTTTTTATATACAGAAGCTATAAACTTTTGCACTTGCAAGTGACATTTAAAATTTTATATTACGAAAAAAATTACAAAAAATTCATATCAAAACATCAAAAGTTTGTAGCTTTTTTAACAAATTTAAGTAACCCAATGGTATACATTTGTTTACAAATGTATACCATAGAAAAAGGGTTTTTGTATGCAGATTATACGTTTTCATGTTCTGCTTCATGATAGCTGCAAGTTGCAAACTTCTTAGCGCATTTGAGCTTTTCACTCCTGGGGAAGGTAAATCTGTTGCTGGAGTTCGGCTAAATATGTGGCTGAACATTAATCAGCTTCTACCTTTTTGAATGCCCCCCATATGTTTCTTCACACAAATTAAGTACATATGGGCTTTTAGTAACTCAATCAAGCTTCTATTATTTTTTCTGTATTATTTGTTTTAGCATTACTAGTATTTCTGAAACATGATTCTGGATTAAACTTGCAAAAGATCATTTAGTCTCAAGTTAATATTTCTTACTTTTATGGTGAACATGATTTTTTTTCAAACAAAAATTACATTACTCAAACCTACTTTTGACTAAAATTAAGTTTATAAAATCTAATTCAAACACATATTTCAGGATTGGATAGAGGTTTTCAGTTATATCTTTGACTTTGTCTATCTATAAACTACGTATTGAACTCTATTTAGTTGAATAAGTGCTCAAACATATAAAATTATAAATTAACTTCAAACCATCCTTTTTCTTGGTTCTACTACAAGCTTGACCCTTTGGGTCCCTAACAACGCTTATCATAATGCAGTCTGGTAGAGACTTCAATCCAACAGTCAAATTATTGTCTCTAAACTTCTTGTGATCTCTTGTGCCAATCATGAGTAAGCCACAGGACACTTTTCTGAAAAGCTCGTAGATAATCATGAATTTATGATAAAATAAGCCATAACCAAACTATCACATAAATTTGGCATACATAAAAAAACTCCATTAGTTGCATCATAATCGAAAAGAAGACAACGGGTGGAATGGAATGGGATTTGGGGTTGAATAAGATTTAATCTTCACCAAAACAATCCCCACCCTAAGGAGAAGTGATTTACTACATCATGCTGACCACGAATATTATCGTGGCTACTACATCTACCTAAACCCTAAACCCTAAGCCCATGGCAGATATATCCCAAGTTTCTCAAAAAAAAAAAAAAAGGTAGTCAATGTAGTGTGTTACCATATTTTTCATTATCTTCTTGTTGACATGGTTTTTACAACTGGGAAATGGGTGCAACAAAGTCTTAGAAATGCAGCTGGCGATGATAAAACTGTAAAAAAACAAACGGACTAGTAGCATTGCTAAATAAATGTAACTCGGCTTTTTCAGCTACCAGTGTTTCAAATTTCTCAGTTGTTCAATCCCTTCTTTGAATAACTTAGAAAACTCACATAACACAAGCCACTAGCAAAAGAGTCAGACCTTATTGGTTTGTACATGCCGTCCGATTCTTGATTAAGTTTGCCACATGCTGAGCCACCCATAATGAGCCAGCCTCAGTGCAACAGAAACCATGGGTGTGATTTTCTCGTTCAATTGCTATGGCAATATCTGGAACCTGCTTTGAAATCTGTGACCAGAAGAAGAAGCACCATGATCTTGGCCAGCATTGCAATCAATGTTCGTCTTTACAACAAAAATTTATCCCACTCGTTTCCCATAATTTAATGTTAACATGGTATCAAGCATCTGCAGTATTTCAAGTCTATCTACTATTTAGGATGGCACAGGTACTTTTGGGACCATATATGATCACATAGACCACGATACAAACTCAAGCATACAATTGTTCTATAATGCACTCCAAAGGAGGCACTCCTGGGCTTTGACATTCCTTGAGATGATGCAAAAACTTTCTAGATGATAAAAACAGTAACTAAAATAAATAATCAGTTACCTCTTCAAGCAACTGAAGTGGGCCCCAGTGATCATCAACACCAAATAAAAATGCAAATTGAGCCTGCCTTTCTCTTATAAATGCCCAATCTGGTGTTTCTGAAAACTAATACAGAATGATCTGGTAAGCACATGATTGTCAATGTAGTTTAACACGTATAAGCAGTACTAAAATTTATCCAAACTTCCAAAGGGGAAATATATGCTTGATCTCCTGGTATACAGAAGGCTGAGTAGACAGCGTCCACCATCCTCATGAAAGAGCTACAATCAAACATGCAGAAATCCACAAAATTTTTGAAAGGAAAACTCACCTCTCAAGAGGACAGGTGGTGTACAGGTTAGAGATCAGTCAGGCCAAGCAGGTATGACTTATGAGTGTTAAGAGCCTACTCAGACACTTCATTGATGAAGTTGCAGCATATCATTGAATTTGAATATTAACTTTAGGATATTTTCCCTTGGCACCATGAAGAAACATGATGTCGCTCCCAGTCAATTTTCTTTTTCTTTTTAAAATTGTCCGTTTCAACTCATCATATATCAAGAAATGGTTGTGTCCTTATACTAACTTCTGTGACATGTCATTCATCCACATCAATACAAGAATGTAAAATCTCATGTTCTCATGTTGAAGTGGTAAAAGCATCTCCCCTACTTTTCTTTTTCTGAGAGGGGGGAGGGGGAGGATGATAAATTTGTAATTAAATTCTCAAGAGTGAGAATGCAGATATATTGTAAGTTGTTATGAAAAAATGACTCATACTTTCAACTAGGTAACAAAAATCTAAGATAATGTCATATGTAAATGAAAAATTACAATAATAATAAAAAGAAGTGAGACTGTTTTATCATAATTTATTAAATTTGAAATGCAAATTCATAGAAAAGAAGCAACATTACCTCTCTGAATTCAGTCATGGCCATATAGAGGACATTCCGCATGGTATGGTACTGTCAGTTAAGTTAAAAAAAGGGTTAATATAAAAACAAAGCAGATATAACCCCACATTAGAAGCTACAAATCCTTGTCAATAAAATGTAGATATTTCGGTATAAGTATTCCAAATATAAATAACGGAATTAATAATAACAAAGATGAAAGAACATTGTTTACAAGTTTAATGCAAACTGACACTGAAGCCCCTTTAATCTATCTCTTTCAACAGTAAAACTAACCTGTGACAAGTGAGAGCATGCAGCCTCAACTGCATTGGCTGACCATGACTTCCCAAGGGATTTTCTGACAATAAAACTCAAAGCCCAGACAGGCAACAATCCTAATGATGCTGTCAGGTAACTAAGAGCAGTAGCTAGAATTTGGGATCTGAAACTCCAAGTACCATTAGTCATTTCAAATGCCCTACTCTAACATTTTCAAAGTAAATTATCAGTCATTAGCTTTAAAGATAAATATTTAGCAATAATAGATAGGTAATCACCAACATTTTATTAATTTGAAAGTGAGTTTCAGATAAAGTTATAAAAATTGTTTTGTGTAAATTGAATCCCATGAAAGTTATGAAATGGAATGTGAACCATGCCAGAATTGTGATATCTAAACACATAGCATCACGACTAGTTCAAATCAGTCCATGTCATCTCTAACAAAGTAGGCAATGTCAAAGTGATTTGACTTTGGGAGGGGGATGAGAGACTTACTCTGCAATCTTTCCAATAACAAACTGTGTTGCTGACTGTGTGTTTAATGTTAAAAATGGATAAATTCCAATGCAATATTTCACCTACAGAGACCAGAAGAAATCCAAGCAGAAAATTTACTGATGATCAGAAGTGAAGGACAGGTGGCACAATGCGTACATGCTGTATTAAATATGCAGAGTTCCAATCACCTTCTCTGGAGACCTCTTGAACATTTCAATAGATATGTATGAACCAATAGAGTGGCCAACCTGGTGAGCAAATTCTATATTAGCTACCAAAATTTCATTTCAGTAAACAAAATAAACTTCTGTAAATGCAGAAGCGCTTTTGTATAACATGATTTTACTAAAAGAATTTGATTAAACCCACTTCCAATATGGTTATCAGTTTCCCAAATCAATAGCTATGTTTGTTAAGAAAACAAATATAACAATTACTTGCAAATAACTATAGATAAGAACCAGAGTCAATTGATACATTTATGATCATCCAATATTGTTCTCTTTAAGTGGATAAAACGGCATTTTCCAACACATGCACACAAGTATTGAACAAGGTATCTCTAACATCATCCTTATTCTCAAATGGGAAAGGAGATTTATTAAAGTTGTATGCCATGGAAAGAGATGGCATCCAGATATCCTGATATGATACTACCACTCAGACTATAATTGCATGGCATGGATTTTATTCTTTAACAGCAATCTAACAAATTATTTCTCCATACAGATCAGAAACTCTACATGCTTCTTTTTCTACTTTAACTTGCACATTAATTGCTACTCCATATATAACCCTGTCATCTGAAAAACCTCCATGTGAAAAGATGTCAATGCACTTCCTCTGACATTTGTTGCATTACAGCACATATATTCTTGCAGGTGAATACAAAAGAAGAGAAGTTATTTGCACCAAACGTTTAGATGTCTAAACACCATCATTAACCAAGGAGGAAAAATTGCATCTTGTACTATAACATGACTACCATTTTCTGGAAAATAAGGAATCTTGGTCAGCATGCAGCAATTTGGTGTTTTAGTTCATACAACTCTGCAAATAATAAATTTATTATGAAACTCACAGGTAGCAAGTAAGACTTATATATCAAGATTCAAGACGACACTGGAGAAGAATATTGGAGGTTCGGATATAAAAGAACCCACCAGTAGTATGGGAATCTCAATATTTTGCAGTTCCTCTCTAATGAAATCAATCTACAAACGAACAAGAAAAGTGAAGACAACAGTTACAAGTCAATACACTGTTAAAATAAATTTATCTAAATCAAGACTGGAAAGAATGTCAATCATAAAAGCACGGGAAATTAAAGAAATAGATGAAAAATTTAAACAAACAAAGACAGGAATGCAAATGGTTTGAATATGAGGAAATCTCAACATGCTAACCCAAAAGTAGTACTTCATATGACGTGCTAGAAGAGATGGTTCCAGGATGATAATTCTTGTTTCTGGTCAACAATTGGGCAAAAAACAACATAAAATAAAAGTTGAAATACTCAATTCAGCCATTATTTCCATAGCATTCAACAATACGTAGATAAATCAATAATGTTTCATAGAAGTTCAAAGAAAGTAAGATTTTTTAGTTATTCTGATTCCTTTATTTATCCAGAATTTTTGTGCTAGATACCAAAAGGAGGAAGAGAAAAAAAGGACTTCTCAGTGTACAGTATGCCAAGTGTCACCAACTTGTAAATGAATATTGAAACAAACCATCTGTCAATCTATCTTACAATAAAACCAGCCAACGATCTGTGAAGATCAGAATAGTAATCATTGAATTACCTTATGATCTATTTGTTCTTGTAAAGAGAATAACCGTCCATGCTCCCAGTTCTAGCAACAGAACTCTGCGTAAGAAACATACTAATGCTACCCAGGCAAATCAAACAGAACAAAATACATGTACCTTTCTTGTGTGAGAGACATGGCCAATAGCTGATAGGTCACAGAAACACGACCAAAAAGCATATATTTGTTAATCAGAGTTCCATATTATAAGTAAACAGAAAGAAATAGCTGCCTTCACTCACCAGTCACAGACGCATTTCCCCCAAGCTGCTCATATAGAAATTCCACGAAGTCCTTGTAGAATAAAATAACACCTGCAGTAAGGGGGGAAACCAAAAGCCAAAATTGAACAAATGTAACATAGAAACATAAGCACGCGAACAAATAATCGGAGACACACCTGGGTTTCCGGGAACAAACAGAACGTGCAGACTTGGATCATCAGCGTGAATCTCTAATATTTCAGAGGTGTAACTAAACAAAAAGAAGACACGGAAATTCAGGGGAAAAAAACCGAAAGTATTGTCAAATTCAAGGTCCGAGACAGATAAGTAGGTCCAGATTACATACCTGGATACATTGCATAAACGAAAACTAGCACGCCTTTTAGCCTTGGGAGGAAAATTGTCTACACCCATGTCCTTATTTGAACACTTCGCACTAAACCTTGTCCTGGAAGACAAAATCGTAAGAATGAAATTGCTTTAAAAATTTACTGAATTGAACAACTGAAATAGCGGAAAATGGGATTTGCGTATCCTAATCCCGTTGAAAATGTAACAGAAATGTACACATGCGAAGAAACAATTGTCGGATCCACGCCGTGCCAAGCTTCATAGACATTGAAAATGTTACGGAATACACAGAAAGAACCAATGCTGTTTCTGAAAAAAAAAAATGCCTACAAAACAATGAGCAACTGGTAATGGAAGAAATGCGTTGAAGGGAAGGTACCTGGAGCAAGGGAACAGCAGACAGAGGGTTCGGGCAGTAGAAGAAGCAAGACGAGGAAGCATTTGATTACATAACATTTGGATGGAGTTGATAATTCGTGTCGTGTCGTAAAACAATACTGTGGATTGTGGAAGCGAGTGCGATTCGTCGTTCGTGTCATTTATTTTAATTTGTGTTTTGATTGTAATTTGTAAATTTAATTTTAAATTAATTTAATTTTATAAATTTTATTTTAGTTAAAAGTGAGTTTGTTTAATTGTAATTTATGTTTAAAAAAATTTTTATTTAAAAAATAATTTTAAAATAATGGATATTATTTAAATATTATTTATTAAAATAATTTTTAAATGTGTAATTATTAAAAAGATATATATATTTTATATTACTTTATTTAATTTATTTTTATTATTTTATTTTATTTATTTTTAAATATAATTTAATAAATAATATAAATGATGTAATAATAATATTTTTTTTACTTTTGATATTACTAATATTTTTTGTAATTTTTTAAAAATTATAATTTAAATATATAATATTTATTTAATAATTAATAAAATACATAAAATAAACATAATTATTATATATTATGTATTCATTAATTATTAAATAACATGTATTATTTATAATAATATAATATGATTTTTAAATATAATGTAAAATAGTTAAAATAAAAAAAGATAAAGAAATAGAAAAGAAGGGTACTTTTAGAAAACTACCACTTTAATTCCTTAAATGCTCCCAATCTTGAACGTAAAATTAATTTTATATTGCTTATGTTCAAACTTACTTCCATGGCCAAAAGTAAGTTTGATGCACTACGATAAAAAAAATAACTAAACATATTTATAAGAGACAAAATTATGTTTGAGTTACTTAAACAGGAATTTAGGTGAGACAACTGTCAAACAAAACACAGTTTTAGCCGAATATAAATTTTGTCGTATTAATAAAGCTATAGAGATAAATAACACTTCATTGTATAATCTGCTATAAGTATAGTAAAATTCATATTCTTGTAATTATTTGTTATGACCATTGTATTAGGTTGACATGTATTTATATAATTATTTAAATTAATATTAAGTATAAATAAAATTTTGTATATCATACTGTAACAGTTAGGGAAGAGCTCCCTTTACTAGGAAGCTTGGATGCACTAATATTATCCTTAAAGGAAATGTGAAATCGATTTACTCGACAATTAAGATTATTCAAATAATGGATAATATTGAAAGACATGTTTCTTTTTGTTTCTTGATTTGATAGATTTAAACGTTATTTTATTTCTAGATATTATAATATGATAACTGATAGTTTAATTAGTGTCGCTTGGAACACTAATAGTAATAATTGGCCAGTGTTCCCTCCATCTTATATCTTTGATGATTTAGCTTTTGACACTTATGAATAAATGCTGCCTTTACGAGAAAAAAAAAGAATAAAATAATAATTTAGTCATTAAAAATATATTTTATTCACAATTTAATTCTTGATTTTTATTAAATTTATGATTTAGTCTTTAAAATATTTAAATTTATTTTATTTCAATCTTTAAAATTAATAATAAAATGATGAATTTAAAAATTGAATGACTAAATTACACATTAATTTAAATTAAGAACTAAATTGTAAATAAAAAATATTTTTAAGGACTAATATGTTGATTTGCTGGAAAACAAAGTTAATTATACACATATAAAATTAATAAATACATATATAAACACATATTTAAATAAAAATTTATCATGTTACAAGTTTCCAAATTCCAACAGGCAACAGCATCGTCACCCGGCAAGGGGCGAACAAAAGGTGGAGGTTGTTGGCAGAGGCACCTGCACCGCATAACACTTTTATTTCCCATAATACTGGCTTAGGTTAGGATATCAGAGCAGCCACTTGGTTACCCTAACAAGGACAAGAGTATTCAACTGATTTATATCCTCAAGGAGAACATGGTAACAATCGAAGGTTATGTTCCCTTAATCTTTTATAAGAGATCACTATTTTTTTTTTAAAAAAAGTTATAATATTTTATGATAAAATTATTTAAAGTTACTTATTTAAAAATATTATAATTTTATTAAAAATATTTATAACTTCATAAAAAAATTTGTAATTTTTTTAAATATTGTTGTAACTGACATACTATACCTCATTTTTTAGAAAACGCATTTAAGTGTATCTTTTTTTTAAAGTTATTTTAATTTAATTTTTCATACTAAATATTTAAATTTTAAAATTTAAAATCAATAAATATAAAAAATAAAAGCATACAAACTTATTAAACTTTGAGTCATATATAAATAGTTTTTTAAATTTTAAAATTATTTTAATTAGTACTTAAACTATAATAATTATATAAATTAATTTTTTTATTTATTTTTTATCTATTTTAAATTAAATAAAAAATTTAAAATAAATATAAAATTAATTTATATAATTATTATAATTTAAATATTAATTAAAATAATTTTAAAATTAAAAAAATATTTATAAATAACATAAAATTTAAAGAATATATCCGTTCTTTTCTTAATACCAAAATAATGAACAAAACAATTAGAAAAAAGTGCTGTTGATCAAACCTATCATGTCTGCAGACTTGTGTGGTCAATACCCAATCACCCATCGAGTCTGGAATGATTACCAAGAACATTGCCGTACATTTGAGCACATTGTATTAACATTAACCTTTTTTTACGAAGCATTTTTAAAAAAGATTTAAATGTTTTACTTTACAATTAAAACTTATTTTACTGAAATTTATTTTATTTATCAATAAACCACATCATAAATAAATTTATAATTAAAATAGTCTGAAGATAACTTTTGACTAATTTTTTAAAATATAAAATAAATTAGTTTAAATATATTATTAACTTTGTAAAAAATAATTCTAAGACAAATAAGTCTAAAGATTTTCCTAATTATAAAAAATTATAATACAGAAAATTCTTAAAAAGAGCAAACAAAGTTTTTGAAGGAAAAAATTAGTTAGCTCAAGGTCAAAAGTGAAGGGGAATAAGATAATATTTTTTATTAAAATGGGAGACTAAGGTTGCTTAAATGATGAGTTGAATTAAAAATAAGAAAAATTATTTATTATTCTTGTGTAATGTATGAATTTATATATATTTTAAATTATTTAAATAATTTTAATTTTTTTATTAAGAATAATTTTATTTGAATTGTGTTAATTATCATTGTACCTATTTTAAAAAAAAAAATTAAAAGAGTGAGATATAATAATAATAATTTTATTTAAATTATTTTAACATTTAATATATTTATATTAAAATCATAAAAAAAAGTTAAAGAGAATGAGATATAATAATAGTAATTTCATTAAATTGAATTCATGTTCAATGTATCTTGTTTAATAATATTTATTAAAATTAATTTAATTTTTTATATGTATAAATAATGGTAAATTTTTCATATATTACACTGAAGAATTGACAAACTTTGTTTTTTTTCGGTACAGTTGAAGAATTGACAACAATGAAGAGGCGTGTTGATTTATCTTTTCTATATATATTTAAAAGTCAAAATTAAAATACTTGCATAAATATTGTTTGCTCAATAAAATATTTGTATAAATATTTAATTGTCAGATTAAGATAAACAAAATAATTATCTCACTAATTATAATCTTTAATTTTTAAAATAAAATTTAATGTTAAAAGACACAAAATATCAAAACTAATTTTCTTATTATCTATTAGTCATTTTCACTTAGAAGGAACTTTCATCTTTCATGGGAGTTGTATTTCCAAGAACAATGAATTAATATATACTTAGCCATTTTTTGGTTGACATGTTGGACTTGACTTGATGAAGCAATAGGATCAACCTTCTCTGCAATTACTTGGAAAAAAAATATCACTTCGTCTTTGTTCCCCTAATGACATCATATCGCATATGTTCCGATCCGAGTATTCTAAGCCATAGAAAATTCCAACACTTGCTTCCCACTTTGAAATTAGATAAATTAATTATTAAATCGTAGAAGCATCGCATTTCGAATGCACAAGGATCAAGTCAAATGGATAAGTGCAAACCAAAACAAATCTCGACTAATCTTTCACGTTCTAGATATTCTGATCCTTTTATATACTTATGTACTCTTTCCAGAAATTTGGATTTTTTTTCTGTAGAAACCAAAAACTATTATGTTAAAAAATGGATAAGTTCTTATTTTGCAAAACTTACGAGTCATTATAAAAAAAGAAACTGTGCAAAAGTTATTTTATATATTTATCTTTAGATATGATAGTATCGTTTAAAAAAAAAAAAGAAAAATCGTAAGAAAAGTAGAAAACATAAATCCTCTTTAAAGTATTGATTTTCCCGGGTCACGTTATCAAATTTTCTAATATTTTTTAATTAGCATTATTGCTTACTTTAAGTTGACCAAACATAGCAACGCTTTTGCTTATGTCTCATATCAACGTCCGTGGGTATTATTGTAAAACAAGTGTACAAAGCTCTAACTGAAAGACAGGGACAATAATTAATTAGTGAATCCCAGTTACAAAAAATTTGCTGAAAAAAAAAACAAAAGATTATTTTAGCACATGAACAGTACAGTTATCCATTCGATGACATAAGCAGTGACGTGCATCCTAAATACTACTACTACTAGCAATCTGACAGTCAGTCACGTTCTGAATTATGATAGTCTTGCGCATTATTTTTATTTTTATTTGGCATTTATGCATCATTGGTTCTCATCGAGCACCATTTCCAAATTTTTTCTGTAATGATAAATTTCGGATAAAAAGAACATTTTGAATTTCGGATTTGTTGACAGAGTCAGCCTCGTCTAAAACTATGATACAAATATAGATCGGTGAGATAACTAAAATAGTTGGCATTAGTGATATAACGATAGTCAGTGAATTTTAAAAAATTAAAAATATAAGTAGTTTTAACATAGGGTGTAAATAACTTCACTAATATTGATATTCTATTTTGTTTAGTTCTTTTATATATTCTAAATTTATTACACCTAAATCATAAAAAATGACATGTGATCGAGAAATTAAAAATGAATTGTTAAATTAATTTTTAAAAATAATATAGAACAGCAGAATTGGATATAATACTCCAAGGCCATGTAAAAATTGTTATGTTAAATTGTCCACTGTTCCATATACTTTCTTTTTTTCGGTGAGCCCTAACCTATTAAAAAAGAGACATCATGCATTAGTACTCTCTGAAATAGAAGTCGTAAGGTCCTTTCACAAAAATAATAATATATAGAAGCAGTAAGATTATTGATTGTTCAAATTTACTAGTTACTAAAATCTTCTCAACTTACGGATTGTGAGGTGCTGGATATATATTTCCACTTGGCAGTTTAATGATGTAACACTTATCCCTTTTATGAAACGAAAGGGATGTGAGGACAGCAACTAACAACAAAAACACATGCAAACGAGGTTACATGATTCTAATGAATCAATACAACAACACAGAATTTGGTAATTAATGTCTCTTTTTTTTTATATTGACATAGTGTTATACACATCCATCAGGCTTTTGCATATTCGTATTTGTAACTTCATTTGGAAGTACCGCAGAACAGTTTTGGTCTGTCAGTTTTAGTTGATGGTGTGGAGCATGTTGTAGAATGACAATTGACAATCATGGACACACTTTTTTGGAGAAATTCTTCCATGTTTATGCTCCATCAAACTATATTTTAATATTAAGTAAGTAGAAAATATATTCATAAAAAAATACTTCAAAATATAAATAATTAATACTATATTAATAAGTGTATTCTTTAATTATTTAATATCAAAATATCAATATATATATATAATTAGATAAGAATATAATTTTAATAATACTCTAATAATATACAATAATTTTTCCTTTTTTAATGAAACAATATGTGTGTTATCTTCTCTACAAATGTCAAGGGGAGGTTCATTCCCGGAACTTCATTGCCGGTGTCTATACAGTTCAACACAACATGACAACAGGTGTGTCGCTCTCACTGTCAATGGGAATCTTCACAGTGGTTGATCAACAAGATTTTTAAATGTCAATTATACCCCTACGTTTAGTTGAACAAGTTTTTTATATGATAATTATAATTGGATAAACTTTCGCATATCTATCTTATTGATTTAAGGACACACTTTTCATATTATTCTAATACATTTAGATAATTTAACTTCATAAGTTCTCACTTAAAATTTAAAATCTAAATAATTAAAATAAAAAATACGTTTTTAATAATTAAACAAACTCGCTTATTTACTCAAGTATTTTGTTTTCTGTTACTTTTTTCTTAAAGAAAATTCCTCAATTGTCGAAGCGCCCATTGAAAAAGCATAAACGTAGCCTACATATGGTCAAACTTTTCAACAGTTGACTACCAATTCCGATGGAATATTCATATTTAAGAGACTCAATTTTATTATCTCTTTCCTTTTTTTTATTATACAAAATTTTTTAAAAAATTTATATAATTTTTTGTACTTATAAAAAGTACAGTAAATTCAAAATCATATCAACCCATAAGGTTATTTATATTTTCCTTTAATTTCATAAGTTGAAGAAAATAACAATTTACTCTATTAAGATGGCCAATGAAACGATTCAGCAATCTTTATTAATTAACTATAGCTGAAAACAGTTCAAATCACTTGTGCTGAGAAATTTAAAAGCTTATATATATGAAAAAAAAATCATTATACACTTCTATATTTTCATGAGAAAAGTTCAAGGAACTTATCTCCTTCAACTGGTCAAATTACTTATTCAAATCCGATCTATCATATTGCACTCTCTTTCTCTTTTTTTTTTCATTTTAATAACCTGAAATTGGATAAATTGTTGGTGAAAATTACTTGAATCATAAAATAACATAACAAATTTGTCTGCTTCGTTTGTTACATCTTACCATTTCGGAGAGACCTAATTGCATCAAGGGTGAGTGATGACGAACACATAATGATAAGAACCAGTGAACAGTTCGGGTATAGAATAAAGTTGGCTCAACAAACATCGTTCAGTAGATAATCTGTAATTAACCATTTAACTAATCTGGCACATTCCTTTTTCTTTTATTTATAAATAATGCTATTTTTTCTTAAAAAATTATCTTAATAAAGTGAGTATTAATTTATTAAATAAAAAAGTTAAAATATTTAATATTTTGAGAAAATTAAAATATATTCAGTATTATATTTATTTAATAATTTTTAATTACTTATTATTTAAGGAATATGAAATTATTCTTGCTTTATATGTTCACAAATATTTTATTCTGATTAACAGAAATAATATAATCAAATAAAGAAAATAGTGATTCACGATTGAATAACGAAAAGAGGAAAATGACCTCACTGCCAAATTGAGTATTCAATAAAAAAGTAAAAATATTTAATATTTTAAAATTTTAAAATGTATTCAATATTTTTTTGTTTGATAATTTGTTTAATTACTTATTATTTAAGGAATATAAAATCATTCTTGATTCATAAGTTCACAAATATTTTATTCTGATTAAAAGAAATAATATAATAATCAAATAAAGGAACAGTGATTCACAAATCACAATTGAATAAGGAAATGACGAAAATGGCCTCACTTCCAAACGGTGTATCCGATTTTGAAGAATTCCGGAGTGTTGCGTCTAAAATTGAAGAGAAGCGTACGTACCAAGAAATTTCGCTTCATCTTTCTCTCTCCTCTTATTTTCTCTTTTTTTTTCAAATATTAAAAAAGAAGATAGGGAAGAAGAAAAGGCAACACTTCTCTGATCGTGTCGTTAACATGACTGCACCCCTATATATACATTTCCGACCTTTTCGTCGCGTCTAATCTCAGGGCTTCTTCCTCATTCTGTATGAGAGAGAGATAATCAGAGGGTCATTCTGCCTATTTTCTAAACTACAAAAATCTCAACTTCTCAATTTCCATTAGCAGTTGGTGGCACCCCAACTCCCAGACCCGTGGTTTGAACTCTGGGTGCCTCTGACTCTGTCAACCGTGGGACAAAGAACCCAGTCGTGGGTTTATTGGACTCTCGTAAAACAACAGGTAGTGCTAAACAAATATGTCTCATGTTTTTTCTTTCTTTTGGAGAAAATATCCATCCTGTCCTGCAACTGCAAATGCCCCAACCAAATCTTTTACAATTCGGAATTGTGATGGGTTGCTTGCTTTGGTTTCAGAGTTTCCGCGGTTGGTTTTGATGCAGTAGGGATTGAGAATGTTGGGGGATTTCATTACTCGGTGTCTTATGTACGTATATTTGTTTTTCCTTTTGTTCTGATCGATGATTCTTCTCTGCATATGTTTGTTATGTTGTGTTATCTTACGTTATTTTATCATTTTGGATTGCAGACTGCTTCTGGGGTATGCATACCCTGGATTTGAATGCTATAAAACGGTGGAGAAAAACAGGGTCGAGATTGAGGAACTTCGCTTCTGGTGTCAATACTGGTAAGAGAAATCCACCTTCCCCTTCTTTGGCAATATTGTTTATTCCGAGATGAGCTTATTTTTGCTTTTGATTGGTTGTATGATTGTTATAATTTATGTCACTTGGGTTACGTAATAAGTTTTAAGATGTGGGGTGAGTAATAACAGGATTGGTTATACTTATACCGTAGAAGAAATGACGATTGCTATTTGCTAGATAATATGGGGCATACGTTAATAATTGAGGAATAAAAAATTGAGTCCTTTAATTTTTGCCAAGAAAGGGATCTTCTTTGCAACATGTAAACGGAGGTCAATACTTTGAAAAGCAGAGCAAGCAGAGAAACGAACCATGTGCACCATATGAACTTTGTAGTAGCATGTTAGGTCCTCTACCAGATATACAGCTGGTGTGTAAGATACTGCTGTCGGGTATATGAAATCACCCACCATCAGAAGCTAAACAAGGTCTCCTTTTTCTTGCAAATGGAGTTAAGAATAACAGACAAAGCGGATTTCAATATTTCATAGGAAAGATGGGGAAGATATCTTGCCGCTGTTGACTTTGGTCATATACCCTGCCAAAAGCACGATTTAAGCTCTAGTATCTCTGATTCATGTCTTTGTGCATCGACAAATTTGCAGGATCATTGTCGCAATTTTCACAGTACTGGAAAAGTTTGCAGATGTATTTATTGGATGGTGAGTTTTGGACTTTTTAACCAATTTGTTTACTGTTTGACTTTGATTTAGCTTTGTGCAGTAAATTAACGCTGAACCCTTATTTAGGCTGCCCATGTATGGAGAGACGAAGCTGGCGCTGTTTATCTACTTGTGGTATCCCAAAACTAAGGTAAGAAGAGCATAATAGAGTGAGGGGAATGCATCTTTCCCTTTAAGATGCTCTTTTCTTACACCTTTTTTTTTTTAATTTCTCTACATTTACTAAGGAAGGTGAAAATCACTCTTGGTGTCCAATTAGATAATATAAATGTTGGTTAATGCAGGGAACGGGATATGTTTATGAGACTGTGTTGCGGCCTTATGTATCAAGCCATGAAAATGAAATTGACCAGAAGTTACTAGAGTGGAGGGCCAGGGTATGGGATTTGGCCATCTTTTACTGGCAAAACTGCACAGAGTTGGGGTCGTCTGCATTTTTCCAGGTTCTCGATTACTTGACTGGTCAGTCCACAAGATTTTCCCCCAAAGGCCCCAATAAGGTGAATTCCCCTTTTAAATGGGAACAATCTTAACTTCTGAAATCCGAACCATTTTTAAATTGACTATTAGATATTCGTTAATAAACAAAGTTGCCAATAAAAACTTGGAAGGTTTACTGATGTTTATAGTATTCAATATACGTGGTATGATGCTCTCAAATGACCGAGTGCCAAGGGATAGTAGTATGTGAAAGAAAAATAAAGCATTTTTTTTTACTTGAAACAAAAATTAAGCACTTCTGAATTATAAGAGAGTGATGTTGCATTAATTGAAGACATTATAATAAGATCAGTAATAAGATTCTCCATTTCTCTAAATGAATCGTTCATTTGTCATACATAAATTAAACAAGATCACAGAAATTTATAAGCTTGTCATTTTGATGTGTATACATCTCCGCTACTAGTATTGAGGTAGAAAAGCGAGGGTTGCTGAGGATAGTATTGTAATACATTGCAGAAAAACGACCTGCAGGGTCCAAGTGCCCCAGAAATGCCTTCATTAACACCGTCCTTCTTTGAGAACAAGCAAGGCAAGAACTGGCCTCGAAGTCCCCCATCATCACCAAGGAACACAATCCGTCGTAACATCTCGCAGATATCAAAGTCCGAAACAGTACAAGTTCACCTGGATTCCCGAACAGAACACTTGAAGGAGGAGGAGGCATTGGAGCCTGAACCAGTCACCACAGAGGAAGGCCAAGATGATCATCCTGTGAGCGTGAAGGATAGTCTCAACGGAGTTCGCGCAAGGCTCAGGCGCTTAAATGCGCAGAGCCTGCGAACCCCACGAAGCCCACTACGTCGAGAACTGTAACAACTGTACATAGTTAAGACCAGTAAAGGAAAATGGGGGAAATTATATTAGACTCTGCTTTCTCATTGCTGTACTTTCTGCTTGTGACATACATGCTCAAGTTTGCTTCTTTTTTTTTTCCCCCTCTTTTGAAACAATTTCAGTAAACTGACCCGTTTGAGGTTGTGATTAATCGATCATTCTTTGATTCTTTGATGAGGCCATAACAAATATAAGGCAAGGCCACAAAAATTCTATACGCAAAAAAATGAGAAACAGATCCTATTCTTCAATCATACACAAAAGCAAAGGATTTGCACCAGTTGTTGGACTATATATATATCCCTCCATTGCCGTTGACGGCGGCAGCATCATGTGCTTACTTGGCCCCCGATTGCGTGGAGTATTCGATGTAAAATTCGGGCAAAGCCCGAAACTAGCTGGTGAAAGATGAAGCTGAGACTAGCCGTGAAAGAGTTATGGCCGCCGCCGGTGGAGAATCTCTGCCAGAGGCGGCGAAGGAAGCCTGGGCCAGAGGAGCTGTTCGGGGAAGCAGACATGGGCTGGAGGTAAGCCCAAGCAGCTTGCTTGACGAGACGGTTGCGGATAGAGATCTCGTAGCCGGAGTTGAGGATGGCCGCAGAGGAGGCGGTGGGGGAATTGATGGCGGCGGTGGGGGAAGGAAGCACATCTTTGAGAGATGTATAGGAGGAAAAGGAAGAATTGAGGGAGACCAGCTCCAAGTTGAGGAGTGATGAGGGCGGCGTTTGGGTGTTTGGGGTTGGATTTGGGGGAGCTTGGAAGCTGGTGGTGCTGAAGGGTGGCGTAGCTGGGAGGGCGAGTTTGTTGGGCACCACGACAGATGTGGCGATGGAGACACGGCGGCGGAGGGTTGGAGATTCCAGTGGTAGGGTGGCGGCGGCGGCTGTGGAGTCGCCCATGGCTGCTGCGCAACAGAGAGTGGGCGTGGATTGTGGAAGAAATAGTGGAATGAATGAAACAAAAGTGAGGGAAAGGAAAGAAACACGCTCCAACGGCTTTGCAATTATTTACGTAAGCTGTCTTTTTCGAATTTCGGATTCTGTTTTTTAGAATTGGTCCAAAGTTGAAACTTGGAACTTGAACCAATCCAAATATCCAATAGTTATACAAAGGGTATTTATTTATGAATAATACTATTTGGTATTTGCTCACTTCTTTCTTTCGTTCCCAATAATTTGTATTTGGAATTGGGGAGATACAGAAGCGTGCGTCTAGTCACTTTAATTTGTTTATTTTAATATGTATTTATTCAAATTCTTCATTAATAATTATAATAATTATGTAGTTTTATAATAAAAATTGTTATCTCAAATTCTCGCTCTATAAATTATGGACCAACTTTAATCAGTTTAATTTCAATTGCAAAATGTAACATGCACCTCATATAATTTTAACAAAGAAGAAACAAATTTACATAACTAATTTTAAATACTATTTCTTTTGAATTCACCCTTGAAATTGCAACCCATTCTTACCAAAAAAAAAAAGATTTAAGTATTCAGTATCCTCACAAAGTATTTTGCTAAGAGTCGAGTCAAAAATATATTAACAAATTACAACCCAAATTAGAAAAATGAGAAAAGAATAATTATATTTCAAACTTATAAATACAGACTGATTGGAAACCAGTTAAGCTGTTTATAATCCTTTTTCAAAGAAAAAACATGAAAATCTTATCCCACAGATTTAAATACGTTTATCCAAAATTTTTATAAAAAAAATAACGAGATTATCCTTCATTTGTCTTCACTCCATTGGTTTTGACCGAAACCAATGACCAAATTTTTAATGGTAATTTTTTTTTAAAGGAAAAAAGCGATGTTGAACCTTTTGTTGATATTGAGCTACTCCTAATTTTTTTTTTAAAAAAATATCTTTTACTGTTTGTATAGTAGGCTAAAGAGATAGAAACATTAAAAGAGATTTTTTCATTTTACAAATTAAATCATTATTATAATTAATTATAATGAGTTTAAACAAATATAAAAGTAACAATAGAAAATTAGTTTATTATGAATAAAAAATATTACTGAATGAAAAATAATTTTAAACAATGAAATAAAAATTTGCTGAAAACGAGTAACATATATCAATAGACATACCCCTTATAGAAATATATTATATATTGAATATATTATCCCAATCAATTTTTTTTTTTGACTGGGATTCTCCCGATCAATTTAAGATGAGTAAATGATAGGGAAAAAAAACTAGGATGTGCAAAGTTTAAAAGATGTACTACTTTGTTATAAAAATGTAAAATCATGTATCAAAACACACACGTAAATTGCACGTTAAATTTTCCTTTTCTTTTTCAGAAATGATAAAATCATATACTTTCATTGGCACAAGTAAACAATGGTCAAGTATTTGTTGCTATGATCCGTGACAGTTTTGCCTTTTCCTGTTATTTATTATTTAAGACTTTTAGTGTATTTGGGGCAGCAAACAGCATGTTTGAGGCAAAAACAATTGCCTAGCTACTCAGACAGAATTATTTTTTATTTAAAATTAAAATTTTAGTAGAAGAAAGATTTTGTTATTTTTACGTTAGAGCCAAAATTTAATTAATTTTTTTTAATATTTTTAATTTTAATATTTTTTTATAACTTATTTTATCTTTTTTTCATACTATCTAAATTTATATTCTTTTTAATAATTATATATTTAAAATAATTTTAAATTAATACTATTTAAATAATATTTATTTTATTAAAAATTAATTTTTAATAAAAAAATTTTAAATATAAATTACTTTATTTTAAATTTATTTTTAATCAAAATTAAATATATAAAATTAAATTTATTTAAAATTAAATTTATAAAATTTAATCTAAATACACATTTTATCTGATTGTGACTTTTGCCATTCATCATTTTGTATAGGGGCAACTTTTTCTTTGGCTATCATATTTCATGTATTAATTACTACGACAGAGGATTTGCAAAATTTTCAAAGTTGTAATTCGTATTGGTTCCTTTTTTAAACACGAAATTAAATTGATGATGTTATAATAAAACAGCGGCACCATCTCCATCATCAACATGGTCCATGGACGTGCAAGTTGCATTAAAGGGTGCTGATCGTGGTGCTTGGAAATTCATTTTTGGACTCAGGTTTCGGACTATGATATCATTGACTCAGTCCTCAGCCTCGCAACCTTATCAAATTATAATTGTCTTTCTCTGCAAGTGGTCAGTGTATCGCAATTTTAACAACAGGTATAAAATTTAAATCTAAAATTGTTATTTGCGAAAAGAATTTTAACCGTTTTGTTTTTTATTTGAGAGAGTGAAAATTTCTTTCTCTTTTTATATAAAAAAAATTACAATTTATTTATTTATTTTTTTGCTGTACATTATATTATATATAATTTCTCTCACCCATATTTTTATACGTAAACATAAGCATAATAGTTAATATTTTTTATTTAGTAGTAATCGAGACCCAACTACTTTCTAGATACCTTTTTTTAAGGAGTTTTTGTAAAATGATAAACTTCTATGTCTAATTTTTAATAATGATTTTGTCTTTTTTTTATATTAATAAAAACAACATCATGCATTTTAAAAAACACAAAAGGAGGAGAATCTCCTTTGAACATGGTAGAATAGCTAAGTGAGAGATTATCGAAGGGAAGAAAAGTTGAGAGCAGGTGGGAAGACACGCGGAAAGAGGACCCAAACGTTTATTTGCGAGCAATGAGCTATCTCAATATCAAAAGCATCACTTCGATTTGGGGAGAGACAAAACATGAAATTTTGAATAGCGAAGCAAGTGTCTAGCTATTTCTATCTCTCACGTATGCTTCCTTCCAATTTCCTTGTTATGCGAATTGTGAATTGTGCTTCTCAATGGCTTTTTATTTATTTATTTATGGCACTCACCCGGATCCTAATTATTGCCACTATAATTTAAACAAAATTTTCATTCATTGACAATGAAAGGCTGTAATTTTAAATTACTTTATTATTTTATTAACTGCTATTATATCTTAATGATGGCTGAGTTGCTTATACAAATGAATGACTTTTTTCATACAAATAAGCAACCAATACCTTAAAAAATTTGAAATTTGAAAGCTTTTTATTTATTGTCTTGTCATAGAAGAATTAGAATATCTTGTTTCTTACACTCCAAGTTTGAAGGAAGAAACTGGGCCTTCCATATCGCAAGAGGCATGACACAAAGGTATCATGTGTTGCTAGTTATCAACTCTTATGTACCTGCACCAAAAAAAAAAAACTCTTATGTTCGTAACTGTACAAACAGCCTTCCATTTCAGTGTTAATTCTTGCATTCGTCAAGTGAGAGTGGCCGAAGTTTTTTATTTCTGAAAAAGTTCAAGTGATATAAACTAAATCCAAATAAAGATTTTTTTTTAAAATTTTTACAAAGTATCTCCACACCCAAAGACTAAAAATGGGGTTGGGATTATTAGTATTTATAACTATTTATTCCAATTATGTGTTAAATATTTTAAATCATAATTTCTTAATTTATCTTTAATTAAATTGAAATAAATAAAAAAATACATAATTAAAGTTTGATTTAGATAAATAAAATAAAATATACATAAACAAACGATTAAAAATAATAATATTCTCGCCTCATACAAATTATGTATGTGAGAGTGAAGTTACTGTGTAAAATCAATGAAATCACAACCATAAGTTTTGCTTTGGCCTCAATATCATTGCGACCTTCGGTTGTTGGATGGCCACAAGAGTTTGCTGCGTACACGTCACTGCCCAGGGACAAAGCCACGGACCAAAACATTCATCCAAAGAGAAAGAAGCAACAACAAAAGTACTTTTCTTTTTAAGAAACAGAAATAATAGATATGAAAATAAGATTTTGGGAAAAAAAAAACTAAATAATGAAACATAGAATTCTTAGAACAAAGACGTGAAACTGAAAGGCATTCAGATATGAATATGATGGCCCCCACACAGATCAGAAAGAAGAAAGAGAGAAGGAAAAGAAGCGTATTTGAGAAACGACTTTACACACGTGGGTAGCTGAAGCTGAACTGGTCCCCATGTAAGTGCGTTTGCCAAATGAGTCCATTTCCATAAAAATGACTTCTCAACCAGAACCAGACAATTATGCAGAGCCAATTTGATTCCCAGTTTTGGACATGGTGATGCTTAGCAGCTATCTTAATTATTACACTTTTATTTCCCCTCCAGTGGAGACGCGCACAATAAAACCGTTATAAGTTCTCATTTTCAAAACATTATCCAGTAAATTTATTCTATTTAATTGAATGAACTTAATTATGTAATTTTACAATAAGAGTACGAGGTTGTGGAGGTTTGACCTTATAACCTTTTGTAAGCAACTTGAATTTTTCATTGCTAATTCGTGGCTTTGATCTAAATATGTTTTGTGCGATGGAACCTCTCCGGAATGGCCATACATTCTATCTACATGCGCATATTCAGTCATTGCTCATAACATAAATATAGGGCCTCATAAGAGGGACACCAATGTGCTATTTTGAAATAAGAATTAAGGATACTCTCGCCACTGTTAGATTCAAAATTTGGTTCTGGAAAAATGCCCCGCTAAATCCAGAATCATATTAAGTTCATCAGGCAATGTTTCAGGTTTAGACATGGCTCCAGATGGGATTGAAAGAAGAAAAAAACAAGAAGTGGTTGGAGCTGTTCACTTCTAATCATTGTGCATCCTCGTCTTCTGCCCCACTTTGTTTTGCTTCCCCCCCCCCCCCCTTTTTTTCTGTTGTCATAGTTCAAGTTGTTAACATGCTGCCCGTAGAGTTGTATTCTAGAACAATCAGCGCACCCATTCTGCAGAGATTTGCTCTAAGTAGAAGACTGCAGAAATTTGTCCTTTTTTTTGCATCAATTTTTGGGATTTATGAAACCCACATGTGAGTTTTGCACGAGAACCAATCACTGCAGGGTTTGGTGTAAAATAGTGACGCAAGTGAAAATGATGTGTAAATATCATTTCTACATATATTATCAGTTTTATTTATCATCATCATAATATTAAAATTTAAGCGAACTGTGAAAAGGTTGCCAGGGCAAAAAAGAAGAACAAGCAGAAAATGGTCAAACATTGAAAGTGCCTTAGAACATGAGAGTAGTTTCTTTGTCCAAGACTAAAATCCATCCATCCATCCATCCATCCATATATATCAGTAAGAAAATGAAATATCAATAAACAGATCTTATGGGTCTGTATATTTTGAATTAGTGCATGCATTCATCCGCAAGGCCAACTGTAAGAAGCTACGATCGCGTCAACCCCGCCTCACTCCCAAGTCCCAAACAAAAATCACACTACATTAGAGATTCTTTGAATTTGACAGCACCTTTTAGCCACTATAGAATGAATTCTCTTATCTCATAATATCCTAGACTACAGAAAAAAAAAAAAAGAGAGAAGAAGCGAGATAATAAATGGCTACAGCAGCAATCACTAACGACGTGCCTTTCAGTCGTAACCCCAACCGCATATTGAATCCCAGTCTTCTTACTTAGATAAACTTGAACCTACTGCTTGAATAGTTGAATCATCCCATCCCTAGATGCTTAAGTAAAATTCAAGACGCTCCCTGGAGATCAGCATGTCAACATCTGAAAGATGATTCAATCCATCTAGAAATTAGAAAAAAAGAAAAATTGGAGCAATGTGGGAAAATTGACGTTATTTTATTACCAGACTGTTTATGAAATGTTTACAAACAGCACAGATGAGATAATTTAGGAACAAGGTGATCCTTTGTACTGACAATATCCAGTACACGCTTGCAGCTTTGTTTGCAGTCAGCATCTACATACTGCTCTCATCTCTTCAAAAAACTGGACCCATGATACCGAAGACTTCAAATATTGCTAATCATATGACGAGATTACGAATATGGAGTCTACCTTGTTTATTGTGTTTCATACAGTAGCAACATTTTCAGTAATAATAATTGAGCAACTGTTCTACCTTCCAAGCTAAATCCTCCACTACTGTAACCAGTTATTCATAACAGGGGGTAAATGATGTAACTGTACACGCTATAGCAACAACCCCCAGCTTGACATTCAACAGCTCCTGATAGCAGCCTCAACATTCACAAGGCTAGAAATTACTCTATTGAAACAGTTTGCCTCTGTGCATAGGCTGAAGGCTAACCATACTTTCCGATCTGGCATAGTTAGGCAAATCAATATTCACCCGTGAGTAGAGTTAGCAACTGTGGATGGCACTTCAGCAAACCCAGATGATGGAGTTTGTGGCCTCGCGATGATTCCAAAGTCAGGATGAAGCATGTCCACCCCATTCCAATCAACAGTAGCTGTTTTATTGGAATTAAGGAATAAAATATAATACTTTGAAGAGGATATAAGACAGAAGAAGGAGAAAAGGATTAAAGACATGAAAACATTCGAAAAGAGGGATACAACCTGTTCTCCACATGTCTGTTATGCTAACTTCAGCTCCTGATAGAAGCCAATAATCTGCATCATTCTGCAAAAATTACCAAGAATATCAGCAATGTAGTCAGGGTCAATGCATTCCACCAAAGAATGACTCTTATCTAGATTCTAACCATTAAATGCTAAGTTTCCATGAAAAAACAACCGAAGGACCATAAAATTTTTTACTGTCAGAAGAACTTGATCATTGCAACGTGGGTTTTTGTTTTTTTTTTTGGGGGGGGGGAGGGGGAAGGGGGAGATCCTCACATCAGATGAGTTAACAAGATCAAATCAAAGGCTTCCTCGGACAGGCTCACATCCAAGCTGTTAAAAGATATTGCGCTTGTTCCCCTATTGTGCTGTTAGTATTTGCTATTTAGCATGCACACACACAACAAGTCTAGAATTATGATCTCCCTTCCCACCATGAGTCCAAACAGTGACATTAGAAATATAAGTTACCAACACATAATTGTTGAATCCTTGAACTGTAGTCTTGGTGGACCCTTTTGCACATTGAAAATAAGTATCCTAATGGGATTTAAATCCTCTGTCCCCTTTTCCTATTCCCGACCCTATCCCTCCAATTAAATTTTGACAATTCAGCCAATAAATATTTAAATTTAGAAAGAAATTAATGTTAGTTAAGAGAGATATATTTTTCTGCTAAATTGTCAAAATTTAATTGGGGTGGGGGGAACAGAGTTGGGGACAAAAAAATGGGACAGAGGATTTGAATCCTTTCTAATGATGCACAGATACCACAATTTGAATACTTACATCAGCATCTGAAGGAACAATCTTCATCATGCCCCCAGCAAACTCTTGTGAAGTGTTAAGATCAGAGCATGTTTGAGAAGAGAGTTGAGGTTGAGGTTCAAGTCCTTTATAACTGCGTTCCACAGGAATCATTTCTGTTGCTAGATGCTCATTGGACCCCGAACTTGAAGCAAGTGGGAAGCAAGTGGGGGTCTCTATGCCATTCATCTCTTCAAATTTCTCTTCAAATTGACTAGAAAACAGTTCAGAAGTCCCAATGATTAAATGGAAAATGCATTATCAGATAGATTGAATAGAAAACTGATGAAAATAATACAATCACCTTAAAGATTTCTATATCAGGTAGGAAATATGGAATAATCATGTGATTTCTAGAAGGACAACATAAGACAAAAAAATATGAGTAAAAATAAATAATACTAGCCAGGGCAGTAATACCTGATAAGGTAAACATCAATGGGACCCATTGTGCTTCTAAGAATGACCCTATATCTCCTTTGTGGATAGTCAACAGCCTGATGCATATAGAAGCAACAATTCTCCATCATGCATCAGAAACACCAGTTTTAAAAAGATCACGAACCTTCCATCAATTTATGCTCTGAACTTACTTCCTCAGGATCAGGGACTTCCAGAGTGGTTCCATGTGGAGCTTTAATTGCTATCAGAGTTTCATTCTGCTTGAAGAAATGCACGAGTAGTATTAATAAAAAGTTAAGACTCCATAATACTCAGCATGAAAAGTAGAATATAGTAATGTTCATAATAACAATTAATAAGGTGAGAGTGTAATGCAAGAAAAACTCACCTGGAAGCCAGGTAGGCCCTTAATATCATCTTCAGTTACAAAAAGCCACCTAAACAGAATTGAAAATTGGTATAAATAAATATTAGTCATAACATTTTCCTTTTCCTTATGGAAGGGAGAGGGAAAATGAATCTCAGAAATAGAAGAGGAGAAGATTACTTTTGATCGTTTTCATCTTCACTCAAACTCCTCAGCCTTTCTTGCATTTCCCTGCCAAAAGTTTAAAAGGATCAGCATTAGCCAACAGTTTTAAAATTGCAAATTTCTGCTTTCTCCAATGCAAAGCAACCATATAACCTTATTTGATCATCTAATCTGCACTCTTCCAAGGAAAGTTTCTCAACTTCTGCCTGCAAGACAAAGCCACAAGGCTGACAGCATAATTTACAATATGCTCTAACATACTACTGCATCATTCTAATTCTCTTTTTATATGACGAATCATAACAAATGTAGCACTTGACCAACAAAGGTTTGGAACTCTGGATCCAGTAATTCTTGAGTTCTGAACTTCTGTCTATAGACATTATGGATGGAAACAAAGATACATGTCCACATGACATGTCAATGACAATGATATTTTTATAACAATTAGTTCTGTGTGTGTCAATAGGTCCTTTACAAGAAAAGAAGACCCAAATCACATACCTTCAGAGTAGAGACATCACCATCCACCTCACCAGATGTAGAAGAATCAATTCCCCTACATTAGTTATTCTGTAAGCATTAATGTAAGAATTGTGCTCTCATCCTTTGATCTAAACTTTAAAGCTACATACAAGAGAAGCTACATATACTATATTAAAATTTCAAAATGCAACACATATTACTTCCAATGTATTCTGTTCTTGAGCTTCTTCTCAATGAGACCAATGCCTTCCAAAACATTAGTTATGTCATATATCCTCCTCTTTTGCACCTGCACAAAAGGAAAAATTTTAAATTCGTATATGCTAGATGTGAGAATAAATGTCAGATATTTTAGTAATAATCTTTAGAAAAGGACCTCCAAAGTTTCTGCTGCTTTATTTAGATCAAGATTACCATCTTCTGCATGCTTGAGCAAATTGACGAACTTTTTTGTCAAGAGACCTGTGAAGTTCTGGTACAAATTTGTCATTCTTCTCTCATGGAAAGAAGTCCAAGAGCCATATCAGCAGTAAAGAGAAATGTAAAGAGCTTATTAAGATTGCTTCCAAAATTACCTAAGGAGCTGTCATAACGACAGCTGCTAGCAGGAGTAAGAGGAGAAGGGGGAACCTGCATGCCAGCAGAAAATGTCTAATTAAACCCAATAAATTATGGCTAGAGTATAGGGGGGAAGAAGAAGAAAACAATTTGCACATAAGTTGTTTCCAAGCACTAAAAGCTTCTCAAATGTAATAGTGAACTTAGTTCAGCAAGAAAAATAATGGGAAAATTTACTTACTGGCATTTGACATGGGTGTCTGAGGACCAGATCTGCCTTCCTTGGAAACCTTTGATTTATTATATGTCCTTCCCCCTTTTGCAGGGGCAGGAGTTTTGAAGGGACTATTCATTATATTAGTGTATCCAGGGTTGTTACTCCACTCCTGTGACTCTCCTTCACTGTCATTCATTCCACTCTTCGGCTTCATGTACTGACACCACCAGCAGGTTCAAGAAATGATAAGATGGCCAGAAAAAAGAGATGACTAAAGATATATCCACACAACAATATATAGGTGAGATGAAGGTAATATAATGCAGCAAATCAAGCAAGAGTAATAATTTATCCTTTCAGATGTACAATAAATTAAAAGGATACTAACTACTTGTTTAAATATCCACAAAAACAAAGGCAAACATACTGCGCACAAGCAATTCAAACCCATCACATAAGAAGCCATAAACGAAAAGTTCACGATTACCAAGCACCCAGACAAAAAAATGAACAATGTTGCAAATACGTGATGAATTACACTAAACCCATCACATAAGAAGCCATGAACAAAAAAGTTCAAGAGCATTACCAAGCACCCAGACAAAAAATGAACAATGTCGCAAATACGTAATGAATTACACAAGCAAAATAATATCAGTTAACAATAACAAACTTGAATGCAAGTGCACACACCAATGTACAATCATTTGACCTGTCCACAATCTACCCGCTTTTGGATTAAGAACTAGCTCCTTTTATTTCTACGGATGACAACAAGCAAGACTCTGTAATCTGTATCAACCTATTACCTCAAAAGCAACCGAGATGCAAATGTTAAATTCCATCTTTATAACCCCCCCCCCCCCTTTTTCCAACCCAATTATTGCACAGAACTACCAAACTAGACAATGATCAAAGTTCATAACTTCATGGCCAAAAAAAAAAAAGACATAAGATCAAAGTTTACTCCAGTGAAATGGAAAATGTGACAACTCTGTGACCCAAACATTGACGAGTTTGGGTTTAGGTCTGGAGATTGGCAAATAAGCTTGACTTTTCCACAGGAAAAAAATTAACTAAAATTCTGATCAAATAAGGATAAATCAAAAGCATACGCAAAATACTCCAACTGAATCAGCAAAAAATAGAGAGAAAACGAAACAAACAGGGAAAACAACCGACGCCAACAGGCATCGTAAAAAATTATTTTAAAAACCCCAATTATCAAACAAACCCAAAATGAATTGCAGACTCAAGGGAAAAAAATTACTGACGGGAGATCTAACAACAACAGCTTCAGCCTCTTGATCGGCGGCTCTCCTAGAGTCGGAAGCGGAGAAGCTGTGATAATCATCCGCGGGAGCAAATGGCGGCTTCGTCGATGCGAAGGCGAGGTGGCGCTTCAGTGGCGGCCGGTTCTCACTGCCGAAAGCCTCCCGCAGCAGCGATTCCCGGTGGTTTGAAGCTCCAGCACCGCCGGACATGGAGCAGGAAACTGATCGCACCCCGGCAACCCCAATTGGGTAAAAGTTGCAAGTTAACGGCCAAAGGGTTGGAAGATTGAGTTAAGAGACGGGGAGTGGGAGCAGGAGTAGGGTTTTTGGAAGGGAAAATGGGATTTAAGGGTTTAGAGAGAGAAAGGGAAAGAGAATGAGAATGGGGGTTTAGAGAGAGAAAAGGGTTCGGAGGAAACAGAATGGGAGAGCAGAAAACGAGGGAAGGAGGGAATTTTGTTTCGGATAGATGTGGAGGGAACTCAACTCCTTGCGGAAAAACAACAATAAATATTTATACTCTCGCCATTGTATTCTCCTTTTATTGCGAATAGTACCCCGTAATTCTATATTCTTTCACTGCCTTCTGCCTCCATCTTATTCAATAAATATTATTTATTGATTGTTCTTTATAATTTGTGAAGTTTAAATATTAATTGTGAAATTTAATATTCAATAAAAATATAATAACTCATTAAAAATAATAATATTTAAAGATAACAACTTAAATATTGCAGCAACATCTTGAGTTATGAGTACTTTAAAACACATAATAAATAACGATTTAAGATTCTCACTGCTTGATGGGTGTAGATTGTAGTTAATTTAGTTCATAATAATTTTCAAAGCCTTTGTTTTTGCAAAACCCAATTTCATGTAAATGATCTTTTGATTGTTGAGATAATTACGTAACTCATCTTGTAATTTTAAACCGAATCATACATCTGACAAACTTTACATAATCATGCAGTACATGAGAATAGGGTTGTCATTAATAAAGTGTTTCAATGGCCAAATGATTATGTGATAGGGACTAGCTATATAAGTCCAATTTAATTAACTATTAGCTTAAGCTTGGATCCAAAACTAGCTACCGTGTCATATTTCTAAATATGTGTAAGTGTCCTCTCAAACAAATAAATAGATAAAAAATGTGTGCGAGTGGGCAAAACATGATATATCATCATACTTAATATTGTTGACTACATTCCTTTTTTTTTTATATATACGAATAACAAACCATAACATCAATAATTAGGTTTAAATTCGCCCTTTGACTTGGATATTGGAATATAACAATTACTTTCATCATTTTATACAAAACAAAAAAGAATTTAAATCATCATCCCTTTTTATTTACAAACATGAGAGGACCATAGTAAGAGAGAAACATACAAATTTTATTATATGATGATTCACCTTATTTGGATAGAGATTCATCAATTTATATAAATGTAGTTTTTGCATTTCTTTCCCAAGACACGATATTCCATATTAGTTAGTAAAAAGTATGGGTGACAATTGAATTTATTAATTTTATGATCTACCTTATTCATTCATATATAAATTTAAGATAGATTGAATTAATTTTAGTTAAAGATGCAAATAGATTAGGTTAGATTAGGTTTTCTTTAAATAGGTTTATCTTGTTTTATAAAATATTAGGTACGAGCCTAACCTATTATCTGAGATACAGAAGTCTGACTTGACTTGTAAACATATTTAAAAATTTACATTATATGAAAACTTTAAATTGAGTTAACAAGTCTATATTTTAAAAATATCAAATAACCCATGTCTTTAATTAAATTTATTAAATTATATTTAAACTTAATAAATTATATAAATATATAATGATAAATGATATAAATATTATAATATATATATATATATAATAGATAAATAGACCTGTTTATTAAGTTAAATATATATTTTTAATAGTGCCTAAACTTAGTTTATTTAACTAAATAGATTTTTATAAAAGTCTAAACAAAATTTATATAATAAAATATATTAGGCCTAATAAGGTCAAAAATAGGCTAGGCTAAAGGCCCTTGATAGGCCGCTTCACCTATCTCCATCCTTAGTTTTAGTTAATTGATAATTAATGGATCAATTAAAATATTTATTATATATATATGTGTATATATATACATATATATAGTTTATATAATAAAATATATTTAGACATAAAATGAATCTAAATACACCTAGTTGATGATTAGATGGATTGAATATCTATCAATTAAAATAGATTAATGAATAAATTGAATATTCATCAATTAAAATAAGTCATATATAGATTATATAATTTTAATACTTTTTCAATGAATCTTAAATGTATTCTTGCTTTATTTCTTTTATCTATTTGCCAATGATCCAATTTAAAATCTATCCAATTCATCTATTTATCAACTCTAGTAAAAAGAAAAAAGCATAATAAATATTAGAGTTGTGAATATTAATAATCATGATTAAATTAAATCAAAAAAATAATCATGATTAAAAATAATTATTTGTGGGAATTACAGTAAAGTCAAGCATAACATGAGTATATTTTGTAGTGCAATAAGGCTATCAAATTTCTTGACTCGTCGGACCATTTTATTCATCCTAAAAATATTTTTTTTATTTAGGCTAAAATTTCATAAACTCATTTTTATCGGTTTTTTTTTTTACTTGCATTTTTATCGGTGTTGAAACGAGCTAACTTGATTTGATTTATTAAAAAAAATTAATTTTGACCTGATTCTATTAACAACTTTATTTCATTGACTTTTTTAATTACAAAAAATTTGAAAGTAAGTGGGTTGTTCTACAGTCAAGACATTGGGCACCACAATTGATATCTGCCAATAATTAAGAGATTGCTAATTTGACGAAAGGTATTAGGAGATAAATTGTATTTCTCATTAAACTTGGTAAGATAACATTTGTTCCACTTACATCATGTTTTGTGCATGTAACAGTGATTCCATTTCGTGCTTTATTTAAAAAAATGCAAATCCTTATGTTTGTAGAAATGAAAATTATATTCTACCAAAAAAAAAAGAAATGAAAATTATATAGCATTCAAATCAAAAAAGAAAACTATACAGCATTGATTACATTCCTTAAAACCTTCAATTATCAATCTCATTTTGAGATCCATACTCCATTAAATGTGTTTTAATTTTTTTATCACACTATGGTTGACTTTATATAATGATAATTAGGAGATTTATTAAGTATTCTTTTTATTAAATGAGTATCGATACTGATGTGGTATAATATTATTGATAAAAAATACTAATAAATATATATAATTTATTAAATAAATAAGTAAATTGATTATAATTAAAAAAATAAAAACAAATATGTTATATTACGAGAATATGGGTATCCTTATAAAAAGAAAAAATATTAAAAGAACTTATTGACAATTATTATTTTTTATTAAATTTAATAGACAAGCCACTGAAAATAGATTATGACGATAGATTTGGATAATTTGTATAGATAATGATTGCTATTTTTTTAAAAAAAAATTTGTATTTCTTATCAAGTTTTAAAAAATTAAATGTGAATATTATTTTTAATAATATACATTCATATTACATATAATATAATATATATAATTTTATATTTTATTACATTTATGTTATTTAAATAAATCTATTTTATTTTATTTTAATTTTATATATCAAACAATAAAATAACTTATCATTGCCGAAGCATACAAAAAGCATCTCAAAATTGGGTTTCAAAAAAACTTTTAAAACGTGTTAAATAATTTTTTAAATACAGAAAGTACTTTCTTTTTTGCTTTGGGAGTATTAAAGATAGTATTTGATCCTATTTTTAAAAAAGAAAACGTTTCTTGTACACTAAAAAGTCTCTATTATTTTTACACTAATAATTACGTTAGCACTTTTCTTTTAATTGGTCACATTATCACATGTTAAATTTGATTTTAAACATCACATCACTAAATTTCTTCCTACTCAATTATTTAACTATTTTTTATACTAATTAACTAATTTTTTACACATGATTAACTACTTGTGTTGTACTTTCAACACTTAATATTTTCAAACTTCCTAAAAGTTGTTTAACCACATTTCACACCAAATTAATTATTTTCTTACACATTATTAACCACTTAACATATATTTTTAGTACTTTACATTTTCAAACTTTCTAGAGGTCAATTAACTACTTTTTACACTAAATTAACTATTTTTTTACACATTGTTAATCACTTAACCTACACATTTAACACTTGACATAGCCAAACTTTCTAAAGGTGTATTAACTATTTTTTACACTAAATTAATTATTTAATGTAACAAGTGATTAAGTAACTTTAAATAGGTTTGAAAATTTAAGTGTTGAAGGTGTAGTGCAAGTGACTAACAATGTATAAAAAAACAATTAATTTAATATGAAAAGTGGTTAAATAACTTTCATCATATTTTTAAATGCCATGTATTAAAGATACAACGCAAGTAGTTAACAATGTGTAAAAAAATAATTAATTTAATGTAACAAGTGATTAAGTAACTTTAAATAGGTTTGAAAATTTAAGTGTTGAAGGTGCAGTGCAAGTGACTAACAATGTATAAAAAAATAATTAGTTTAATATGAAAAGTGGTTAAATAACTTTCATCATATTTTTAAATGCCACGTATTAAAGGTACAACGCAAGTAGTTAACAATATATAAAAAAATAATTAATTTAATGTAAAAAATAGTTAAATAATTTTTAGGAGATTTAGAAATGTCAAGTGTTGAAGACGCAGCGTAAGTAGTTAACAATGTGTAAAAAAATAATTAATTTAACGTAAAAAAATGAACAAATAACCTTCAGAATGTTTAAAAATTCAAGTGTTAAAAATATAGTCTAAATAATTAATAATATGTAAAAAATAATTAATTAAATATAAAAAGTAGTTAAATGAATAAACAAGAAGAGAGAGCGAAAGAAATTTAGGAATATAATATTTAAAGTTAAATATAATAAATACCTAAAAAAAATACGTTAAAATAACTTTAGATATAAGAATGATAAGATTTGTTAGTATATAAATAACAAACTATTATAAAAAACAACCATCAACAAACCCAAGTGAGTGAGAAGTGTTAACTGACACTGTTAACCCATCACTGGGCTGGTGGTTGGTAATGGATTGGATCGGGTTCCTTCAAAATTCTTACCGCCAAAGACCATGTATTAACCAACCAAACCAGCCCTTTATCTTCTCCGCGCAAACACAACACAACAACAACCTCAGACTGAGATTGAGACTGGGGCTGGGGGAGTGTGACTCTGACTTCTCTCTTCCATTCCAAGCCCAATGGCCTTCTCAGCTGCCTCTGCTTCTCTCCTCTCTCCAAATCCTGCCACCCTCTTCGCTCCCAAATCCTCTCTTTCTTCTCTCTCCATCCTCAATTCTTTCAATGCTCTTCGCAAACCCTTACGCCCTCTCCTCTCTCCCTCAATCTCCTTTAATCGCCGCTCTCACTCTCGCCCAAGCTTCTTCGTCAGGGCTTCTGTAAGAATTTTTCATTACCCATTTTTCTTTCTCATAAACCATTGCTCCATGGCCGACTAATACCTCGATGTTGAAAGTTTTGTTCTTGAGCTGAATTATTGCTTATTTGAGTTTGGCGTTTTTCCAACCCATTTTTCGTCTAGAAAATTGTTGCATTGCGCGATAAATAGTGTTGTTCCTATTACTGTTGACATTATTTGTATGTTGGTCTGTACTTTTGTGTATTTTTCTCTCTGATAAATAGATATGGTTTCATATTGAACTGTCTTGTTTAGCGCTGTTCCCTTGCCGTGGGATAGTTACATGCTAAATGTTCTAGGCCTTTGTGACTGAACATGAACTACATTGATGATTGTGGGTGGGTGATGGTTGAATTTATGTTTGCAGCATTGTCGAGCACACGAGCTTGTCAGTAGATAACTATATATGATAGTTGATGTTGCACTGAAGTACAAATCGATTGTAATTAGAGCAAGAGTGCTTTAAAGGATCTGGGTATTCTTGACCCTTCGTCCCTGGGGGTTTTGATCGTCATCAAGTATTGTAATTTCTATAATATCTCGATGATGTTTGTGAGAGTCTTCTTTAATCATTGATTGCAGTAATTTCAATGATGAAACTGAAACCCAAGTTTAAGAGCATAACTTTTCTCTGGCTCGACCTCTGTAGTAAATATTGTTTGCTTTTTCTTTACAGAGTGAGCTTCCATTAGTTGGAAATACAGCACCCAATTTCGAAGCAGAGGCTGTTTTTGATCAGGAGTTTATCAAGGTAGCCTGCTGCCAGCCAAAGCAAATATGAATGCAGATCATCAGCTTGGGAAATGATTTTTCTCTCATTGTTTCTTTATCGTATAATGCCTTTTGGAAAGTTTTGTGCTTAGAATTTTTTTTACTCAAGCACTGTCATTCCAGGTCAAACTTTCTGAATACATTGGGAAGAAATATGTTATCCTCTTTTTCTACCCATTGGACTTCACATTTGTTTGTCCAACAGGTTAGTTGACATTTTAGTAAACTATAATCTGATTGAGATAGTTGCAGATGCTAAATCTTCTTTTTTCCCCCCTAATGTCTGTTAATTGTCTACAGAAATTACAGCTTTCAGCGATCGATATGCAGAGTTCGAGGAACTAAATACAGAGATATTGGGTGTTTCAGGTGACAGTGTGGTGAGTTGGTTTAGACTGTTATTTTTATTATTATTTCCTCAGCCACTGGCTCTTAATATACTTTTTTTTTTCATATTTTTCTTGATATGGCATACTTCTGCCTGCAGTTAATTAACTATTGAAGAAAATGAAGGTGCACAATAATCTATACCCACTTACAGTCTTCACATAGTTTAAGGCCTTAACAATTGATTTTTAAGGGAGAAGCTATGATTGAGAGTTCTTAGCGTAATCGGTAAAACTGCATGGGTCGTGTATTTTCATGTATTACTGGAACTTGCTACATAGAACGTATGGAAGAGTCTGGTCCGAGGAAATTACTTCATAAATAAAGGAAAAAGGAAATATCTGGATGGCAACAATGACATTCAAACTTAATTACTGAAACGTGTTTTTCTTGATCTACAGATGTAATAATAAGATTCATAATATTTATAAAGCATGAGATCTTTGCAGACAGGCACACCATATTCTCACATGTACGTGCATGCCCATGAAAGCTTGGCTCTTTATGTTAGAATCTACTACATTCTCTATGTTTGGGCACTTCCAGAATTTGCTTCTTCTTGATTAGTGGTGCTATTATTATTATTGTTATTATTATTATTGCAGTTCTCGCACCTTGCATGGGTTCAAACAGATAGAAAGTCAGGTGGTCTTGGTGACTTGAAGTATCCTTTGATTTCGGATATCAGCAAATCCATATCAAAATCTTATGGTGTTCTCATTCCTGATCAGGTATTGTTTGACATCATGAAATTGGTTTGAAAATTTGTTACTTCTCTATGGCTGCATTCTAAGAGAGCAGTAATTGTCTGGTTTGTCTGTTGTCTATTCCCTCTCTAAAGAAACCTAGTTAGGGTGTATCATGTTTCTTATGAGGCATAGTTTCTTCTTTGTATCCTGCTATCCAATCAAATCAAGTTTCTATTCGGTTTTTTAAGACCTAAACTATATCTATTTCTTTCCTTTCCTCCCAATCTCAATGTCTTTTGTGCTTTAATTTCAACGTTCTCTGGAATGAAATGTAGGATGCTGTCTAGGTATTAGCTTTAGACTTTAGTAGGTCGCATCAAGTGGTGAAATGTTGACCGTGAAACTACTGCTTTTCATTCCACTTTTTTGGAGCTGTGTCACAATGACTCTAAATGTTTCCAATGATTTAGGGGATTGCATTGAGAGGATTGTTCATTATTGACAAGGAAGGGGTTATCCAGCATTCTACCATTAACAACCTGGCAATTGGTAGAAGTGTTGATGAGACAAAGAGAACACTACAGGTAATTATAAGCTTAATTGGGACAACAGCAAGATTGATTGATTTTTTGTATGTTACCTTTTTATTTTGTTTATTTCTTTTACCCTCCTATCCTTTATATAATTTTGTTGCCCCTTTATGTGTGTTGGTTTTGCAGGCCTTGCAGTATGTGCAGGAGAACCCAGATGAAGTTTGCCCTGCTGGGTGGAAGCCTGGTGAGAAGTCCATGAAACCGGACCCAAAACTTAGCAAAGAGTACTTTTCAGCGGTGTAGCGAGGATGATAATAGTTAAGAGTAGCAATTGCTCATCTGTATCAATTAGTGGGGAGTAAAAGGATTTTGTCTTAATGTGATGTAAGCTCTTTTTAAATTTGTGCGGGTGTGATTATAGATGCATGCTGGTGTACCTGGATTTTGGAGTGAATTATGTATTAATTTTACAATTTATTTTGAACGATGTCTTAAATCCAAAATGGAGCTCTATGCAGCCGTAGTTCTGTGACCGTATCAAGCAAGTAGCTCTTGACTAGAAACATGAAACTGATTTAGTTGTATTCTGAATGTTCCCAGGTACATGTGTTGTGGCTATAATGAGCTCTTTTCTTTATCGTTATTTTCTCATTAGCCAAAAGAGCTCGAAGTTCACATATGGTGTGCAAGTGCAAGGATGGAAAATAGCCACGGCCATGATGGGTAACGCCAGATCTTCTAAGACATAATTTCAACTTGGTGTTACATAAAATGCTATTCATGCTTCAAACTATGACGGCTTCAATGCAGGCATGGTGCTGTTTATTCTGGAAGATGCCTCAGTCTGCTTCCTACCGACTTTTAATAATCATAAAAAGCGAAGTCATAAAAATTACTCACAAATTTGAAATTCCTATTGAAGTTTAAGTGTATGCTCATGAGCTTCGCATCCTGAACATCTGTGTTAGAATAATATTTACATTTTTGCATTTTTGCATATTTACACCAATTCCGTAACGATATTTACATTTCTGCATATATATTTTTAATGTATTTCAAATAATATTTTTAGAATAATTTATATCTATAATTTGTACGAAGAAATTTCCATTATATATAAAATAGATGATACGTGTAATTGTAATTTTTTTTTTTTGTATAAAATGAGACTGGTTTATTTGACTAAAATAATAAGTACAAAAACTTGTACCGACATATTTATCAATTTTTTAATAAATAATCTTATCACTTAATTTTATATAATAACCAATGATAAATTTGAGTAAATTCTGTGAAATTTTTTCCGAGCCTGTACACTACTCCTAGCTATTTTATATTCTTTTATATTTTCTCTTGTTATTCTTAGAAACTCATTTTTTGGGGAGTATTGGCTTCGGAGGGTTATCCATATCCAACACTCACTCTTATGGTCTATTCTCTCTTTCCTTAATCCTTAGCTATTCGGGCAAATGGCAATGTTTTGGTCCAGAATTTGCGATTGAACATCGTCGAATATGTGCGTTGTAAGTTAAGAACTATACTAAATAGAAAGAGAAAGGGAAAGCAGGCAGAGTGGTGGTGGATACAGCAGATTGAAGGAATATGTCACTACCCCAGAAGGGCCTCTCTGTCTGTGGTGGCTTTGACATCCATAATGTAAGCTCACTGGCACTGTCATCAGCTCCTGCGGCTGCTCTATGCAGCACCAGTTACCATACCCTGAACCTGAAGTTCACTCGCCGAAAGCCGCCATCAGAAAAAAACTTCTCCTCTTCAATCAGTGGACCTGATGACAAGTGGTAAACGATGGAGGAACTTGGAACCTTTAGCAGCCGCTCTTCCGGTTCCACCGCCACTTGACCTGACAGAGAACAACGTGAGACATGTTTTGGCCGATGCTCGAGCCGAGCTGGGTCAGATCTTTGACGCTTCTGTTGGTATCACAGGTATTTGCTTGTTGATGTGTATGTGAATGAAACAGAGAGTGTTGGTGATTTTAGGGTAGATTATGTAATAGGGTTATATATCCTCATTCCCCTCTTCCTGAATTCATTCAGGAGAGGTTGAACTGGCGGAGTTACATGGACCTTTCGTGAAGATTAGCCTCAAGGGTCGGTTTTGGCACAAGCGTTCCAGACTCCTGGCCAGAGTTGGTAATTACCTGAAACAGAGGATTCCTGTAAGTCCCTTCTAGTTCTTTTGATCTTTTCCACATATTTTAAGGCAAAAACATCCCCTTTGGTTTGTTTTAACCACTAAACTATATCCTACTTTTCAATTAAAGGGTACATCTAGTTTTCTTTCCCTTAACGCAGTAACTCAAGTCTAAGTACTGCAAAGCTTCACAACTACAAAAACTCGTTTCTTTTCTGCTTTGTTTTCAGGAGATTCTAGAGGTAGATATAGAACAAGAGAAACAATTGGATGACAGCCCCGAGAACTTTTGAGGTTCTCGGCACAGCGTACCACGCTGTTTTCTGCTTTATGCTTTTAGTTGGTCTTCGGCTACCCAATTCCCCAGCTCAAAGGATTTGTTTACTGCAATTTTTAGTGGATGAGAATCCATTACAAAAAAAAAAAAAAATCGCAAATGAGGCTATCTGTAGATTTGTGCTATCTTTTTTTTTTTTTTTATATATATATATATTTGTGCTGTCTTTACTGGATACAATCCAATTTTCACCACTGCCTTGTCATTGGTCAGAGTCACCAAACAACATAATCTCATACTAAATGCTCCATATTATTTACCACAAGGGACAAAGTCTGGGTCCATGTCATGTTGTAAGTTGAACTGTCCATGTTCCCATCTTCCATGTAATAGCAATATAGTTTGGAAATTTTAAAAATGAAAAATAAGGTGGTTTGGTATAAATCGTGGTATAGAAGTTCTAGCCTCATTTTTTCAAGTACCAGTAACCAATGGCACTTTAACGTTGTACTATGAAACTGCAATACGTATGCCGATGTGTGTGTTGGTCTTATGAACATGTTTGCGTTTAGCTGTCCTTACTTGTGTGAGTAAAATTTCAACTTTGTTATACATGTTCCTCAACAGCTTAGGTGCTTCCTAGTTTATTACGGTTGCTAGTTGAATCACAAGGAATGCGATAAGTGAACCTGTTTAAGTATACGCTGCATAAAACTGAGAAAGTAAGATTGATTTTTCTTTTTAAACTTACCATAAGGCATTATTTTCATTGGTGGTCTATGATAGTTCGTTTGACTTAATTAGAAACGATAGGGGTACCCTTGTCTAGCATGATAAAATAACTCAGATACCTTTATCAGCTTATCTTTCCAAATTAGTGGGATGGCATTAATAGATGGAGAAATAATCATAATAATAATAATAATAATATTTCCTGGAAGCCTTTGTTGTTTATTTATCTGTTTTATTATATTTTGATAGCCAGTTTAGGAGAGAATTGAATCAATAATAAATATGGCTAGCAGCCAAACCAGATGTGGTCCCGCTGCCAGTTGTTTTGCATTGACTGAATTCTATAGTTTCTTGTTCAATGAAGACTTTAGATCAACGAAATTAGTTAGCCTCTTTAAGAGCAAATTTTCTATATCGTATATCATGGTTCGGTGACTAGGCATTTTCCCAAGCAGATTGGATTATTTAGATCTGATCTGATCTGATAGATTAAATCAAATGCCATTAGTAGGTAGTTACTAATTTACTACGTATCATGTGCTTCATGTGTTCTGTTAGGACTTTAATATTTTCATACTTTTTTATTTTTAACACCTTTTCTTTATACCAACTTTCGTATAGGGACTGGTCCTGAGCACAAGATCCATATTCCATACACATAGTGAGCCCCTTTTATGCAAGGATTGAATTGATGTAAACCTTGCAGTGATCGTTTTTTTTCAGGTATTCAAACCTTACAGTGATGAATGGCAGTGAATTTGATGTAACAATTTAAGAAGTAATAATGGTTATTTCTTTTGTTTATTTTATATGTCATTTAAAATTTTTGTATAAAAATTTAAAAAGTTATTAAATAAATTTAATTATAAAAAAATATTATCTAAAATAATCAAATTATTCTTTCTCTTATTTTATTAATTTTTTTAATTTTATTTACTCTATTAATTTTTTAAAAAAAGATAAAAATAAAATTAAAAAAATTAATTAATATTTTTAAATAATAAATATTATTAAATAATTTTTTTTTTATAAAACAGATAAAAATTAATAAAAAGAGCAAAATAAATTTTAAATGAATCTCCAATCAAGAACAAAATAGCCCAAGTCAATGGGTGGGCTAGCTTGACCCAAACCTCGAGGCCCACCAATCTATGAGGCAGGGGCTATGACATGACATCTGTAGCCACAAAGAAGGGATGATTAACGAGGTGGTCTATTGGACGCGCCGCCCACACTTGCAATTAGATATCTAAATGCTTTATGTCCTAACTACAAATCCACTATTTTATGAAAAGGAAACTCCCTTCCTATTATTCCAGCTATTGTGCTGGCATCTCCCCGAAGAATTTGTGAACTGCTGCTGTGCATGATACACACTGATAATTGATGAGGATATATAATCAACATATTAAACAATCCAGAAATCTGAATTCAAGAATAACACAAGGCATCTTCCGTCGAAGGAGTCAGATGGTGTCATTTGATTACCATTTTACAAGTTATCCTGTTTTTCAAATAGCAATCTAACGTGGAAGTGTCTGGGATTTGCACTCAGTTCAGTGTTGGTTCGAAAAGACAGAAGAGAACAGCCAGAAAAGAGAAGAGAGAAAAGAAAGAGGTTGCGGTGAAGGATTCACATCTCATTGAATGCAATGGTAACCCAACTTTCATTGAAGATGTTCCACATTTTTTAACTACCCTCAATTTCCGTATACTAGGGGCATTAACAAAAGTTGGAAAACATAAAAAAAAATGCTGTGTTGACTTCTACGGTTCCTATGCCCGTATATGACTCTCTATGTACCCAAAATGCAAAATAAAAAAACCCCAAAAACCGTGGGTTCATCAATCGGCCACGAAGAGGATCGATCACATGGCAAACTCTGATTCAGGAACGTAATTTATCCTGTCTTCCCACACCAACTTGGATGCAAACTCATCTTGCTCAGGAACATGTTCCTGCTTCCATAAAACATCAATGATATAGTTAGCTCTGTGCAAGAGAAATCGAATGTCAAGCCCCACTTGATTTAGCAACTTGCATAAACTATTAATACCATCATCTTAATTTTGATTTGTTCACAGGAAAGGTATCATTTTTCTCAACCACGAAACATTTGATCATTTTATTATTTATAATGCGAGGAGAAATTAATGTTGACGCACCTCAAGCTCCCTCACCAATTGTTTGGCTGTGGGTGCTGACACGATAATGCGACGTGCCTTGGGGGAGATAAAGCCTTCATCAACCGCCTTATCAATGAAAGACAACAAGGAATTGTAGAACCCATCCACATTCAACAGGCCCACCTGCACCTCAAAAAATTAGCAACAACCAAACACTGTGTTATCAACAGTCTTCCATTGACCAACAACTCTATTTGTTTTGCGTTGTTCTTCATGCATTTTATCTTATTAGTTGGTTATTAAATATAAATATTTCTCCCATTCAAACGGGGAACCTTCAAATAATGTAGCGTGACAACGATTAATTAAAACAAAATCTGAGGCTATCTCATGTGAATCCGAAATAAATAGCCCACATGTATCGTTTCTACTTGAGTGTGGGTTTTGTACATATACACACATGGATGATGGATCCCAAGCTGATAAAACATTTTATTCACTGAGACGTATCTAAGTAACATGACAACTGATTATAACGAACCACGACAGTATTAGAACATGGAGACAGTGAATGAATATATATCATGTATCATGTGGAAGCAAGAGTTGCTTATGGCAAGTGCTGTCAGAATAAAAGAAGGCAAACATTAATAAAAGGAATTTGACTTGTTTTGTAGCAGAAATTCGATTCCAGAGAGATCGTTTGCTTCATTTTAAAAGTCATGGTTTCTGTTAGTTGTAATACTTTGTTCCATATATTCCCATCTTTCAAGGATCTCTCTTTAGGTTTCTCTATCGGCGATGTTATGACAATCTCCAGTTGTGTAACAAGTTTGGTCTACGTATTTTCTAACTAAAGTCATAGTATCTCACTTATCTATCACAATTAGAGAACAACAACGTCATCTAATTTGTCTGATCAGGGATTGAAAAATGAGGGATAGTTCTTACGGGTTTGCTGTGGATCCCAAGCTGAGCCCATGTAATGACTTCTAGCAATTCGTCAAGGGTTCCATATCCTCCTGTTGTTTGAAAATAATAAGACACGAGAACTCAAATTAAGACCACATATCCTCCTTCATATGACTCTCTTCTTTTTTTGTTATGTGGATGTGTGTGTGTGTGTGTGTGTGTCTATGAAATTAAAATCACTACCAGGGAGGGCAATGAAGGCATCGGCTTGACGAGCCATCTCGGCTTTCCTTTGGTGCATATTAGATACGGCTATCACTTCCCCAATAGGATCACCAGTTATCTGCATTTGCAACATATATATGAATATACATCATTAGTCATTAGTCATTGACCGCTAGCATATTTAGTCTAACGATTTTTTACAAGTCTTAATCAGTCAATAATGCCGATCACCAAACAACGGACTGCAAAATAGTACTGATAGAGGGTGGTACCTCTCTTGGCATGAGACTTATTGGGATAACCCTGCACAAAGAACCCCATGATGCACATGATCAGAAGACAGATTTCAGTCAAAGGTAAAAAGACCAATTTGATCTCCCCATAAAGATAATGAAAAAAACAACCTTAAACTAAGTTATGGGGGACAAGGAACCATATTGTCTTCGAAGTGCTAGCAAAGAGATAAAAAAAAAAAAGAAAAAAAAAAGGCAATGGTAACTCCAGTGGCTGCGCAAAAACTTTCTACCGTCCCTTTCTGGAAGAGCCAAAAGGGATCCAACTTTATCCAATAGAACAAAGCTGCTCAAAAAGCTTTTAACACCGGTAAAGGTCGCACTTTTCTTTTTCTTTTTTTGGTTTTTAATCTCAGCAATGGTGCAGAAACTAGAAAGCCAGATTAACCGCTGTGCATTTATTTTATTTCTGTCCAAAATTGCTCCCTTTCAGCCTACATTTGGAAGCCTTGATCAAGAAAAGAAGTTGCCAGCATTTGATCCCATGATGTCCTATATTGCAATCCATTTCTTAGAAAACAGGGAAACACGCATGGGTCATCAGTAGGCAACACAGAACGATACAACCCACTTCTTAGAAAACCAAGAAGGCTCAGCAAAATTGATTGCTGTTTGGCCTATCATCATGCACACATAGACACAATACAGAGAATGGGAGTGAGAGAGAAAGAGAGAACAAACCCTAGAACATGGCGCCCGCCATCATGAACTGCCTGAGAAACAAGACCCATCAACCCCACGCTACCACCTCCGTAGACCAAATCAATCCTTCTCTCCACCTTCAAAACGCATCGAAAACCAAACCAAGTAGACGCGTGTCACTACACTCGTCATGAAGACAATTAAACAAACCAAACCAAATATTTCGACACGGCCAAAATAATAAAATTTATTATAATGATTTAGTGGTGATTGGTCAATGGCAACGAAAGGGGTAAGTAGTAGTGAAAAAGAAAGATCATTTTTAAACAATAAAAACAAGGAATGGTAGTGAGAGTGATGACCATTTTTGAGTGCCAACCCCCGGCCATATGGAAAAATCATGGAGGTTTGGTCATGGAACCTTGTGGGGAATGCCAAAGGCCAAGAACACGCTTCATAGAGTAATGATACCTAGTTTGCACGTTTGGTTCCCTAGAAAAATGAAGAAGCTATTTGTTTCTGGGTATCTTTTTTTCCAGATAGAATTTTTTTAAATGCTATAAAAAATAGTATAGTATAGGCAAAACAAAGATCATGCAAGAAGGCTGCTCAACTGACAGGAAGGTTACAGCTAGCAATCTCTGTGTGTGTGTGTGTCTCTCTCTCTCTCATGCCAAACTTAAACCCTAAACCATCCTCTCATTGCTCAACAATCATAAGCCCGCGTTGGGACTTGAGAGCTTGTTTATTAGTTTGTTTTATTTTTAATAAAAAAAAAGATGCAACCATGAACACAGCACAAAGGCGAGGAAGAAAATGTGGAATTCCAGGGGGATAAATCAAAACAAATTAATCATTGATATAAACAAAATTTATGCGAGAAAAATAGTTAGAAATGGAGCAAAGCAAGTTTCAATTGCAATGAGGCTGACGGGACAGAAAATCCCAGGAGAAAAGAAAATGTTCATTGAATTTAATTAATCGTTATTATGATAGCTAAATAAACAAGAAGGAAAAACTCATATATGCCTTGAATCCCAGAATCCTGCGGGTTCAGATTCAAGCTGTGCTTCTAGATTTGAATTCGCTTTATTGCGAAACCCAAATTTGTAAAGAGATGAAAACAAAAGGGAAAAATAAAGAACGCAGAATTTGATAAACTAGAGAGCGTCTTTTTGCTGAAAAACTCTTCTTGAAAGGAAAAATGGCCTCGTGCATGATGTAGCGGGAGATTGAAATGAAACACCAAGAAAAAAAAAAAGAAGAAGAAGAAGAAGAAAATTTTAAACATTACCAGCTCCTTGCCAAGTTCTACAGCAGCTTCTTGGTAGCTAGCTTTCTTCCCTGAACTGCTCCCACAGAACACACAAATCCGCTTGAACCTGGATTTAGTCTCTTCCATTTGTTTGTGATGTAATCTTGTGTTAGGCCTCCGCCACAACCAGATAGGGAATGAAATAAAGCAAGAGGGTTGAGAATGAGAACAAGGTGACTATTTGTTAATGTATTGACGTGTGTGTGTATGTATGCCCCTGGCCCTCTCAAACCCACACCTTAACTCCATCGGCCAATTAGATATTTTTTAAGAATAATACTATATAATAAGAAAATCACATAAGTTTTTAGATTATTAAATTTATTTTAAATGTTTATAATGTTATATAAAATTTTTATAAACATAATTATATCTAATTTTAAAATTTTACATAAATTTTTTTATTCATTAAATATTATTTACATTAATCCACGTTATTTTAGAATATTGGAATTTTAGTAAACCGAAAACATATGTCCAAACTAAAGGATAAGTCCTTGTGTACTTTGTCACCAAAAGCATGGCGACAAAAAAAAATTAATTTTAATAGTAGTTAATGTTTTTTTTTAAAAAAAAAATTAGCTTTTACAAATTTTTTAGATTGTAGTAAAATTTTTTTGCTTCTTTAATTAATAAAATTAATTCTTTAAGTGTAGAACTAATAAAATTTTTGAATTATATCTATAATTATATTTTAAATGTAATTTTACTTTATCATCTAAATAAAATTATTTTCTTATATTAATTTTTAAAATATTATTTCTAAATATAAATCAATTTTATTAACAACAATTCTTTTAAAGTTAATTATTTTAACATAAATTTTCTCAAAATAATTTGGTTAAAATATGAACAAACGAACTAGCCTTTACATGTATGTAACGTGGGGTTACTCTTTTAAGATAGTCTAATAAAAAATATAATTTTATTAATGTAATAATTGATTCAAAAACATTTTTATCATATAAAAAATAAGGTAATGAAACTTGTAGAAATATATAAATATCATATTGTTCAACAACGTCGTCAAATTTAGCTCGAGTCGATCAATCGGATCAGTAATTAAATTAGTATCTTATTTAATTTATTTTACGATTAAAATAATTTATATTTAAATTTTTATTAAAAAAAATTTAAATAAAAAATAATGTTTTTCTTAAAAAATAAGTTTTAACTAAACACCCACTTGATTCTTTAATTAGTCTGAGTCTATCATCAAACCACTCTATATTTTTTATCCATTATGAACCAAATTGAACTAGTTGGATTTTATATAATTTGGTTTGACTTAATTGTTAACTGGTTAAACTTATTGATTTAATATAGATTAATTTTTTTAAAATATAAAAATTACTTATCTTTATGGTGAATGGCATTAAATTAATTAGAATTAAAATATTGTTTAGTTATTATGACATTATTTTATATATTTTTTATTAAATATTTATATATTAATTAATTTAATATAATTTAACTAATGACTCACTGTACTAACTCTCTTGATTCGATAACCAATGTAAATTTTACAACTATATGGTGCAACTGTACCTATAAAACTATAAATTTTATTTTCTCTGTGCTAATCACGTCATCATCTCGTGAAACCTTTTCAACTCGACGTTGCCACCATAAAAGAACCCTCATTGCATCAAAACAGAGAAGAAAAAAAATCGAAAAAATGAATTGAATTAGATAATTTTATTTTGTTAATTTATCTTTTTAATAATTTTTTAAAATTATAAATAAATATTAATTAAATATTTTTATAAGTATAAGATATTAAATATTTTTATTTTTATTTAATACTTATTAAGAGAAAAAATTAGAAAGTTATGCTTTTACTCTTCGAATTATCCATTTTGACATATGATAACATGATTTAAGTTTTAAACAAATAATAACATGATTTTAACGCACCTCAAGCCCTCAATAATCTAATGGAAATTAGGGAAAATAAAAAATTGAATAGGGAAAACAATGGATTGGGAAAGGTGAAGAGTGTTTGCATCGGGTGTGGTGTGGGGATGATCCATCGTTCGATTGGTTTGACGAGTAATCATTACTCTTTTGCTTGATTTATGCACTTTTGATTGATTGATGCCGATGCCATAGCCATATCGGGAAATGTGTAATTGAATTTGTCCAAGAAGGGATCATCATCAGCATTCCTTCTTTTTTTTATTTAATTATTTTTATTCGTACATTAAATATTTATTTTATAAATTTAATCTGCACAAATAAATGATAATAATATACATTTAATAATATGTTAATATAAAATTCCGTCAAGAATTAAAAATAAAATTTATTATTTAATATTAAATAATTTTAATTATTTTAAAAAATATTAAATATTTATATTTTTTTATTTAATAATTTTTGTTTTAAATTCTATAAAATATGCCCGACACGTGTTAATAAATTTATTAATATATTATTTGTAACTACATTCCCGAGTTATTATTGTCATAATATTGGATTGGCGAACAAGTGTACATTTATTAGTTCTCCGAGGTCTTATGTTTTCAGGACCACCCCACTTTGAAAAAACTAGGCCTGGCCCAAATGTTTGGCCAAGAAATTCTATTCTCGCCCATGATTGTTTTGGGTATTTTAATTTTAATTTTTTTGGTTTGGTTTAATATAGTTTCATTGAGGCATTGAGTGGTAAATTAGTAAATGTAAATTTTTTTTTTACATTATTATCTAATTATAGTTTGACAAATATTATTAAATAAGTATGATAAATAAGTATGACTTTTAAATGATTATTGTCATTTTGTAATTAAATAATACTATAAAACATGTTTACACAATAAATGAATCAAAAGTAAATTCAATTCGTAATCCAAGATGTTTTATGTGAAGCTGACTCTATTGATGTTGATGCAGTCCGTTTGATGAATGGACCAAGGAGATTTTATGGCAAGACATGGAGCTCACTCGGACTCAGACGGTGTGGCTATTACCTTGGTCTCCTCTTGGTCTTAACTCCGCTCTCCCTGCGGATTCTATGGGGATTGCTTTCTTGAGAGCTTAGTTTTTCTTTTCCTTTCAGTTGTACCAAAAAATTGGTAATTCGAGATCATGACAAGTATGATCCGCTGCAGACTGCTAACGTGAGTATGAAATTATGAATGTATGATTTTTTTTTTCAAACATATATTTATATAACTATACTATTCAGTAGCCAACCGACGGTTGACATTGGCTTCATGAGTAGCGTGTGTGTATATATATATATATATATATATGTATGTATGTATATGTCTATATGATGTTGAAAGTTAAGAGATTTCAACGTTTTACCACACAAATTCATCGCTGGACATGAAACAAGAACGAAAGCCTTGGTTGTGATTGTCTCCATGAAGACTAAAAGAGGCAAGTAAATCAGTTGGGCCCAAGTTGGGGATGCACTCAATTAGGCCGGACTTATAACATAGGCTTGTTGGGCCCATTTGTTAGGTTTAAATAGTGTCTCCAACTTCCACCAAAAATATAGTGTCTTCGTCAGTACACCACGTCCCATGTTATGTAAGATGTTAATGAGATATATGTTTAGATTAATTTATTTTATATTTAAAACAGTTTATAATTAAAATTAAAAATATTTTGTTTAAAAAAATTAAAGTTTTATCAAACATGTGAGATGACATGACATAGACCGGCACCAATATCATATATCACAATTCAGGGCTCAATCTCCTCATTCCTCAATCCTAAACAGGCAGAAGAAACACAAACCCAAATCGAAGTGGTGTGGTTTTGGAGTTTGGAAGGCCCTACCACTTGGCACTTGCAGGGTCACTTTTGCCTTGTGAGCAGTGTCCTCACCTCTCGCATGTTCTATATGTATCATTATAGCTGGCTCTGGCTGGCCTGCTCCCTGCCCTCTTCCCAACTATTTTCCGTACTCTTCCAAGTTCCAACCTCAACTGACTTTTTCTTTTCCCACTTTTGTTTTTTCTCTCTTCTTCTATTGTAGTAACTTGTAACGCTCCTTTCCAACTCCTACAAACCCACTCTACTCTTCTACTAAACTACAACATTGCCAACGTTTGTTCGTCCGTAGTTAAGGTTAGTTTCCTCAACTGTACTAACACTTTTTTCCACTTTTCTAAGTTTAATATTTACAGATAGGGGGAAATTAGGTGAATTATAAAAGTTATTAAATAAGTTATCAATTTTTAGTATTTTATTAAAACTTGTAAATTATTTACCAAATTATGATATTATTTTTTTTATAAAACTAATTTATAATTTTATATACATAGGTTACTGATTTTTACATTTGTGAAATATATTTAATTTAAAAAAAAATTTACCCAACAATAAGTTTTAGGTGAATAACAATTATTATGTAAATTTTATTAATAAATATTTAAACTTGTTACTCAACATAATTTTTTTAAAAAAAGACGTAACTTTATTAATAAAATAAGTAATTTTCTTAAATCCGTACAAATGATTGAATTAAATTATTTTTGAATAAAACTTACACAAGAAGTTATTACAGTTACAGAAGTATAAATGTTGCAGCTTCACTTTCACAAAAAATTATCAATTTATCTCTCACTTTCACCTTGTTTTATGTAGATTGTATATTGTAGACAAATCGCTAATGACGATGACCAAGAAGGAGCAATGCCATCTTGTACCCCAAAAAAAAAAAAACGAACGAGCAATGACATCCAACGCCAAACTTTTGAATTTTAAGCTAAAAGGGTAACGGCATGACATGCATTCGAATATGACAGTAATTGAATAATTTTACCATATGATAAATATCAACGTCATGCGCAAAGAAAATGACTTAAAACGACAAAGGCTACGGGCACTGGCTAGGGGTAGATCGATGATGACTCAACTCTCATGTTGGCGTCAGCGGTTGATTCCCCATCTGCTGGCTGTTGCGTCAAAATAACCGTTGCCGTTGGTGGCAAGTTTTGTTAAATTCTCGCAAGGTCAATTGTTATCGCATCAATCCAGCCCTGCCCCTTGCCTCCCACTGCTACTGCTTGTACAAGCAACCAACCAAAACCCAAACTTCTCCATTCATTCCACTGATTAACTGAGTTTCCAATGGCTTATTCCCACATTCTCTGTCTGCTCTGTCTCCTCTCTCTCGTCGCCTTCACTTCTTCTTCTCCTTCATCATCATCATCATCATCATCCACCGCCAGCACCATTACCATTCCTCTTTCCCCCTTATTCGCCAAACCCCCTTCCTCAGATCCATTTCAGACCCTCAAAGTCGTTGCCTCTACTTCTCTAACCAGAGCCCACCACCTCAAGCACCGCAAATCCGATTTCAGTTCTTCCCTTGTCAAGACACCAGCTTATCCCAAAAGCTATGGAGGATACTCCATTGATCTTCAATTCGGAACCCCACCTCAGACTTCCCCTTTCGTTTTGGACACCGGAAGTAGCCTCGTCTGGCTCCCCTGCTCCTCCCGCTATCTCTGCTCCGGATGTTCCTTCCCGAACAACGACCCAGCAAAAATCCCCAAGTTCATTCCTAAGAATTCGTCGTCTTCCAAGTTCGTAGGCTGCAGAAACCCAAAATGTGGGTGGATTTTGGGCCCCGATGTTCAATCTCGATGCCGAGGCTGCAAACCCGACGCCCAGAATTGCTTGCTGAATTGCCCTGCTTACATAATTCAATACGGGTTGGGTTCAACGGTTGGCTTCTTACTCTTGGAAAATCTGAACTTTTCCGGAAAAATAGTATCTGATTTCGTTGTCGGGTGCTCTGTCCTGTCGGTCCGTCAACCGGCTGGGATCGCTGGGTTCGGTCGCGGGCAAGAGTCGCTGCCATCGCAGATGGGTCTCAAGAGATTCTCCTACTGCTTGCTTTCTCACCGGTTCGACGACTCGCCCGAGAGCAGCGACCTCATTCTGCAGAGTGGCTCCTCCGGCGACGCCAAGACCGGTGGCCTCAGCTACACACTGTTTCACAAAAACCCAGCCGTGAACAACTCTGCATTCCGCGAGTACTACTACGTAACCATTCGCAAGGTCATCGTCGGAGACAAGCGAGTCAAGATTCCGTACAAGTTCCTGGAGCCAGGTTCCGATGGCAATGGGGGAACCATTGTGGACTCTGGCTCCACGTTCACGTTCATGGAAAGGCCCATTTTTGACCTGGTGGCTCAAGAGTTCGAGAAGCAAATGGCCAATTACACCAGAGCCAAGGACGTTGAAACCCAATCTGGTTTGAGTCCCTGTTTCGATATCCACGGCAAGAAAACGGTGTCCTTCCCGGAATTAACTTTCCAATTTAAGGGGGGCGCCAAAATGGCATTGCCGTTGGCAAATTATTTATCGTTCGTCGGCAAATCGAGAGTCGCGTGCTTGACAATTATCTCCGACGACGGGGTCGTTCCGGCGAGGGCGGGCGGGCCGGCGATCATCTTTGGGAACTATCAGCAGCAGAATTTCTACGTGGAATATGACTTGGAAAATGAGAGGCTTGGATTTAGCCCTCAGAGTTGCAAAAGGACTACTTAGCAGTTCGCAACGACAGCTCCACTGTTGACTGTGATGGTGCTGGGAAAGTAACCGTTCTCCGTGGGGCATACTCGATGCGCCACTGCGGCGGATTGTGCGGCGGAGATGGTGGCCGTGGGGACAGCGGCGCTGACATCACGGTGGTCGTTGGAAGTGCGTGGTTGTAGCCGGGCGCGGCGGCGGCGACAGTTGTTTTTATTTTTATTTATTTATTCTATTGAGGGGATCAGTGGAGTTGGCAAAACTTAATGATTTATATTGTCATAAAGTTACTAAAATAATGCATTATTGCAGAAACAGATGATGGATGTTTCAAAAATTCTAAAATAAATAAATATCATTTGTTCAGTAAGATTTAGCAATAGACAATCGAATTGATGATAATATAAATTATATTTTTTGCTACTGACAAAACAACATTGGTTTCATTTATGCGTGATTTCTTATTTCTCTGTGATCCCTTGAGTGCTTTATTTGCTTCCTTTCCATAGAAGCAAGTATACATAAATATATTATTTAATCTCTTATTGGGTTCTTCCTTTCTGATTTGAGCTAAAAGGGCATCTTTCCAAATGGGATCAATTCCTTTTCATGTTCTTTCGGAAAGTTTTCTTACACTTACGGGGAAGCTAAGGTAAAGCGTTGGGTTCTCTATTTTTTGGTGGAATCGCGTTGGGTTCTTATTCTCTGTTCCCTGTTGCATTTATTTGCGTTTCCAAGTTTATCCTCCAGCACTCCAAGAAGCACCCCTACTAGCTATTTTGTTATATGTATGCCAAACCAAAATTATTTTGCTGATGATCACCGACAAAGTAAAAAGTAAACCACCTGCTTCAATTCGATCGGAGCAGCTCAAGACAGAAAAATAATAGGATGCTGTTTTTCTACATAAATAAATTCAATCAAATCTCTCCACTTAAATTTAGCTTAATTTATTATTTTGATATCTTTAAAACTTTCGTGGGGTCTCTCTCAATTCAAGCAAGAACTGTAGGCATCCATTGGGTTGTACTTCGATCTGAACTGAGTCTTAAGGCTTAACTATAGGAAGGCAACGGAATTACTTTTTCATGAATGTGTGTAATTAAGTGGGTCTTTTCAAGTTAAATCTATCAGAAAAAAGAACAAATAGTTCACAGGCCTTTTGCTTTTACGTTCTGATAAATCCAAAGTCATTATCAGAATGAGCCTATATTACCTATAAGGTAATAAAGATACGGTTCAATAGTAATAATAAATACGTTAAAAGTCTAGTTGTAATATTAAGGGTTAGTCTCAATATTTTCAATAAGGTTATATTTTATAAAAATCAAAAGGTTGAGCCTATACTTAAGAATGTTATTAAATCCAAATTAACCACTTAATAGTTTGTTTAAAGACTTTTTTTTTGGTTAATAAAATATTAAATTAATGACTTTTTACATAAATTTCATCACACTCTTATTATTTAACTAAGCTCAAATAACATGTAGAAATTCGTTTTAATCTAACAGAAGTGTCTTGATAATTTTGTAAGTACCGCATTCGTGCATGAATATTGGTACCACCTTTTCTCACACTATTTTGTTATGCAACTCGATTAGAGAAAAAAACAATAGCTAGCACTTATTTTACTTATTATTCTTTTTTGACATTGTATTTTTGTACATCTACTGGATTTGGCAGAAGGATGAAGTCGAGAGGTGATACCTTGAGAGAGTAATGAAGATATGGACAATCTTATCCTGTTGCCTTGTAAATGCTTCGGACAAGCAAGTGGCCAGAGTAAAATGGAAAAAAAAGAAAAAGAACTTTGATGATCAAGATGACATAAGGCAAATTATTAAATATATTAGCATAATAAAAATAAATTATATATTTATATATGAGAATTGTGGTTCAATTTATAAAAATTACATTTTATAAAAAAAATTATATTATTATTACTTCTGATTTAAAAATATTAAATTTATGATTTAAATGGGACAAATTTTATTGAGATATTTTTGATTTACATAAAAATTATTAAATATATAAAAATGAGGATCACTTTTTTTAATAAAAAAAAAGAGGAGGGGAAACCCTATTTTTTGTATCATTCTAGGCAGTCACAAGTAGAACATTAATTATTTATTTTTATTTTTTATTTACAAATAACGTAGAGCATTAATTGGGAACTGAGAAGAAGAGTTTTTTTTTCTTTTTTTTGAGTTTTATTTTTTTTGCCATTTAGGTTCCCTTTTTTTGTTGAAATGAGTTGGTTCCTTTCATTGTGTTAAGGTGGGATGTCAGCGTCTGAACTTTTGGCAAAATGCTAAAAGATGCTGCAAAGTTGGTTACATATATACTGATTCGCTTTTAAGAAATTAATTGCGCTAAAAAAGTGCTAGAAAAAAAAAAAAAGCTCTAAAGGATTACGAGAAGAATTTCAGTTAAGGGTTTGATTTTGTGAAAAAAAGTGAGTTGATTGGTAACGATTAACGAAGGTTGGAACACAAGTGATTGAATATGACCAAAAGAGCATGTTGGTGCTTATTAGTGTGTTGTGACCACCACCCGAGCACTAGCTAAAAAAGTGTGTGTGGAAGCGAAATGGTGCATCCTACAAAATCCCTACTTTTATTTAAACTAGATACATGGTGTCGTAGTTGGTATGATTGCTTAACACTTATTGGATAGTGTTTTTTCCCTCTTTATTGACCAGTTCAATATGTTTTCAATTGCGTTGGTTGCATTGATGTATAGTTTTTTTTTTTTTTTATCTGAAATTGATGTATGGGTTATTCAACCAAGGCAGCGAGTCCAAACAGTATAGAAAAGAAACTGGTCTGTTTCCTTTGAATTTCCTCGCTAATAGGGTGCTTTTTTTTTTTTAATACAGATACAGATTATAAAATCATAGTTGAAGAACATTTATAGAAGCAAGGCTGATTTTGCACAGGTGAGTAGTGAACCCAAGCCGCGTCAGGCACATGCCATTGACCAAGGTTCACAATATGTGAATAATTTAATTTTTACTGTACTTTAAACGATAAACAAAAATTAATAGAAATAATAATAATAATTCAGAAAGCTCGGCAGACGGACACACTGTACTGCAGGAATATAAAACAAGAACCACATATACAATTTTGACTAATACTCTTCTCGTTTATTTTATATGTCATTTAAAGTTTTTATATAAAAATTAAAAAAATTATTAAATAATTTTAATTATAAAAAATATAATTGAAAATGATTAAATTATTATTTCTTTTATTTTATTAATATTTTTAAAATTTTACTTATTTCATTAATTTTTTATTAAAAATAAAAATAAAATTAAGAAATTAATTTATAATTTTTTTAATACTATCAAATAACAAATATTATTAAATAAATTTTTTTTATACCATAAATAAAATTAAAAGAAATGAATAATAAGCTGTTGTAATAATTTGATTTCATCATTGGAAATCACGAAACCCGATGTTAATTCCCTCGTAGTAAACACTAAACAGAGAGTCAGGGACTGAAGGGGAAAAAGAAAAAAAAGAGAGTGTGGCCGGTGGGGAGAGGAAGTGGCCATATTGTTAGGGTCGGAAATTCAGGGGACGAGGGTTCCCAGAATGGTCACTAGCCCTTTGCTTGGGTTAGGAAAAGAAATGGGGAAAAAGAAAATAAAGAAAAAAAATGAAATAAAGAGAAAATGAAGAGAAAAAATAAAAAAAATGAGAAACATTTTTTCTTAAATGAGAAGAGAAAAAATATATTCATATAAAATAATAAATATATTTTTATTCAAATAAAATAAATAAAAGAGTCAAAATGAATAAAATTAAAAATATCACTTCTCTCTTTCCAAGTTATTTTGTTCTAAGAAGATAATTTTTTTGAGTCTCACAATCAATTTTTTTTTTCTCATTTCTTTTACTATCTAAATAAGAGAAAACTTTCTCTCTCTTCCTTTTTTCCTCTCCCATTTTTTATCTTCCCTTTTTTTCGTCCATCCAAGCAATTGACGATGTACATGCCTTGCTATAATTGTTGACACTTCCAGGTTCACAGCAGCCATATGCTGTTGATTGTATATTTATAGGATCCCAAATGATTATAGCAATAACCATGAATCCCGGGGAGGTAAAGTTGACCAAGAAATGATGTGGATCAGTACTTTTTTTTTAAATAATAGTCTCATTCCCTCTGCATGATAAAGGAAAAGTGAATATTACAGACAGATAAGAGTCAACTGTCTGGAAGGAAATAAAGAGCAGAAGAAAGAGAAGAGAAGAGTCCCATGCGCATGTGGGTGGGAGGGTGAGAGTGTACCTTTTTCTTCTCTTGTCCCAGCCCAACGTGCTATAATTGATGAGAATACGGTTCGGTTCATCTCATCTAGTGGTTTTCTATCTTTTCTTCCTCCTCCTGCTTTAATTTCGAGGCGTTTTTACGGAATATTTATTCATTTACGATAATTTTTATATTAAAATATTAAATTATAAACTTTTAAAAAAATTATATGAAAATAATTTTTGTCTAATATTTTCATTCTTATTCTCTAAATAATTTTGGAGAATCTTTTAAAAAAAAACTTAAAACCAATTATCTAGTAAGGATTCAAAATTTTCTTTTGCTTTTAAGCCACAAACATTGACTTTGTAACGTTATAAGTTAAAAAAACTCTTGTTTTCTATTCCTTAAATATGTCTATCCATAAAATATTATTAATTAAATAAATTATTTTTTATGAACAATATTTTTCTAGTTAATATTTTACAAAAGATGTTGAGCCTCTTCAGAAATTGTTTCGTTCAAGATCAATTCTAACCTGAAAGTTTTATTTACATTTTAACCTTTTTTTTTTCTTACATTCTACTCGTATGTTTTTTATTTTAATTTTATATAAATCAATTTTATTGAAATCATTTTGCTTCAATTTTAACTTATCTTTTATTCCTCTACAGACCCTATTGTAACAACAAAGACAACAAAAAGTATTAACACGACATAAATCATCGTTGGACAAAAATTCTATTGAGATGTATTTGTTATTTTCTTTAGGATAAATAATAGTTAGGTTTTTTTTGGTATTCAAATACAGTTAGATTAATTATTATTGGCAACTGGCAAGAGGTTTTTTCAGTATCTTTTTTAATGAAGGCATTGATATGGTATCTCTAATAACTAATAATCAATATTTGAGAATGTATTCCACTTTTTTAATATACATAAAACGAATTAGTTTTTTTTCATAAATTTTTATATGTTATAATATCATTTAATCTTAATCTTTAATTTAAATTATAAAAAATTATCATTCATTCATTATTATTATTATTATTATTATTATTAAAAAGTGATCAAATACATTTTTTTTATATCATTCAAATAAATAAATCAATATAAAATATTAATTTATTTATTCTTTACTTACTTTAATAATTACATGATAATTATATTTTTATAATATCATATTTAAAAATTAAAAATTAATATAAGTAACATAATAAAATATAATAGTCTATATAAAAAATATATTTATATTTTAATTAAGCATAAAATATATAACTAAATATTTATCACTAATTAGTGGAGGTACAAATACCTTTATATAATAAGAACAAAAGATAATAAAAGAATGTCAGATATTAACAGTTAGTAAAAACTGAAAAGGCTAATTAAATATTTTTGAAGAGTAAACATCTATTTTAATATATTAAAGATATAAATAATATTAATTTAATTATTTAAATAAGATATTAATTTATTTTTTAAATGATAGAATGTAATATTAATTTGATTATTTAAAAAAAATTAATATTAATTTAGTCATTTAATTAAGTAAAGTGATATTAATTTAATTATTTAATCATAAAAAATTACATCAATTTAGTTATTTAAACATAGGCTCTATTAACAGCGTTCTTACAGTTTTAACGTCACCTTTTATAATTGAAAAAATAAATTGATGTTAATTCTTTTTAAAAGGTAAATTGATGACAATTATATATGAAATTATGAAGTAAATAAGCATGAAAAATATTGTATAGTTAGAATTTTCTTATCATAATTTTTGATAGAGTGATTTAACATATTTATTAACTATTAGATAAATGAATAATTTCTATCATTTAATTTTAATTAACAATTCTCTTTAATTGTAACTGAATTTTGTTAAAAATTCTTTTTTTTTTTTTTGGCTTGTTGCGCTACTGAACGAGTGTTTACTTTCTTTTTTTTGGGGTCTTCCAAGATACACACGGACAAGCCTCGCAAGAAAGGCCGAGTGACGATCCGTGGACCGTCACGGTCACCATGTCGGCCTTCTTTCTGGGCCTTCTGGCGATCCATGGAGTATGGACCGCTTCTTGGTTCAGCACTTGATGTAAGTATAATCGGTTTCTCTTTTTATTATTTCTTACATCGAATTTACTTCGTTAGGGTTTGAGAATTCAGTGGGGAAGCCCAATGCCGGTAACTTATGATCTTGCTGAGGTTACAGAGTATGTAATTGATTATCCGGCAGATCAAGATTCTTATGCCTGCCATTTCTTGCAGGAATTTAGTGATGGATTTGTCACTTACGGTGATCGACATGATCCGTTTATTTTTTAGAATGATTTTTTCATGCAAAAAATTCCACTTTTGATTCTGTTTCTGTTTTCTTGATGAAATTTTAATAATAATGACTAATTGTAATCACTCAGATGTTTCATGCACCACCAAGTACTGGCAGAATTTGTTCGTATACTAAAGATGAGTAATTCAGTAATAAACAGAAAATCCTGCACCGCTACTTCAGTATCTGAGCTTCCTGGTTCAAAACATCGATACTGACCATGTACTTGATATCTCTGGCTAATCTCATTGACTTCAAAGTTTCATCATCTGTTTCTTCATTTTTCAATTGTTATCCGCATGAAATATTCATTTTACAGCACAATGTGTTGCTCCTAGGACTTGTACTTGTTCCAAATTAGTGTTTCATCTTTGCATGTTGCAGACTATTTTTTTTAGTAATGGAATGGACTAATGGTTATGTTAACAGCATCATTTCACATCCCTACAAATTTGCTGGGGGAGACTTAGCTCCATACTACGTGTCTTTTCTGAGCCTGTGATCCCTTCTTCCTCTCCTTCGCCTCTCCCTGTCTTTCTCCCTCAACATTTGTTGCGGATTTACCCTGTTTATTGGTGCAGTTATATGTTCTACCTTTTTTCTTTCCTTGTAATTTTGCTGCTGAGTAATATTGGAAATGCTGGAAAATTTTCTTGCCAATTCCCTTATTTTGTTTTACATATTTATTTTTTCCTTATTCTCATATCTTTTGCAAAAATGAAAAATTAACTTTTGGTTTCTTAAATCATTCAGAGCAATTGGTGGTAAAATAAACAGAGACACACTTTGCCTTCTTGTGAAGGTTCACAGGGGAAGTTAAAACTTATAAATGTAAAGGTCTGCTGCTGTATGTGAAACAACATTGGTATCTTTCTCACTTTTGAATGGGACATAAGGATTGATCCTTTTGTGTTGCATTTATTAGGCCACTGTTGTTTGGCCTACACCAGTAGGGATCTAATTTCAGCAAATCAAGCCTTATGTCCCATTCAAAGATAATATGGTTCCTACATTGTATCATGTAGTTTGGGAAACCTTTTGCCTTGTATGATTGTGATGTGAAGGGGAACAATCATCATCAATTTTCAATAATCTATTAATTTGTAATGGTAATGCAAGGTCTATGGTGTTTTTTTTCCCCCTTTTTTTCTCAAGCAGAATTCAGCCGAAGCATTATAGGATTTTCTTTGTTTCTCCATTCAACTGCAGGATGCTGTAGTCTTCTTTCCCTTGTACACTGAGGCTTTTAGGTTTAGGTTTGCTCATCATGAGGAAAAGATGATTCAGACAGCTATACATGCATTAACTCTCACCATCTACAATGGTATATTGCTGTTCTTGGAATTGCTTACAACCATGCCTTAGTGCCATATGTTTTCAAATTTTACAATATTACACTGTATTTTAGCCAATGATTCTTGCTACACATGCTAGTTCTAGTTGTTTATCTCTTAGAGGTATATACTGCTTGCATCAGGTTATGGGAGGATGTTTTGGTGGGAAATGTTCCATTCTTGCAGACTTTTCCCCACTTATCCCATCTCTCTACCTTGCATAATTTTCCCAATAAGAGCTTTCTCTCTTCTCAAGAATTTCTTTTTTCTTGGGATTTTCACTTTTGCAGAGACTTAAATGATAGGGAAGCTAGCGAGCTAGAATTCCTTTTTCTTTTTTCCTACCTGATTCTATTAAATTTTATACCAATTCATATATTGTTGACTAGTTGAGTGGTTAATTGTTTTTAATCTGGAAACACTTTTACCAAGAATATTGTGGTCGTGTGGGCAAAGGCTGTATAGGTTAGGAGTTAGGACTATCAGCAGATCACTGTTCTCAAGCATATTGTCAGGATAGATTTTCGAATAGGTGTGCTTTACAGATGACAGATGTCACAAAGAAGATAGATGGAAATTTACTCTAGGTGACCAAGTATGAATGTAAGAGAAATATGGATTGTAATAGTGATATAAATGAGACCTCGTGTTCAGTGACCTGAAGCTCTTTCGTTGGCTTAAAGCTTCAGAAAATTTGACTATGACTGAGAATAATGATCTAATAATTCCAGGATAGAACTTAACAATACACAAACTATTCTAGAATTTTCAGTGTTCAAATGCAGGAACAGTTATAGAGAAACATGAAGTTTAAGTGCATTTTAGTGATTAAAGCTAGTTTTTTAATTAAATACAACAAATAAACATAAAAATCAGGGAAATTTCTCTGCAATACAGCTGAGCTATCTTTGACTTGGTAAGGGATTTTCTTAGGTGGACATGTTAGAAAAGCTATAGATCTGTAGCAAAATATGATTTTTCAATGTACAGAGGGATTAAATATGGTTATGTGGCTGAAACTAATTTTAAGTACTTTGGCTGAATTTGGAAGGTAGATTTATTAAAGATGCCATTTAATGGACATTGGACAATAATGACTTGAACACTGAGTGCTATGGTTTCAGACTTGTCAATTTCTACGTTCATGTTCTACTATGGGGTAACATCAGGAACTAATGTTTCTCTTCTCTGTATATTTTCCATTCACCAAATGGGATCTTATAGATTATTTTATCTTGTAAAGTGAAGCAGCATGAATTAGAGGATAAGATTAGTCCTTTTCTGTATTTGGTTTTGGATATGGTTTACATGCCATAGGAAGCAAAGATTGATTTTATCCGTTTTATTTTAAGTTCATTAATATCAATTGAATTTATGCACTCAAACGTTCTAAAATTTTATATTTTCTAGTTTCCATCAGCACACTTCATATGATCAAACATTCTTGCAGCTTTGGTGGGAGTTCATTTGAAGCTTTCCTGTTTAACCCAAACATTATTTTATTTCATGCTTCTAATTGCTGATGTTAATTATATCATGCGTTTTACTGATTCTTCTCTAAAGTTCCAGAAGCTTACATTTGATATCGATTATTAATTATGCTTTTATTCTCCGCATCTAGCTGTAGACATTATTTTCAAAGGTGTATTGGTTGAGTCGAGAGAATCAATTGTTGAACATGATGGGTGGCTCTACCAATGATTCTAGAGTAATCCGTGTTTAGACGTTTCATCTGCTTTCTTTGGGTAGGCATGATTCTGTTTGAACTTAGTTGTGTGTTTGGGATCATATTTCTTGATTCTCTAACCCTACATAACTTTTGCAGAATCTGGATTACCTTGCAGAATTGCATTTTCAAATTCCGAAATTAAGGGATGTATACTTGATACCAGTGGCAAGTGGAATGATTGGAAAATTATTTCTCACTGAGAAACATTCATTCCTCAGTCAACGTGGAGTTGTAATTGTGATTGCTCTATTGTCGGGGCTAATTGTAAGTCTGATATTGCCTTAACTTTTTTCTGGTTAGAGCTATAGGTATTTATGATGTCGATCTGATCATTTAAAAAAATCAATAATGTGAACATACCTGTTGTGATCTCATTCTTTCTTAATTAGTTTTCGAAACTGCCTTTTTATCCTTATGATGCTAAATGTTATCAGATAGTCTCATGGATGGAATGCCGAATGCTTTATACTCGTGTGCCTTTCAATGTGTGCCCTAAAGTGATTGTTGCAGATATCTCAAGCAGAGATATATATAGACTGTAGTCTTGCATAAGGATTCCAATGAACTGTTCACTTTTTCCTCTTCTTTTTTGTGTTTGTTTGCGTGTGCGCACATGGGCTTTGGATAGGTTCATTGAACCATTAACTGTACTAAAATTTTAACCAAAAGAGGAAAAACTATTAACAGTTAACAACTGAAACTTTGCTGCATCTCACATTTTTTTTTTAAAAATTCAAAGATCAAGCAACAGAAAAACAATCAAATTATAGCTGTTAATCTTTAGACCTTGTGGAGTTTTCCAATATGTTTTGATCAAATCATTATGTTTCCATTACTTCATTGTGTTTCATTTGCATCTTTTACCTGCTTGATACAGCCTAAGATAGATGAGGATCAAGCCTCATGGTTGCATCTTCGAATAAGAGAGTTCAACCCACAGTTTTATACATTAAAGGCAGAGGAAACCACCTGACCATGTCCGATCACGAGGCAGATGGGAGATGGACCGTTGGTTTCCCAAATGCAAAGGCTTGTGAGGATGCACAATTAATGATTATGAATGGAATTACTAAGCAGAGATCAGCTGCAGCGTACATACTTGCTCTACTACTTCAGTATGATCTTTGATTAGCTGAAAGCAGAGGTGATTAAAGCTTTGATAAAGAGTGATTGTAGGTTAGCTTACATTTTCCCCCTTTTGAATTTATTCTCTCTCTGTCTCCCCCCGTCTTTATTTTACTGTCTTATTTTTTTTTTTGTTTTCTATATATTTTGGTTCTACAAAGGTAATAACTAATAAGTTTATGGCTTTGCATATTATTAGTGAAGATTATTATTTTATACTCTATCACCGCCAGAAAGGGAACTTGTCAAGCATGTAATAGCTAATATTGACGTGTATAGCATGTTGTGGGTGTATAGACTAATAGATATCTTCAACAGATGTAAATTTGATTTCATATAGAACTGTGTTTACTTGTGATGCTTCAATTCACAGTTTCTGTAGTTCCTTTATTCTGCTTGTTATTTTATTACCTCATGAATTATTGGCAACTATTTGCAGTCTTTTTTATTTACTTTACCATGTTAACTTAGGTTTTGATTCTGTCATCTCAGTATGATTGCCTCTGTTATGCTGGATCTTGAATTAAGCATTAGAAATAAAGAGATCAGACCAGGAAACAAGGAAAGAACTTCACTGGAGGTGTGTGTATACAGAAGATAATTTTTGAAACAACTGGTTTTAATTGACTGTAAAGAAGAAAAATAAAAAGAGTAAATATATTTTGCTGCTTCCTGAAATCAGTGGTGAAATACTTTTCTAGAAGCTAGTATTCTTTGTGTGCCTTTCTTGTTTTCTTTCTTTGTTTCTTCCTTTTTTTTTTCTTTTGTTGTTGTTTGTTGAGAATGATTTTTTCAAACTTAAGAATAAAAACAGGAAAAAAAATTCTTCTCCCCCAAAAAAAAAGAGTAAAAAATTCTTCATGTAAATACTCGTGTATGTCATGGTATATCATCTTGAACCGGGAGAGTATTTTACTAATTAAACCATTGGCCAATCAATTTAGTCAGCACAAATTCTTCTTTGTTTATATGAACAATAACGACGCTTGCACACCGTAAAAGTAATGTAAATTTTACATTTCTCTTATGATAGTTAGGAACTTATGCTTCACGTACTTACTAGTTGTTATTGTGTGCTTGATAATTTTTGAAATACGTTAATATCCTTACTTTTTTAATATTGACGAAAAAAGTTATTAACACAACATAATAAGGTACTGCAAGCGAAGCATAAGTTAAGTATCACGTCCAGGTATAAAATTTACAATTTCGTGGTGTGAAAATAACGTTATATTGATAAAAAAAAAAAAGGCTTGGTGAATGAAAATGAATCCCTAACAGGTTTGAAGTTGAGATAATGCGTCCGATTGCACGCTTATATGCATAATGTATCAGTAGAACTTTTAAAATTTCATGCTTGTGCCCACTCCTCTGTTCTCCATGGAGGCCTGATACAATTATTTTGTTTGGTTGAGTAAGTGAAAATATAGAAAATTTGGAATAAAAATTACTTTCTCGGTAAATAGAAATATGAGAATATAGAAATATCTGTGATTGAAAATTATATTCATCCCATCCTCTATTTTTTAACACTCTTGGGATGGAAGCAGATGTCTCACGTACATAATTATATTGACAAAGCACATGCTTATATATATATATATATATATATATATATGAACTCAGTACAGTAGCGACCGACTGTTAGCGTGGCGTAAGTGGTTCATAATTTACTTCTTTTCCTAGTGTTTATATATATATAAAGATTTTCCTTGTTGAGGATTAAAAATTGGTGCATGTTACGTCTGCCAATGTATAACGACCCAGGCAAGGTTGCTTTCTCGCTGATTGAATGCTGTTACGTGGATTTAGAGCATATTCTTCTAGTACTGATCTCTGACTCTCTGTATTTAAGGTGTTATATGCTTATTTGTGTTTGTTAGTGTCTTAGGTTTTTATTGTCACATTAGCTGAGGGAGAAATGAGGAAAGGCCATTCTATCTGAAACGTGATGAGTTCAAGCCATTTATTCTAAATGTTAAGACATTTACATTTTATTTCTATTTTACAGAAAATAGAATTAATAATGCATCTAGTGGTAGCCTCTTCATTTACGATAGCTTTTGATTATCATTCTTAATTGGAAAAATGAGGAAAAAGACTATCCTTTTTGAGACATTTAAAAATATTCTAAGAGTCCAAGGATTGTAATTTAAGTGACATTAAGAGTTCATTTGGATAAGTTTTTAAAAATAAATTTTTTTGAGTTTTTTTAAAAGATCTTTTAAAAAAAAGTAAAAAATATTTTATATTTAGATGTAATATTTGAGAAGTACTTTTTTAAAGTTCAAACAACTTTTTTGTGTTATAATTTTTTTTAGAAATACAAAAATCTAACTTCTAATATACTTTTTTTTGGACTTCAGTTTTTTTTTTTTAAAAGTTCATCCAAATATGTTAAAATATAACAGAAGTATTTTTTAAAAAATCTTTTTTAATGAAAAAAAACACATCCAAACGAGTGCTAAGTCTTCTTAGGAACTACAAAATTTTACTATCAAATCCCACTTAAGTCACTTTACCAAAATATTAAGTTTACCCTCTCCTCCTCCCACCATGTCTTAGACCTCATTTATAACAGAAAAAAAAAATCATCAAGACATTTAATTCTAATTGCATTTACAGAAACTTCTGTAGCACAAGAGAGAGCCATATTGGATGCTACAGTTATGTGTAGGAGAACAATTTGGTTGTCGTGTTTTTATGCAGGGAATGAATACTAAAACGCTCAGACTCACCCACCACAACCCCAATACACACGCACACACACAAACTATAGCATATAGCCTGCCATGAAATGCTTAGATTTGCTTGGTCATCTGCAGCTGTGCGCGGGGTACATGAGGTAAAGTAATCATTTTATTCCTAATGTAATGATGCTGGCATTTTAAGTTTTTAATGAAACACAAGTTTGTTTAGTGCACTGCAGTTATTGAGCATAAAATAATGACAAACTTTTGGGAAAAGGAGTGTGTTTATGGTACGTAATTCCATCACCTTTACATTAACAAGGCTGTCATGTGAAAATTAGAGCAACTTTTTCCTCCCATTCTACCCTTTAAAGTGTAAAGCTGCCCACCCTGCCCAATACTATTAACTTACCTCTCTCTCTCACTCTTCTCCTACCCTCAGTCTCCAGTTTCGTGTTCCCTCTCCTCTCCTGCATGTTGCTTTCGTCCACATGGCCACGTAGAGGCCAAAGATGCTTATTTGAAGCTCAAAAGCATAAAATGAGCGGCACTTTTGAGTAGATAATGCCATATTTTACTTTTAATATTGCTTTATGATAGAGCTCTTTACTTTAAGCAAAAGATGAGGATATATTAATATTGGAGCTCAAATGAAATGTGTTTGCAGGAAAATCAAAGGGGGATTTGATGGTGAAAGAAGAGATAGTCCTACAGCTTTCGCTTTACCACAAATCTCATGGTGTCTAAGCAAAGATTTAGCCATCAACGGTTAGGATGCCTTTTTTTAACAGTAATCCTTTTTGAAAACAAAGAAACAAAAACCAAAAACAAAAGTTAACCGTTATTGGTGGGGGAGAGAGAGAAGCGATGGGTTAGGGTGTGTTTTAAGTAAGTGTCTATATTCCCCTCTTTCGTTCAAACACTCCTTTTCTAGCTAGCATTGCAGAGTGCTTTGTGTTCAAATAATTTGATGCCCTTTGTAAGTCTTTTTAGGCCAAGATACAAAAGACTTTTTGACTGGAAGTGGATGCCTGGGCTAGCTACAGTTCAATGCTCCAAGCCAGAAACCTCAAGGTAATTATAAACAGCAGCAATATTTGGTTTGCACTCACTTTGGGTCCTAAAACAAAAGCAAACAGACTTATTTCTGGCCTCGTGCTACTCACGTGTTATGCAAACATTGATCAGGGCTAAAAGAACGGAACAAAATACCAAAAAAGAAGGAAAAAAAGTTTTGCTCAATTTATAATGATTTTGTACAAAATTACAGTTTTATTACTATAGTTATTACAAATGCAGCCAATGGAGTTAAAAGATCCCCAAACATGGTATATTTTGGTCTTGTCAAAATGTCATGTGAAATGCTCCTGTAATTAACATTCTGGGTTCCCCATAAAGAAGACATTCCCATGGTTATTTATTTGAGTGGCTTTGCACTGTTTCTCATATTGAGTGCTCATCAACTGGTTATCCATTATATCACAAACTTTCTTGTATGATTGTTCGATCATTCCCCCCCTTTTTTTTCTTTCTTGTGATGTTCCTTGGCATGTTTTGGTTAACTGCTTTCTTTCAAGATGACATGCAATGACTGAAATTATAACTGACTGATGCACACATTAATGATACGTCATGGGTCATTGAATAAAACAAGTAAAAGTGGACCTAGATGATCGAGGAATGAAAGGGAGATATCTGTGTTCGAAAATATGCTCCAATTTCTATGTAATTTCCATGCTTTCTTTTTCGTGAACACCTAGACAGATGGAAGAGGAGCACCGAGTGAGTGCTATATGTGCCTGCTCTGCTTTCTATGCAAAGGCAATGCTGAAGACTTGAAAATTTAGACCCCAAAAAAATGGACACAAATATCTAAGATACCTAGAGTAGAGACTAAAATCACACTCACTGAAGTGGAGCCCGGGGAATTAAACTTAATCGGTTGTTGCTTAAGCCAGCATTTTTCATACGCAGAAACTTGCATTGTGGAGTCTTAATTGCTTACATTGCTCTGTTTTATATATATATATATATATATATATATATATATATATATATATATGTATGTATATATATTGAATCTTGGGGAATAAATGTTGTACTCAAATTAGTTTCTGCTTTCTATTGATGATGCTTAACTAATATTTCCATAAAACTGATATTATGCGTATAACTTCATATTTTTGCAAATTTGGAGCAATTCAGAGCTTGCTTTCCTTCTATTCCAAAATAATCTGGATCAGTAGAAGTATACTATAATCAAACTTCTGTACATTAATGTAGCTCAGATAATTATGGTCAATCACGTTAGGATTAACAGTTATTTTAATTAAGCTCGGATAGAGGATATGTGAACTCCGCCGCACGTGCAAAAATTTGCGTTGCTGGAAGTGTTCATGAACTGAACCCAATCAATTAAACTGAATAATATTAGCCTGTTTTTGATTGGTAGAGATCCTTGGTTTGGTTAGTCTAGTTTATCAATGTTCTTTGGTGGTTCCGTTTGTTTTCGGCTTGAAAAAAATAAACACCTGGATGAACCCAATTGAACCGTTATTTTTACTAATTGTGTGTTCTAATCTTATGTTTTCTTTATTACACTCGTGAATTGTTATTTTAACAAGTTCATATGTGAGAAAATCATTCTTAAATTCTGTTTAATGCACGCAATTTATTTTTACTTCTAGTCATGGATTATGTTAAATGTTGTGTCTATTTTATATTTTAATTACATTTTATTTGAATATTTTAACTTCTGTCTATTTTATTCAGTCTCTTCCTTTTTCATTATATTTTATTCTTTCTAAACTTTTAAACATAATATCATGTCTCATTGAGAAAATAAAAGACTTAATACGATACTTAAGTCATAAAATTCACTTATTTAATAGACTAATATTTTAATATGGGTTCTTGGATTAGAAATTTAATAATCTTTTTAATTATTAAATAAAAAATAAAAAATATATTGTAAATTCTTAATATATCAAATGTTTTTATTTTTTTATTTAATATTTTCTTCATTAAATATTAAAAGATTGGTCCGTGGATTTCCCATTTGAAAAGATTGCTTTGTTTAGCATTAATCTAGTTCTAATCTGCCTTTCTCTTTTGCCTGCACAAATGGTGAGATATAATTGAGGACCCAATATTTTCTTTTGCTAGAGATAGTTATTAAATTACTTTCACAAATTAATTAGAAACATAATAATGAAGAGAATTCAAAACTTTTAAAATGCTAGTTGCACTTTAAAAAAACTCGCTTGAGGAGCAAGGGGAATTTCCGTTTGTTTGTTTTTAACGGTAATAGAGCTGCTTGTTGACGGTAGTCTAAAATGTCTTTCTAGCTGTAAATTTTTGTTTTTTTCTTTAGAATGAGAATGAATCATTAGGGGCGAAAAAAGATGTGACTTTATGAAATAAATGGAAGAGAGAGAGGGAGAGAGAGATAGTGGCACTGGCCGGGAAGAGAATGTTGGTCTTAATTAATCCCCATGCACTATGATGCGTTCAAAGGCGTCTAAGTTCCATAAAAATTAGAGAGGGAATTGGGACTAAACACTTTATTCACTTCCTTGTCTTTGCGTCCGGAAGAAAATCGTACACGGTTCCCGATTCCTTCACCCACCAATTATGATATTAATATATCATATCATATTAAGAGAGAGCATAGACCCCATTCTCTTTTCAGGTCCTCGGTTTTGGCATATGGTCTCATGAAAAAGATGTTTCCTCTCTCTCTCTCTCTCTCTCTACAATCACATAGGAACAGGATATATAGAACGAGCGTCATCCTTTTCTTATTTCTGTTTTTATTAGGCTGTTGTTGATCCACTTCCACTTCTAGCTTTCCGTTTGATTGCACTAGTATACTATTGGTAAACGAAAGTTCAAACGAAGGAGAGTTTGCATGCATACTACTCAACAACCAGTGTTAAATTCAAGATTATTAGTAGCACCTTGCGTGACTTAATTTTTCTCTTCATCTGAGAGAAAGAAAATGTTAATTAATATTATCATGCATAAAAGCGAAAGTGCCCCACTTACAAATACCGTAACTTTTTACGAAAAATTGGTGTATATGTGATGGGTGTGTGTGTGTGTACGAAAGACAGAGAGGATGAGAGAGCAAAGCTGAGTTTCCTTTGATACTGGTGCATTAGTCCTGCTTGTCAGCACATGCAATCCACTTTCTACAACAAAATCGATTTGGACCCCAAATTTTACCTCAGCCACGAGAAAAGCATAGCCCACCTCCCATAAATTCTACATCCTCTTCTCTCTCTCTCTCTCTCTCTCTCTTTTCGTTCTCTCTCTTAGACTTTTAGACCAAACCACCACCATATCACAGAACAAACAAGTTTCACGGAAGGAATCACTCATCTGTTTATATTATTAGACAAGCTAGGGTTAGAGGCCTCGAAACCTAGCTGCTAACCCATACATATCAGATACCAAAGAACACTCATCCCTCCACTTTCTTTCTTCACCCAAAAGTTCCCCCAAGTACTCCTATATATAATCGTTTTCTCTATCCAAACCATCTTACAGCAAACTCCTCACTATCTTTCTCCCATGTCGGATTCGAAAATACGAATGCAGACTACAGTTCCTTGATCATTTGTAGCTGCTTTTCACTGTTGTTTTCGCTAAGCGAACTAACTGGGGGACTCTAAAGATGAGAATAGGAGGGAGCTACGCTGTGCAACAGGGGCTAACCACAGAGGCTGCAAGCTTAGTCAAGCAAGCAGTAACCCTCGCGAAGCGTCGTGGCCATGCCCAAGTGACTCCACTGCACGTCGCAAACACTATGCTCGCGGTTACAAACGGCCTGCTGAGAACGGCTTGCCTCCAATCCCATTCTCACCCTCTCCAGTGTAAGGCCCTAGAGCTTTGCTTCAACGTTGCCCTCAACCGCTTGCCAGCCTCCACTTCTAGCTCCATGTTGGGCACTCACTCTCAGTGTCCTTCCATTTCCAACGCCTTGGTCGCTGCCTTCAAGCGTGCTCAGGCTCACCAGCGCCGCGGATCCATTGAGAATCAGCAGCAGCCCCTCTTGGCAGTGAAAATAGAGCTGGAGCAGCTCATAATTTCCATCTTGGATGATCCCAGTGTTAGCCGAGTCATGAGAGAGGCTGGATTCTCCAGTACCCAAGTGAAAAGCAAAGTCGAACAAGCTGTCTCTTTGGAAATATGTTCTCAGAATACCCCTCCAGTGGGTAGCAAGTCAAAGGAAAACAACAATAATCTAACCCTCTCTCATCAGTCTCAACCTAACGGTCATCAAGCTGGAGAGAACGTACCCAAAACATTGGTATCGGATTCGATTAGGGCCGAGGACATCGCAAGCGTCATAGATAACTTGGCAAATCAAAGAAGGAGAAGCACTGTGATTGTGGGGGAGTGTCTTGCTAGTCTTGAGGGTGTAGTTAGAGGAGTGATGGATAAGGTTGATAAAGGAAATGTTGTCGAGTCTCTGAGAGGTGTCAAGTTTATATCTCTTTCTCTTTCTGCTTATGGCCATGTCTCTAGAGTAGAGGTTGAGCACAAGATTGAAGAGCTGAGAAGCCTTGCAAAGACGAATTCTAATAGCAAAGGTTATATTTTGTATCTCGGAGATCTTAAATGGGTATTTGAGTATAAGGCCCGTTCTAGCCAGCATGGGAGAGAGTGCTTCCGTCCTGTGGATCACATGATAATGGAGATTGGAAATCTGGTGAGTGGAGTTGGAGAGAATGGAAGGTTTTGGCTGATGGGTATAGCAACTTTCCAGGCTTACATGAGGTGTAAAAATGGACATCCATCGGTGGATACTGTTTGGGGTCTTCATCCTATTACTATCCCTGCAGGCAGCTTGCGCTTGAGTCTCATCACTGACAGGTAAAGCAGTTTGGTAAAGTTAGATATAATTGTATGGCTTTCATTCATGCTTTACAATCCATTACCAAAACAATTCCTTCTTCGGATAAGCAACTAGCCATTGGCAAAAGAAAACGAAAAAGAAAAGAAAAAGAAGAATTGTCTTTTACTGTTAAAGGATAAAACTTAAAAAAGAGAAGTTGGGTTGGTCGACATACATACTATACGAAATAGGGAAAAACTGTTTTTTTCTTTAGCCTTTGTTTCTGATCTAGTTTCTGTATCTGTGGAGGAAAAAAATAGCAATAGAACTTTGGTTAAGAGTGTACGTACTGAAACGAGCAACATGTCAGATCAGTCATTTTAGTGCTGCTTTCTCCATCGATTAGAACTAACTAGGAACGAAGTTTTTCTTCTTCTTTTCTTTTTTTTGTTTTTCCCATTAACAAAGACCATATCAATCAGTTTCCCTTTTAAATTCCTTTTCCGTATATTGTTACGATTCTCAACGACTTTAGAAGGTGGAATATGACATAGTCACTAATTGATAATCTTATCATCTGTCATCTGATATTTCACTCCTTTATTTCTTCTCATTGGTGTACAAAACGAATCCACCAGCAAGAAAGCTGACAATAGTGCAAGCTGGCAATTACTCGAAGGAGGGGAGGATGATCGGAACCCAGCTTGCTTCGAGGAGCCTCCGGCCAAGTTTAAGGAAGAAGTTCGAAGCTTTCACAGCAATACTTGTAACAGTGACTCCTCCAGTTCAAGACTTCCTACATGGCTCCAACAATACAAAAATGAGAATAAAGGAGTTACCTCTAATGATCAGGTCTTAATTATCACAACCCAAACTTCTAAGTTGAAATGAAGATAGCATATATACCATTTATTCTTGTATATGCGGTACAATAAAAGATGACAATTAACTTTTCCTATATATATATATTTTTGGTAAACATTAACTTTTCCTCTATATTCTAACAGAACTGTGTCCAAGTGGGAGACCTTTGCAAAAAGTGGAACTCTATGTGTGATTCAATCCAAAAACAACCATATCCTTCTGAGAAAACCCTCACATTCTCCTCTGTTTCACCTTCTTCTTCTACTTCAGGCTTCTCGTATGAGCAGCAACACCCTAATTTTCACCAGACCTACCACGAGTGGCCGATGGCTGAAACTAAACAGTCACTGAGGGACCACCATTTCTGGATCTCTGAAAGTGGTAGAAAGCCCAATGAACCCACTTTGAGAGTGTACATCCCTGAGAGTAAGGATACTAAGCAACCATTCTCAATATCCAATCCTAGTTCCAACCCTAACTCCACTTCTTCTAGCGACGTCATGGAAGTGGAGTGCGTGAGCAAGTTCAAAGAGCTCAACTCAGAGAACCTGAAAACTCTGTGCAATGCATTGGAAGAGAGAGTCCCGTGGCAGAAAGATATAATACCAGAAATCGCAAGCACTGTTTTACAATGCCGGTCTGGCATGCTAAGAAGAAGAGGGAAGGTGAGAATCAGTGAGGTGAAAGAAGAAACCTGGCTGCTTTTCCAAGGTGTTGATGTGGAAGCTAAAGAGAAAATAGCCATAGAATTGGCTAGGCTAGTTTTTGGGTCCCAGAGCAACCTCATTTCAATAGCCCTGAGCAGTTTTTCTTCAGCAAGAACAGACTCGACCGAGGACTGCAGAAACAAAAGATCAAGAGACGAACCAAGTTGCAGTTACATTGAGAGATTCGCTGATGCAGTCTCCAGTAATCCCCATAGGGTGTTTCTAGTTGAAGACATGGAACAAGTAGATTATTGTTCTCAACTGGGTTTTAAAAGGGCTATTGAAAGAGGAAGAGTCAAAGATTCAAATGGCGAAGAAGTTCGTCTTTGCGATGCTGTCATCATTCTGAGCTGCGAAAGTTTGAGTTCAAGGTCAAGAGCTTGCTCTCCTTCGGTCAAGCAAAAATCGTCCGAAGAAGGTTCTCAAGAAGAGAAGGATGGTATTGATACCTTGGAGGAGACAAGCCCTTGTGTGTCTCTGGATTTGAATATTTCCATTGATGATGAGGATCACTCAATGGATGACATTGGGATCCTTGAATCCGTAGACAGACGGATCATCTTCAAAATTTAGGAATTATGAGGAAAAATGAACATTTCAAGATAGAATATGTAATATTTTTTTTCATTTTTGGGTTTCTTTTAATTCTCTTTATTCATCATGTCTTTGGATTTTCAGGAATTTCTTAGGGCTGGAGGGGAAAAAAATTGCACGCCCTTTAATCTTATTATGTAAAACTACATGTATATTACTAAGTATATCAACTATCTGTTATAGGATTTGCGGAGTTTCCATCATTTTTTTTTTATTTTTGCCTGTCTCTACTAATTTTAAAATTTTAAATTTTAGGGAGTAAAATGCACTTAAATATTGACTGATGAATAAAAATTTAAGTGGTGGAAATTTCTGGCAAATTCTGTAACCAGAATGATGAATCACTAAAACTTATTTCGTAAATAACAAAGTTATTTGTATACTATTTTTATTATCTTATTTTTATATTATTTTTTAAATAATAAAATAAAAAAATATATATTTCAATACACTCTACTTTCTTTTCAAACAAAAAAGTGTAAGGGATAGTGTGAACAAAATGGTGCGTAACAAATATTTTCTTTTCATAAAATAATTACGAATGAATGGTTCTATGTGATTTTTTCTTTAAAAATATTATTTTTACATTACTTTTTCTCCACTTCCCTGGTGTACTTTTTTATTATAGAAAAAAGTAAGAGAAAGAAAAGGAAAAGATAAAAATGCTATAAGAGAAAGAAAATATCTTTTCCTTTTTTCTATAATAAAATGCTATAAGAGAGAGGTGCAGAAAAAATAGTACAAGAATAATATTTCTCATTTCTTATTTTCGTGCCTTCATCAATTTTTGCCCAGAGTTGCTCTTTCCCTTTTTAAAACTTCTGTTACATGATTCGTAAGGATTGGTAAAAAAAAAAAATCATATGAAATAGCAGTTCTAGAATATTATACTTTGTCAGAATTCAAATACTTTTATTAATAATTATTTATATGCAATGTGCACGTTACTCTTTAAAGGAAATCGTCTTAGATTTATTCACTTATTGAGACTCATTGGCTTGTAGCATGTTTAATATGTTGGTTTAATATACTTTTCTTACTAACAAAGGTTTTATATGTCTATTGTTATGAGTTTAATCTCTCTTTTACTTTCCCAAAGAATCTACAGTGTTTTAAACTAATTAGTATTATATATTAATTATATAACATTTATATATTTAACACGTTCTTTTAAACAAGAATTTTTATGTTCACAATACATAAGTTTATTTTATCTTGTGTTAAAATTCAAGTTAATTAGGAAAAGTATGAATAGTAAAAGTTTAGCTCATGATATTATGTCATGAGCTAATTATCTCAAATATTTAAACTAAACTTAAAGTACTGTTAATTAGAGGCACATGCATGAATGTTTTTATATCTATATATTTTCTCTCTCATACACGCATGATGCAACCAAAGCAAATTCTGATATCAGTATTTCTTTTGCATGCACCAAGTTATTTGAGTGGTTTTAGTGGAATCATCCTGATCTTTCCACTGTTAGATGTTGCACAAATACAGTGCAATAATTAATAAATTCTCTTAATTAACAACACATTAACTCACCTGTATATAACCTTATTCTCTATTTATGCTTGACTGTGACCCAAGAGTTTATGACACCAGGTTGTGCAACAATGTCATTCCATAATATTTTAACCCTTTGTTTCTTATTTTCTATCTTGCAATTACAATTTTTGCAGCACAAAAAATGGAACATATATAAAGTGTATATTCCTGTTGTGATTCACCTCTGCGGTTGGTAATTATCACTTCATGATTGTTGCTTTCATTGCAACTGCTTATGTCATTAAATGTGAACATAGATACGCGTTATTACGCTGCTTAAACAAAACAATAACTCCTTCACTTTTTAAGCTCTTGGCTTTTTCTACATTTATATATGTGGGGCCTGGGGCCTGGGGCCTACCGGCTGCTGTTTCTTGAAATGAATCAAATAAGTATATATATAGTAAGAAAGGAAAAAACGCAAGTAGAAAGCTTCCAAGTTGGTATAAGTAGGAGTCATTTCTTGCCACAAAAAAAAGTTCATGGAGCAAGAGTTCATGAAAAGACAGTTTCCTATTTAAGTAGAAAGCAGCGTTACATGAAATCAACTATGTAGATGATATAAATGAAACTTTTACAACTTTTATGGGTGTTAATTAGAGGTTATATGTTTCACACTTATAACATATACGATATATATATGTGTATGTGTGGAAAAAGGGTACCCCCAGAATAATATGTTTTGGCGCCACCGCAAACCAAAAGAATTCAGCTACATATATATAACAATTTAGGTCTAAGCCATATTTACTAATCTCTCTTAATTTATTATGGTCATTAGCTACATTACTGATATATATTTTTTATAATAATGACTCAAAATAATGATTCATATATATCAGGTTTATTGGATAGAAATATATAGAACTTTGGGGCAATTTTTGGTTATATATAAGGGGTGACTTTCCACCAAAGCTCACTTAATTAGGAAGTAATCAATTTATCCATATTCAATTTCCAAAAAAAATTATTTTTTGGGTAATAATTTCCAAATTATCTTTACACCCATACTTTAATTTTGGTGGCCCATATTTTGTTTACCTTTTCCTGTTAAAAATATAAATTATTTATAAGAATCTTTAAGAAAGTAATCAAATTGGTTATGTATAAGTAGGTGACCTGGCACCAAGCCTCCCTTTCGAGTTAATTAACTGATTCACAATTCAATTTTCAAAAGATTTTTATACTCACATAATAGTTACCCTTCCCTGCTACAAATATAAATTATTTATTAATATGCACCTAATAATTTAAATTTTTAGAGAATTTATCACCGGTCCATATTAATTATATTAAATCTTTATATTAACTAGGTGGTAAAGAAAAAATTATGGTTCCCAACTTTAATAAATTTAAAAAGATTTCACGTGGGAACTAGTAAAAGATATTCCTTTTATGAACTTTTCAGAATAAATAAATCTTGTAATTTTCAGAACTACAATTGGTAATTTATTACTTTAGCTAGAACTTGTTTGTTTCTGTCACAAGAAGATGGACTTTGCGTAGGTATTGAATGGACCGTTTATTAATCTTGAATGGAAATTTCTTTTATCTCTTTCTCTCAGTAATTAATTATTAACAGTTTTGTTTCAACAGGTCTCACCGTAAAAGATTGACCTTCTATAGGTACATATTTCTAATATAATTTGTCTCAAAAACTACAGTTGTAAGGATTTTCAGCGAAAATAACAGGAGGAAAGAGGTGGAATATACCCTGTGTTTTTGGTTTTCCAATCAGAAAGGTATAAAGACATGTAAATGGGGGAAGCTCTTCTCGCCCAACCATTTTGTTTTCGTGAACTTATTATGCGATCTGTTACTTTATGAATGAAACCGAACTGGTATATATGAATGTCACTGGAATCAGTACACAGTCCCTCAACTTCTAATAAAGCGTGTCATCATAATGCTGAAATTATAATGTCAAGAATTTACCAGCAGCTCTCTGTTTGAGATACAGTTATTGAGACATGAATTATGGTAAAAGGCTGATGATGAAGGATGTCCTTTTTACTTTATTCCAAATGGGCCCTTTAAATTTTCCAGGCCGAGCAAACTCTACACTGTTCTCTGGTTTGTTAATTAACTAATTACAATAGCAACTATTATATCTTTAATTACATCTCGAGTTTCAGTGATGCTAATCCCAAATAATTGATGCGAATGTTAATATATAATTAGTATATTTAAGTAAATAAAAGATTATTATTTAAGAAGATCTGAGTTTTGCTTGCATTTTTGTGTATGTGCCATTGAAATATGTATTATGTGTAAAAATGATCAAGCACAACAGTAGTGTAATGATATTGGATTTTTTTTTCTTCCTACCTAATATGTCGACTCATATAGAAGAGTTTACACAATGATTCATTTACAAAAAAAATCATATTGATTCTATCCCTGGCTTATTTTACATTATATATAGATGTGTACAGTGATAGATAGAGCCACCTAAACTAAGCTTATATAAATAAGATAGATAGGAATTTAGAAAAATGTCTTAAGTTTAAATCATAATATTAACTTCTCAATTTTTTAAAAAAATAAAATTGCATGATAATATATATATATATATATAATTTTATCTTCTTAGATTGCACATTTCTTGAAAGGTATATTTTTGCATATTAGAAATACAAAGTAAGCTCAAATAATTAATTTATTTGTTAATTATATCATTGCTGAGTTCTGTTTTTTTTCCTGTAGCTATTATTGTGGATCTAAATTTGATATTAACTTTTTTGGTACAGCAAATTTGATATTAACTGTGATTTTGTCAAACTTTTGGCAATAGTTACATGCATATATATATGCGTACATTTCTAGTCTGTCTGTGCACACTGAAAAAACAAAAGCAAAAGGCAAGTACAATATTGCAAATTCCTGTATACCTGAATCAAAATTTGGACTGTACAAAAGATTATAATTAAAGCATGATCCATAGCGTAAGGGTTGTGCAAAGGAGAAGCAACTTTTCTACTTCGGAAAGAAAAAGTAAAATCTTCTGTAAGATATATTATAAGAGCACTACTTTTCATGCTTTGTGGGATGCATTTTACAAAAGAATAACTTTCTTTGGATTTCGTAACCCAATATTGTCATCTTTGGTAAGCAAGAAAAGGTTGCGGAATAAGGGATCAAAATATAAATAAATATTAAAGAAAAGTATCAAGAAAAAGATAGATGAGCATCTCTTCTTTAAACCCATAAAGATGTTGTCACTTTAGAATCACTAAATGATCATTATCTTCACAGCTTAATTAAAACCCTTAAGGCATAAGTAGAGAATTTGTCGCTTATATGGCTTTTAAAAAGATAGGGTCTTCAAGATTTAATGCAATCTGTGGTGGACAAACTAAGGTGGGTTTCCATGAATGCTTTCTCTCGCACAAAATCCAACTTAACCATTATATGCTCTTTTAACTTTTCCTTGTTTCTTCTATCACTTTTTTGCTATCTGTGAAGGCGGAAGCCTCCATCTCAGACTTTCTTTCTCTTTTTTTGTCTTTTTAAGGATAAAATTATTTTTAAGAAATTAACATTGATTTTTAAAGTGATTTTAAAAACACACTCTTATATTAGTTTAGTGTATTTAAAAGAATTAGTTCCTCTAAATATGGATATAAGATTTCAACCCTAATAATTAAGATTTTATTTTATTTTTTTGAAAATATTGTCTATGATATTATTTTTTCTTTTGTTCTTTTGTTCAACTTTCTTCCCAACACTTGCCTGATTAGGTGCAACATATAACTAGTTCTCTAGCACAAAGGTATTGTCGTATCTAATTCTTTCTCCATGTACATATATTTGAAAAGGGAAGCACATTATAGATGTGGATGCTGAATCATTTCAATTATTCTAGATGAGATGAGCTTCAATATATACTAGCTTTATGTATCGATTATGTGCTATGTAAGATATTATTGCTTTTTGCTTATATATTACTTCTACCATGCATGCAATCCTAATCTAAATGAGTACCATGCATACATATACTTTGAATTGACAAAAAACAAATACGTATACTTCGAAAGTTATTCAATGTGTACTTAATTAAGTGAATCGCTGAGGGAAACACCAACAATTAAAATAATTTTGATGATGATAAGAATAAAAACAACAATAACAATGCTGTAACTAGTTTAGTTTCGAGGAAAAAGAAAAAGAAATTATGTAAGAGTGAAAAGGAGAAAAAGATGAGGGAATAAAAATGTAATTAATTTATATAGTTTTCCTCATATGACTATTTAAAAATATATAGAAAAGGGAAAATAAGAAAAATAAAATTCCCTACTTTGGAGGAGCTTGAAAATTAGAGGTTTGAAAAAGTTGGGAGCTGAGCTTATTACATGTTAATGTGTTATAGCTTACTGTCCCTCTTTTCACTTGAAGAAATCAAATATTTGTCATGGCTTCTATTTATACCAATTGGGCATGAAACAAATTGAGCAGAGTATATGTTTGGAAACTTATTATTTTTAAGAAAAAATTATTTTTTTAAGTTTTTTCGTTGAGATTTTAATAATAAACTATTTTAAACAAAAAATAAATTAATCTAAATATACATTTAATTATGTAAAATAACTAGGTTGATAATCGTGTACTACTGCACCATGATCATGTATGTAACAAATATATATATATATATATATATATATATATATACCATGAACATGTGCATGATGTGCTTGCCGGATATACCTTCTTATATTAAATGAAAGGGTACAAGGGAATGGAATCTATTTTCCCTCAAAAGCAGAAGATAAATTTGGCAACTGATTGTTATATACTTAAGTTTAATAAAAAAAATGAAGGGAATACATCTTAATTATTTGTGGAAAGTGATTGCCCCTTTTACAGCAAATTAAAGCTCTTCTTTTTTCTACACCCAAATGTGGCTGGCATTTAACCTTTGCTTACAGCTGGTTTTACTTTGATACATGTATCTTTTAGGACAATTTGGATGGTTCACCAGCCATCATCGCTTTTGTTGCCCAATTGAAGATATTTATAATTAATAGCATACATTAAAACAAAGGCGCTAAGATACTTAAAGTGACAAGGATATAATGGTGAAAACGCTGCCTGTAGTAGGAAACAATATGCCTAATTTGCTTCCTCTTGCCACTATGTAAGAAACATGGAGCACATTTTGGGATCATCATTTGTTGTTTCTGAAGTGGTTTTGAGTCATTCCTTATCCCATCACTTGTAAGAATTTAATTAGCAAAATCAAAAGCTATATATTGGAATAATTGTAATGGTCAGTATGCAATACAGGCACAGTACTTGGAATCTAGAAAAGTTTTGGAACTTAATAATTATAAGAATAATTTTAAAAAGTACGCCGATTGAAATTTTTACACAAAAGACAAATAATTACTCAATATCATTAAAAATTTTGAATTAAATAATTATGTTGCATGATTATTTAGTTCTTTTAGATAAAAAAAAATTGTTCAGGTGATAATATTAACTCCTCAAAAATCAAAAACAATAAAAGAAAGTTCATTTGCTTTCTTTGTTTTATATTTTATAATTCTCCCGAATCCTTAAGCATACGACTAAGGTTCATAATGAACAAAAATAAATATAAAAGTTATATAAAAGAAAATGAGGTAATATTATACAGATAACAAATCTTGCGTATGCAAAAATTCACATCATTAGATTTATTTTTGGATTTATGCAGTATTACATCAAAAATTTTCTGCACAAATTTACTTGCAATTCACAAACTCTGCACATATAATTTATGCAAAAGTTAACATCTTCGATTCTGAACAAAAACAATTTGATGTCCTTGTTTAATTCCCCTTTTTATTTTAACTTTTCTTAATTGATATCTCATTGAGAACTTGAAACAATTTGCAGTCTTTTAACTTTTGTTTAGGAATTTTTTAAAAGTAGTTTTTCTTTCAAAGATGGATTTTACTGATGGGAAAAACCCGAAGAACCCCTTAAATTAAGCGAAAACAGGCAGTGACCAGAGGGAAAAAAGGACTTTTGTCTTGTCATTATTATAAAATGAAATACAAGTTAGCATCACTAAAATTAACCATGGACGACTATTTAGTTAAAAGAAAAAGAATATGAATCGTGATGCTAATTGGTTGGACTGTCGTATATGAATGCGGTTTAAGGTTTTTCCAAAGGTGAACTAGCTAGGAAACCATAAATGTTAGATACAGTTTTCTTTTTTGTTTACATTGTTAGATACAGTTTTAATATATAATCCAGTTATCCAAAATTTGAGAAAACTACATGCTCCTCAGCGCGCTTAGCTTTTGCTATAGATCTTACGCACAAAGATGGGTTAGCTTATTTTGTTGAAGGGATTCCAATAAAATTTATGTATTTTCTATGTGTAAAGATTTAAATATTTCCATCTTTTATTAATAATCTTACTTGGTGTTCATCTTTAAAAATTTTTTTAAAATATTTTGATTATAAATTATTTTAATTATAAAATAAATTAATCCAAACACACACATATTTAAACTTATTCTGCTTGTCACTTTTAAAATTTCAAACATGCCACTAAGGCATTAATCCATAATATTAGAATTACTTATCATTAACGTCATCTAAAAAAAACAAAAAGCTATAGATCTTATGCCCGATTTTTTCTTTCTATTTCACCTTTAACTTTGATTGTGGGTTACAACACAAGAAGGGGCAAAAACAGATAAGTGGAAACACCTAAGAAACAAGAACAGATAAGTGGAATTTGCGTTTATCTAGCTATTTAAGATTGCGATGCGCCGACATATCTTACAACTGTTTCGCCTTTCATGAATACGTGATTGAATTTGTTTTTTTTTTTTTCGGTGGACTTGATTGAATTTGTTTAAAACCAATGGCCAATGAAAGACGGACCTTTGAAGTAAATAATTACAGGAAGATATAATTAATTAATTATATGATTATAAAAATAAAAGGGGAAGCTAGAAAGTTTTATAAATTATATCAAATTGTCATCTACCTTTTACGGTTTAATTAATCTGTAATTTAAAGTTCCTACCGACAAAAAAAAAAAGAACATTTACTTCAATTATTCTTTAATTTAGATCATGAAACGTGCCACCAACTTTTCACTTCTGAATTAATTACTTTTCTTTTAGGCTTGGCAATAGACCATGTTGGGGTGGGTTTTTATCCTATTCGGTTTTGTTTTGCATTTCTTAAAATAATATATAACCAGCCGTGTGAATTTTAAGATCAAAACTTAAATATGCCTTTATGAAATATTAAAATTTTGCACTTTATCCATCTCATTTCGCACTTATTAATATTTTAAATAAATTTATAAAACAATAAATCATAATATTAAAAATTAACTATCATTTTATTAAATTAAAAAACATGCCCAAAGGGACATATTTCTACTATATATCTCAATTTATAATTTAAACAAGTATATAATTATAATTATCTTTAAATTAAAACATATTTTAAATATAAATTTAATGTATATAAGAGTGTGGGGTGATCTTACTTTTAAACCCGTACTTAACCCATTCTATAAGGATAAACAACATTAACTCGTTACAAGTCTTGCAAGGATAGGTAGAAAACCCATGCTAGATGAGTTGGGTTGAATACTTGCAAAGCGGAAAGAAATTGCAAAACCTTTTGTGCGTGGACCGACTCCCTATTATGTAGATGATATATTAAAGGGGTATATTTTACAAACAAGCATGGTATAAAACATATGCACTTCAAGTTTTAACTAGGCTGAAGTGTAAAAAACGAAAAGACTAAAAAGGAATACTGAAGAACCCACAAGTTTTAGTGGTTAGACAGTGAGAAACCTACCACCTTGTAGACCAAAAAAAAAAGAAAAAAAGTGAGAAACCTACCTCCTTGGCTATCTCCTCCTACTTAAAAAATAACTATTGTGTTTACGTTGGCAAGGTTAGGAATTAGGACAATAATGATAGTGAATCAGCCATTTGAACTTAGCTCTCAAGTATTAATGTGAAGTGCAATTTGAGCAAAAATTATAAGTTTAATTTCTTTATAAATTGTCAAGAACCAACTACCCCAAAAGTTTAAGTTATTAAATGGAGTTATATGAATGATTTTATATCTAACACGCCCCATCACACAAGAACTTTTTAGGTTTAAAACGTGGACAATGCACAAGTCCACCTTATCTTATGCTAAATTAAGTTGACAATGTATAAGGTCACCTTATCTTGTGCTGAAATTCAACTTAATTATAAAAAATAAGGACGAAAAAGATCAAATTCCTGACCATTTAATCATAAAAGTTCTAATATTATGTCACGAACTAATTATCCTAAAAATTTAAGCTGTTAGATAAAGTTACATGAATAGTTTTATATCTAACATAAATAACCATGATTAATGTTTTAGAAATTGGCAGCCCAATGAATCATTCAAAGACACATAAGACTAATTTTGAGTATACTCGCACTACTATTAGTATCTCTATTTTAATTTGAGTATTTTCAGATCATACGTTTGAATTTCCTCTTAAATAATGACTGATTTTATTTGAATAAATTTGTGTTCACTTTCTAATATTAACAAAAAAAAAAGAAATATTTTGAAAAATAAAAGAAAGACTTAAGAGCTAAGAAGTATAGATATTTTAACTAAAATTAAACTCTCGTGTAGCAGATTGTCAGAGTAAATAAAATACTCGAAAATTTGTAATTTCGTCTCGTGTGCTTTAGAAAGGGTTATGTTCCTATCGTACAATTTATGTGATTTATTATTATTATTATTTTTGGTTCTAACAATGGGCATGCATGTAATTTGATATTTTAAAATACTTGTAAAACACACCAAATTTTGTTATCACTATATTTATATTTGAGTCATATTCCGTGTACATATCACTGAGCATGCTTTTTTAAACACAGAAAGACAAAGACGGTTGGAGCCAGTATGACAAGGAAAATCCACGTGAGGTAAGTATCGTGATTCTTGAAGGAGAGATTGGGGGACCAGACCACGATGGAAAAGTGCTTGGGCCTGAGCCCGGACCCTTCTTGCGTAGACCTTGGCGTGGATGCTCTTTAGCCTTTTCTCAGTTTTTTGTTTTCGGCGAAACCTTTTTTCCCTTGATTTTGATCTTTTTTTTTTTAAACAAAAATATTTTTATGAGATTCGACTTATTTAAATTATTTCATAAAATTAATCTTATCAAATTAAAAATAATAATAGTATAACTTTTTATATAAAATAAAACTTTTAATAATATCACTCACTTCTATTACATCAATTTCATAAGTTCCTTTCTTTTTCTTTATTTAAGAAAAGTAAGAAATTCATTTCATGTTCTACATTTCATATCACTAAAGCTCCTTTCTTGGTTCAAGTCTCGTCTTCACTTTATCAGATTTGTCAAAATATTTACAGTGGGCTAAATTAGCTTAGCTTAATGGAAAGAAAAGAAAATCATGGGATAATTAATTATTTCATTTGTGTGCGTCTGATTTGAAACATAGGAAGTCTCTGTTTCTGTGGGGCATGCTTCTGATAATCCCTCATGAAAGAGATGAGTACTTAAAATGGGATATTGGATCCCAGTGGCTCCATTAAAATGACGGTGTGCTCCTTGGTGGAGCCCTACCTGCTAGTCTCAATGGAGGACGATAATCAAGGGGTGCGTCATCATGGGGCCTAGCTGATGGACTAAACTTGAGTCATAAGCCTTGTGGGATAAGAGACATACTCATTAGGGTAAATTAACAAGGACCCGCCTAACTTTGTTGGAGCCAATCACTCCATTCTTATCCCTTCTTTATTTCTGTTTTTTCACTACTTTAAGAGCCATCTCTTGTGCTTCACTTTACTTTGGAAACCTTTTTCTAACCACCATAAATCGAAATGCCTAAATCACTTTTTGGCAACTCTTATATCATGCATCTTTCTCAAGATCGATGGCTTTTCTTGTTCAAATAATGGTGGCAGCTGGCTCTTAATTTTGTACATCACTTGCCACTTCTTTCTCATAGAGTACTCAAAATATTCTTTTTGAACTTTGTGAGATACAGGCAAATAACTTTAAGTAGCAAGTGGCAGCAGGTTGATTACGATTGATTGGATTTGACCATGGTCATCATACATTGCATATATAATACATCTAATTATCCATTTAAATCATGGTATGGAAACAACAAGCAATCTCATTCCCTAAAATTCCTAATCCTACGTCATAAACATCATCTCGTATGATTGACAGGAGTGACTCATGAGTGAGATATATTTAAATCGATCGCTATTTATATCAGTAACTAGTTCTGAACTTATTCCCATTCACTTAGACAAAATTTACTAATCAGAAACGAAATTCTCTGTAAACAGGTAACAGGATAATCCAATAGTCAGATATATGGAATGGATCCAACTCGAAATGTGTTGGCAAAGATAAAACAAATTAAAATAACTTGTTAGGTTTAAATTATAATGGAAAAGGAGGCTGGAATCTAGTAAAAGAAAAGGAGTCGTCCATTTTTCATTTCTTGTATAACCTAAGATAGATGAAAGAAAAATTGAACCTTACTAACCGATATAAATCAGATAAAATTTTCATATATATATATATATATATATATATATAGACACACACACACACACTGCAAAGATAGATACAGCAGGTAAGTAATTTAGATAGGAATCTTGTTTTCTATCTAGCTAAGGTCAATGGCTGTTTCGTTCTTCCCCAACCCCTTTCTAAAATTTGTTGCTTTAAATATACTGTTCAACTGAAACACGTATGCAGAGCGCGAACTTAATGTATAAGAAGACTATAAGAGTATAACTAGTTTTTCAGCATCCAAACAAAGCATCAGATAATTATGATTCCACGTAAAGTTACAGACCAGAATGCATCGAATACCAAGTCGTCTTGCTTTTTTTTGAACAAAACGCCAAGAGATCGAGGCCCCTCCTAAGATACTGTTACCACTTGCCTGAGACCCACCAAAAGGAAAGGGTTATTGGCATCTACAAAAGACAACAACTTAGGATGGAGACAAAGTTTCCACACACATTTGAGCCTTTCGCAGACTTTCAGAAAAGGGAAGATAAACATATGGTTCTTTTGCTTAAGGTCACTGTCCAGCGTCCATTACCTTGCTCTCTTTTCTTTTTTTCCCCCTCCTTTTTGTCTTTGCGCAAGAGTTCTGCATGAAAGTAAGGGAAGTCTTGGATCCAAAAGTCCCTTACAATCTATAGATGGGATATATGTAGATATATTCCCAGTTTCTCTGGCACAGAGACATGCACATATTCTTTGTCTTCTTCGGGATATTCTTTTAACGGACTTATCATTTGAAAGTGATGATATTGAGGGATCCAAGGTACTTTCATGTGCTGCTGTTTCAGACTGAGCTATAGAGTTCAGTAATGACGATGAGGGAGGTACCACCACTAGCCAGCTGTCAGTTACCACCACCATGCATATGCATGTTTTTGGTTGTGCCTATGGCAGTATGGGCAAGTGGTATCTGATGTAGAAAGAGATGGTCAAAAGAGAATTCATGTGCGGACGGTGGTAGCACACGCGAATTCATAAATGAAAGAATCTCTGTGATGATTAGATCTCGAAGAGACGAATAATTCTGCTTTTGATGATTGTTGGGTCGTTTTCCTAAAAAACACACACAATATATATATGTCGTTCAACTCTTAACACTATGTTTCTATGTTTAAGCAGAGTAAATTATGTTTCTATGATGTAAAATTATTAACCTGGTGCCCAATAAAAGTAGGTTGAAATTCACGAAACTGCTTCTTAGAGGTGGAGAGTTTTGTAAGTATACTCAATTTAAGATAATGCTCTTACGTAACGTTTAATATACAGAATGATGATTCGGTGAAATTAGAATAGAATAAGAATAGAATAGAATGAAATGGTATGGAATAGTTATTCTTACTATACAATTTGATAACTTTTGGAATGTAATACTTTTTTAAGTCATTCTATTGTCTGGTATATAAAATTATTGTATAATAGAATCAAAATTAATATAAATGACATAAATACCCCATATAAAAAAAATCTTTTAAACATTAATAATAATATTAAAATTTAATTTTTTAATAATTTAATCAGAATAAATGTTGTCATCTTTAAAAAAAAAATAATGTTATCACATCAAGTAAATACTTCATATTTATTTTTTTATATATAAATAATTTTTTAAATTAAAGTCAAAAATTTACGTTAATACTAAAAATTGCAATAGCATTAAGGTGAATAAATAATCAAATACATAAAATTTGACTATAAAAAAATTACATCATAAACTGAAAAAATCAAAAAAGACAATATTTTATTATCCAAAAAAAAAGAAGGACAATAGGTGTAATTATATAAAAAAATTTTAATCTCATTCTATAAAGTATGGAATCACAATCCCACATCTCTAAAAGGGAATGGATTCCATGCTCTATTCATAGTTTCATGGAATGAGGCATGGAATAGAATCACCATTCTATGACCTTTTTTTGCTAACAAACATAGGAATGCTCAATTCCATGGAATGGGAATCGCCATTTCAGCGTACCAAACGTCACATTACATTATACCATTTATTATGTGTCACATTAACTATGTAGTCATTCTTGTTTTTTATAGCGAGAGATAATCGTGACTCACACAATTAATGTAGTACATATTTAATGATATATTATAAAAAAATTATCTTATACTGAATACATCTAAAAAATTTTTATAAGAGGTGAACAATCTCTCAAGTATTATAGGTTTACATTACACTCGTCCAAGAATTAAAAAAAAAATATTACCAAGAGATTGAACCCAACATATATATGTGTCTACTCTAATTCTACCACACCAAAACATGTTTTTTGAGAGAATCATTATCATTTCAAGCGCAGCGCGCGTTTTTTTTTTTTCCAGCAAAGATAAAATGAAAATTTTACTCAAAAAAAAAAAAGAATACAAGACCAACACCGAGACAGGGCAAAAGTTAACAACCCGCTTATCAGAGACTGGGACACAACCAAAAAAAAAAAAAAGAAATCACAGATTAATCATTCATGTTCTCATTTCATGCATCGAATTTGTAATAGTAAATGATACTGACAAGCTATGCTCAGTTGGAATATATATCATAACATATGCATTTTTGATTCAAAACCCACTGGCATTTATAAATTATTAATCATATACCAAAAAAAAAATACTCATTAGTGTAATATTATAGATATTTAAGTAATTGCAAACTTTCAGTAGAATTTATATTTTCAATTAATATTGACAATCACTTCGTTTTATACATGGCTTTAAGTGAATCTATTAAGAGCATGTTTAAGATAGCTTAATTATAAGAGAAAAAATTATTTTTTTCAAAAGTTCTCTAAATTTTTTTTTAATTATAATATATTTTAACTATAAAATAAATTAATTCAGACACAAATTAAATGGTACCAAAGTCATAAACTTCATATATCTCAATCAAGATTTAGTTTATAATTTTAGATATAATTTTCATTAAACTTTTATTTCATATTTTAATTATCTCTTCATCTGAATTCAAATCGTTTCTCCTTTTCTTGCTCTCTCCAATTAAGTATTGTCAATTCAACAAAATAAACTCCCAATTAAAAAAGAAGTTATAGTTAATTAAGAGATATGTAAATTTTTTTTTTGAATTTTCAGTTTTTAACTAAGCAAATAAGATTATATTTAAGAAAATAGGAGCAGAGATTTTAATATCTCTTCATATGTTTATTTTTTAATAGTTTGATTGTTATTTTGCTGTAATAATGTCTCAACTTCCGTTTCTGTTTTTTTGGGGGTAGTTTCCGTTTGCTCTTTTTTTTTTGTTTCTTTTTTCTTGGGCCATATATGATCCTGTTTTATTGTCGACAAGGTCATTTAATTTTTGCTAGGATTTTTTGGTGTTTTTTTTTTTTTGCTATGATCAACATGCAAGGACATAAATGCAAACAAAACATTCTATAGGTAAGCCCATGAGCTAGAGTCATGTGCTTTTTGTCCTTGTTTATACATATATTTTTCTGTACACATTGGGCTTGTATAGTATGTTTTAGTCATATTCCAATAATGGATTTTCAGATGCACATGAGAGCCAAAAAAAAAAGAAAGTACGAAACAAAACCTAAATATAAGGGCTCAGTTTTACATAACAAAAAAAAAAAAGACCAGATCAGAGACAAAAAATAAAAGAAAGAAATATTTGCGACTTACATAAAAGTATTCCCATTCAGTTTCTTTATTACATTTTATAAAAAAAATTATAATTTTATTGAGAGAGTGCCTTACATGATAATTTTTCACTTATATTTCATCGTAAGTTTGATTATTGAGTTTTTTATTTATGAATTATTTATAAATATTTTATAAGTATTCAATGAACTTAAAAATATATCTGACTTATAAAAAAAAATCATAATTTTCACATAAAAGTGACTATATTTTTTATAACAAATAATTACAATAATAGGGTTGACAATCACAATCGTTTATCCATCAGCTCAACTCATCCATCACTTTGTCCAATCTAAAATAATTTATTGAAAAATTAAGAAAACATAATAATTAATTAATGGACACGTTAAATTAAGTGTATTGGGCGGTAATAGGTGCGTATTGACTCTGTCCAAACTAAAGAAAAGCTAAAGGAAAATGAGTTTAATTTTGATGGAGTCATTATAAAAAAATTGTATATTAAATTAATGTTTTGCACACCATCATCATGTTGCTAGCGTGCATTCGTTCACACGCTCACAAAGTGGTAATCAATGGTGATTAATTATTATCAATTATTAACACAGTAACAGGATATCTTTTTACAAAAGATATTATGACTGTATGCACGATAAATTGTGCAAATAACGCTCAAAAAGGCAATGATCCCTCTCATTTCCAAGCTTGATTGAGCAAATCGATTTGCAAGTTTGTTTTGGGATTTTTTTTGTTTTTGTTTTCAAATGTTGTCGGTTTTCTTCTGCTTTCACTGTTTCTTTTTTGACATGTATCTCTGCTTTCACTTTCAAAAGTTATTCTCAATTACTGTGGGGGAAAATATTGACGCTCTTAGTAACACTGACAAGCACACTCAAATCAGAAAAATGATTAAAAGTTTTTAAAAAATAAAATATTGAAAGTTTTCATAAAAATGTATTACGAGTCTATTAAAAAAAAAAAAGAAAACAGAAACAAATACGAGTCTTTATTGTGTTATTATTTACTGTGCCTATTTGTCTTTTTGGGCTATATGCTTGCATGAATTCCGTTTTTACTTGTAACAAACTAATCATGTATTCACCTAGTCTAGATATGAATCTAGAATTATAGATTAATCAAATAGCATTCATACGGTAGTCAATTAGTCACTATATTGATAATAACTATCTCTCTAACCTTTACTAATTAACAACTGAGAATTCGAAAATTCATTCTTCCACCAGTGTTGCCGGCAATAGAAAATGAAAAAGATGTTGTTTCTGTACTTTTCTTCAAAACAAACGATTTCGTTTTTGTTTTTATTCCTTCTATATATAAAGTAATGTTCTGAAAACCGGACCGGACCGGCCGGTTCGACCCGTCGGACCGGGAACCGGTCCCCCTTCCGGTTCGGGTTATGTCCCAGAACCGAGGGGGTCAAAAACCGGTCAAAAACCGGTGAACCGGTGTCAAACCGGATGAACCGGTCAAACCGGTACCGGTCCGCGCGATTCCCGGTTCGCGCAGCAGCAGCTTCCGTCCGCCGCGCACCAGCTTCGGTCCTCGTCCGCGTCCGCGCAGCAGCAGCTTCCGTCCTCGTCCGCGTCCGCGCAGCAAGCAGCTTCTGTCCGCGCACCAGCTTCCATCCTCGACGATCGAAAGTTCGAAACCCCCAGCTTCCGTCTCTCCGCAACCCAGCCGCAGCAGCTGCTTCCGTCCACGACGATCGAAAGTTCGAAACCCAGCTTCCGTCTCTCCGCAACCCAGCCGCAGCAGCTTCCGTCTCTCCGCGATCGAAACCCCTTCCTCCCTCAGCGATCGAAACCCCAGCCGCAGCAGATCTGTCTCTCCGCGATCGAAACCCCAGCCGCAGCAGATCCGTCTCTTCGCGATCGAAACCCCTTCCTCCCTCCGCGATCGAAACCCAGCCGCAGCAGCTTCCGTCTCGCACCGCAGCCTCCAGTCTCGCGTCGCATGCCGCAGCCAGCCAGCGCCGTCAACTTCGTCTCCGCACGGACCGCACCGCAACTCCGGTGAAGCCCAGCCAGCAGCACCACCGCACCTGCTGTTTGGCTTGTTTTCATGCCTCTGTTTTGCGTTTTTTTCCATTTCAGCATAGCTGTGAGCCATTGTGTTCTCGTTGTGCATCATTCCAGCCATCTACTGCTTATCTGGCTGTGCATCATTTCAGCAGTCATCCACTGCTTTTCTGATTTTTCATCATTCCAGCCATCATTTTGCTGTGTTGTCTCTCCAGCATCTAGCAGTGTTTGTGTTGTCTCTCCAGTCATTTTATTATGCCCATCATATTTTTAATTTGTTTTCTTACTTGTTTGTAACAAGCCAAGAACTTGTAACCTTTAACTTGATGAAGAGTGATAGAAGATTTGTATTGATTATATGAATGTTTATATTTTTTTGATCTATGATATTATTTTTTTGTGTTTTAAATAAATTTATTATTGATTTATATTGTATTTTTATAATTTTTATTTATTTTAATACTATATAAATAATTATATATATTTATATATAAATATAAATATATATTTAATTATACTCCAGTTCGATCACGGTTCGATCACGGTTCGACCATTGAACCTTGAATCAGTACCTCGACCGGTTCAATGACCGGTTCGGTTTTCAGAACCTTGATATAAAGTATAACCACATGAGTGTTCTATAGCTTCCAAATGGATAGCCTGATGTTGATTAATATCGAGAATTCAAGTTTCATATGGACGAATTAGTTTTTATAACGTTCTGACTTTTGATTGAGATTTTTTTTTTTTGGTGATTCCAGTTTGAGTGAAAGTTTATATTTTATCAAATAAGGGGTAATCCTTCAGCTAAGGTTGCTTCAAAGTCTACACTTTTTTAATTTGAGTTAGCTCTTTAATTATGAGTGTGACAAATTGGGACGATTTTTTAGTCAGAATATTGTGTAATTAAGTAATTTGTGTAACGAACTAATATTTACCACTTTAGAATTTGATATGATCAAATAAAAATCTTATTAAATTAATGGTGTTTTTATTAATTTAGTATACGAATTGAACTATACTCTACATCTATTAAAAAATCTCTCAACAAGCCCACAATAGCTCTTAAGCATCATGTGATTATAACTATATATAATTATAATGAATAGTTCATGTCGACGGGTTCATTTCAAACATTTGGCTTGTGAAGTTTTGATTCACTTCCTTACCAATGATTCTTGGTAGATGATTTGTGCCTACATTTATAAATTTTAATTAAGATATGTGGCATTCTCGATCTTAGACATAGAACAGTTTCTTACTCTCTTGACTTTAATTAAAAAAATGAATGATTGTTAATCATCTTGTAAATATAACTATGATGATGAATGATATGGGTAAACTTTTTAAATTTGTACAATTTACCTTCAAACTATCAAGTTTGTTATTAATCTTAATGAAGTTATATAAAAAGAATGAATCATACATCCAGATAGATTGTTGACTATCTTAATATAATTACAATTAAAAAAGAAAAATATTACTTACCATTATGAGTCATTGTTGTTTGTCACTTTATATATACTTTCCTGTTTGGTACATTGGTCACGAATTTCGAATCATCGACCACAAGGATTTAAATACGGAATGCGCAATCTCCATGGGCCAACATTACTCAGCAATGGATGGTGTAGCGGTCATCCATCGTGAGCTCCATTTTTTGTAAAATCTCCATCCATCGCCTTCGCAATTAACTCTTTAACTGTTCCATTTCTCTTTCATTGTTGTTTTTCTCAGTAACCCAAAATTGAAAAGGCTACATCGATCGCAATAATACATCACCAACATTTCCGAGAAAAGAACATCGCGGTCCATCCAACTGGCCATCTACCACCTTTAACACTTCCCCCGACAAAAACCCCTGACCTGCAAAACAAATAAAACGGAGCAGACCTTCCACTGCTTCAAATTCTTTTTCTTTCTTTCTTTGGTCGATGTTTTTGAACTTGATAACCTCCATTTTGAGTCATGATGGGTCTAAGCAAGCTCGGAACAGCAATCAAGGTTATCACCGCCATCACTCTCACGGCACTCTTGGTGGAAATCATCTACGTACTGTGCCACCATCTGAGATTCCGTCTGCGCGTGCGCGTGGAGCCTCAAGAAGCTTCTCTTCCAAGTTTGTCGTCTTCTCCGCGGGAGCTGGAGCAACAGGTGATGAAATGGCAGTGCCTGTACGGACCCTCGAGGGTCTTGTTCACGATCAAGGAGGAAGAAAGAGAGGGGTTGGATTCCGAGAACGGTTCCTCCGCGGAGAATATTGTGGTGAAGATGACCAACAGCAACAGGGCGTGGTTGAGTGAGGGCGTGGAGATGGTGACGGTGACGGTGACAGTGGAGGAGTTGAAGGAAGCGACGCCCTTTTCGACGCCCTGCGCTTCCCCTTCCTACTACACCCCATCCTCCTCGCCGAGTCGCGAGGTGGAAAGGGACAGCAATGACGGCGGCAATGGATGCCTTTCCTGATAACGAAGGCTCAGTAGTGATGACTCACCGGAGAAATAAGAATCTTGAAATGACAGTGCGTCTCAAAATAAATAAATTTACTGCTTTGCTAATTCACGTTAGATTTTGATATTCCTACAGTAGATTCACACTTTTTTTAATGAGAAAAAAATTTAAAAAATAACTATTAAAAAGTATGTATAAATTTTAAAAAATATATTTTTAGTGTAAAGTATAAAAATTTAGTGTAAAAAATCGATGTAAGAATATTAAAATTCTTTTCAATGTATTCAATTCAATTCTCACTTATTCTTTTTGTATTTTTTTTTTATGGAAACTATTTCCTGCTCACTAAAAAATTTACACCATCACTTATATTTTCTTATTTGCAAATAAAAAGTTAATATATATATATATATATATATATTAAAATGTGTATTTTTTTTATTTTATTATTTAAAAAATAATGTAAAAATAATATAATAAAAATAATGTGTAAATAAAATTATTATTTTTTATGTGTGCAAATGAGAGGGAGCTGCTTGGCAGGAAAGAAAGGCAGCAAAAAGGAAAAAATTACTAAGTGAGGTTCACAAAACAGTTTCCTTTTCTAAGAAGAAAATTGACGCATGGAGAGATGAAGGGACGTAGAATTCACTGAAAAATGCTTTCTTTTAAAAAAAATTTAAGATGTTAGTATCACTTATATAAAGGTATATTTATTTGTATATTTATTTTTTAAATAAATATATTTTATTTTCTTACACTTTTTTACACAATAAAAAAAGATTTTTTTTATTTTTATTTTTATTTTTATTTTTATTTTTTTCCCAATCTAGCATAGGGTAAACGAGGGCTTAGCCATTTTACGTTTAGGTTTTTTATATGCTCTTTATATTTTATGCTCTTTCTACAGTCAGTTAAGGCGAACACCACGGGCCCTGAACTGAGCGGTGACGTCTCAGGCGTCCTGAGTTTTTCTTTGTTCAGCATGAAACAGTATTTTCTTTTTTAATATTATTTTTCCTACTAAAATTCTACCTTGTTTACACTGATTGGATATTAATTATTATATTTATGAAAAATTTATTCCTCAAATAATTTATACCATTCTGCGTTTTCTGTAAGCAAGTGGGCCTATGGTTCATCCCTTTTGGGCTTCCATACAAACAGGTGCCACAGTGGGCATTTTCTTTTTTTAATCGGGCCTTTTGGACAACAGCTTAAAGGACAAATCTATGCAACTGGTTGCTCAACTGTTCCGCCCACGGGCATCTCGATATTCTTCCGTAATCTCTTTCTGCTTAAGGTTTACCAAAGACAAAAGGGACAGAATGGAAACAAGAATGAGCGAGACAAATGCAAATACTATGCTTCTTACACATAATTTTCAATGGCCATAACTTTGATAAATCTCCCTATTGTTGTTTTGCTTATTTATGTCAATTCAAAAACACAGAAATCTAGTGTATATTTCACACAATACGACACTGTAAGAACGGTTAACATTGTCATAGCTCAAGTCATAATGACATGCCGAATTTTTGTCTAAAATACTTTACATTGTGGACCGATATTAATGCCACAATTTCAAAAAATTCTTAAGTGTTCTTAAAATATTACCTCCAACGATTTAAATTTAATTTATATTTTATTATATAATATTTTATATTTAATGTCACGTATGGTTATATTGTCTACATTTATAATTTTATTGGATTAAATATATATTATAAAAATATATAAGAATTTATTCACAACTTCACTTTTATTATACAAAAAATTACAACTATGTTTATCAATCTTTGTGTTAAAATTAATAAAACGAAATATAAAATTTAGTTTTTGTTTTACCATAGGAACATGATTGTGGCACCGAATTTTCTCAACATGTAACAATTATTAAAATTAAACATAAGAAGTAGGGTTATTCATTGTGTTCGGTAAACTCATGAATCTATGAGTTTTGACTCAACCCAATTTTATAATTAATTAATTTGATTAGGTTTGCAGGTTAAGTTGAGTTTAAAAATTTTCAACATGATGATAATGGTTCCAAACCACAACCTAATCCAACTCATCTTTTTTTTAACAAAAAATGATGTCATTTTTTTATATTTATCATATTAAATCTAATGTTTCTTCTTTCTCCATCTCTAAACTTTATACGACTTATTGTATTTGACTTTTAAAATTTATATTAGTATTTTTTAAGATTAAGATTTGTTATATTATAATTATGACTTGTAACTTATTGTATATAACTTTTAGTTTATTTGAGACATTGTATATCATCTTTTGCTAAGATTTATTAAGTTTTTTATTATAATATATAATAAATTTTTAATTTCATATTAATTTTGATATTTATTTTAATAAATAATTTTTTTAATATATGTTAAATTTACAGGTTCAACCCAACTCAATTCACTTATCTGCAGATTGGGTTGAAAATCTCAACCTACAAAGGCAACAGCTGCCTTATTTTTAATATTTTTTTACCCAACAAGCCTATCTGCCCCAAAACATATAATTAAGGAACCGTTCAACTTAAGGAAAGGGGGCAGGTTTTAATATAATAAACAAAACTTTATAAGAAAGTCATTGGTTCATGCTCGGGCAAAAATGTACAAATAGCATACTTATATATCATCTGGCAATCTTACGCACATATTTCAACCAAAATAACGAATAAGTCGAAATGACCTTCAATGATTCCAAAAGGCCCAAAACCTTACGCATGCTAGATATTCAGAGTTTACAAAATCACCTTTTCAGCTTCAACTGTGGATTTTCAATGGAAGACAAAGTTGAAAAAAAATCAATCCATACTCAAATACCCATGACAGACCTGCCACCAATTTACAGTCGAACAAAATGTTATCTAACAATTTAACTTCCACGAAATAATAGGATATTATAATAAAAAAATAATGTGGAAACTAATTACCTTGATCTACCTATAAAACTGGTCAAATTTCGAATTAAAAAAAGAAAGGTAAGCGGCATACCAGTTAGCGTAAAAAATAAAAAATGCAACCCTGATTAAATCAGAATATGATTCCTAGATTTGAAGTTTTCAACAAAATGAAAGCCTGAGGCAATCACCAACAACTACCCAACCAAATGTCTAATTATCAGTAATTAATATATGAGATACAAAGTGCAGTTGACCAAGATCATGATAGATTATAGTGAAAGTATCGCCATCTCCACTATTCAAAAGTCAACATTGTAGGCAAAAAAAAACAAAAAAGATAGAGAAAACAAATTTAGCGTGGCTTACAAAATATAGTCAGAAAAAATTATTTGGTACTTTCTGAGTATTATACTCAATTATCTAAATTTTTTAAAATTTTATAAAATAATATTATAAATTTACTCTAATGATATATTTTTATACCGTGTCCTGTGTCATGAAAACCAAAATAGTAGTTTATCTCTTTACCCACACAATAATCTGACAAGCTTTTGAGGTGTTCCAGTTCTCTCCTCACCCACAAACTGACGGCCTTTTAATAGATATATAATTAAACTTTCTTTCTGTTCGTTAAAAGTATAAGATTCGCTATATAGTTTGTTTATTCTTTCAGTAATTGAATTGCTTCAAAGGTACCTACTATATACCTTTGAAGTTTGAATAGGCAACATTGTCTCTTTTCTTTGTTCTTAATTGACCACGTCAAAGTACTAATTCGATGTTAGCTACCACACCAATAACGCAAGACGATTCCCTTTCGTTTTTCCTTAATCCTATAGTCCTTCTTCTCTAACTATATATAATTCTTTTAAAAAATAATATTAGAATAAGTATAAATATAATGCATTATTTAATTTTTAGTATCATAACCCATAAAGAAATATTTGAGTTTTTGTTTTTTTGTTGTCTCATTTATTTTAGTATTTATACTATTTATTAAACATAATTATGACTTTAAAAATTTATCTATTTTTAAATAATTATTTTTTATCTTTAATTAAAGATATATTTTTTTAAATATAAATCATTTCACTTAAGTTAATCTAAAATAAGGTTCCGAAATATAATTCAAACAAACATACAAAGTGTTCCTGAAGTCAAATTATATTCACAAAGCAATCACAGATATAATAAACCAAAAATCTACTCCTCCGAATGGAATCGGAGGATACAGAAATTTATTATGAATAGTAACAAATATCCATAAGGAAGCCATATACAGGAAGCTATAGTAACAAATTTATTATGTCCAGTCAATGAACCAATATAATAAAGTAATAATGAAAACCACAAGTGAAGAACCACGAACAAAGAAGTAGGTCTCGGAAGCGCATATAACATACATGTATATAAAAACAGAAGCCGAAGCTGAATCGGGTCGGATCTAACGGATCCATATATCTCCCTCAGCGATGCCAGTCGCACTTGGTGGTCTGAAACCCACCGGCCGGCGAGGTTCCATTGGCTGACGTCAAAGGAACCTGCAAATCACAAGTAACCTTGGGCTTGAACTTCCCGATTTTGAACACTCCCAACTTGAACCTCACCTTCAGATACAGCTTCACATCGATGCCGTAGACCCCCGAGCTATTGTCCTTGCTCAGTTCCGAAGTCTGGTCCGCGCCGAGGAGTATCGGCTGCTGACCCTTGAACACGGGGCTCAACACGTCGGTGGTCTTGTGCCCCTGATAGAAGGGCGCCAGGGGCTCCGAGTCGAACCAGGCGTCCTGGTACAATGCTTGGGCTTCGATGTAGTCGTAGTAGATGCCCAGCCTCTTGTTGGGGTTGCGGACGGTGATGTTGAGGGCGAGTTCGTAGTGGAGGGTGTTGTTGGTGTAGTCGAATTGGGTGAGGGAGGCATCGGTCACGTGAAACTTGACCACGTTGGGGCGGACGATGAGCCAGAACAGAAAGACCGCGATGCCCACGATGATGATGACGGTGACGAGGAGTTTGCAGATGAGGCTGAAGAGGCAGCCGCAGCAGCAGTCGCAGGCGCCGCCGCCACGGCCTGGGCGGTGGTAGGATTTGGGCGGCGGGATGGAGGGGCCGTAATAGGCCCCGTTCAGTTGGGGTTGTTTCTCGGGCATGGCTATTCAGAGCAACGAAAGAATAACAACGAGAATAAGAATAAAATAAAGCAACGCAAGGAGGAGTAGAAAAGGATTGGTACCTCCTATCCAAGTGTGGGAGAGCTGTATCTATAGAGCAAGATGGTCGATGGAGTGTGGATTGTGAAGAATTGGAAAAGCGCGTGACAATTCGGATTGCGACATTTATGAAAATTAATCTTAACGCGTGTGGAGTGGGTTGGTTCTATTCAAAAGACACGGTTGCTTATGTGGGCGTCTGGGGGAGATCATTCGCCATTATATAGTAATATATACACATTTTATTTTTTATTTTTTTTATTTACTTAGTCATCACCATTTTTTCCTTCTTTTCTTCTCACTTTTCATTTTCTTTCTCAATTACATTAGTCCAATTCAGCATATGTGACAGATGTAAAACTTTATGTATGTACAAGTATGTATCTTTGAGATAGTATGTGTTTATGGTATGTGTGTTCCAGCTTATCTATTCTGAATTGTGTGTACACAGTTCTGGTTCGTGGAAACTTCTAACTTCCAACTTACAAAGGCATTGACTTCCGCGTGCTTTTCTTTTTCAAGTCAACATATATAAAGAATGTGAAAACTCTCTGTATATATGGTGGTTAGCAAATCACATTTCGCCAAAGTTGGAATCCTATAATAAGTATATTTATTGTGAAAATCTTTCGATAAAAAAATAATGACTAGTACGATTGTATTGGAGAGATTAATATCACAAGATGTCTTTGAGATATTTTGGTTAAAGACAAAAATAAAACCTCTATGTATGTGGAAGTATCATTCAAATAAGATGTGTTTATGGCATGCGCGCGTTTCAGCATATGTATTCTAAGTTCTGCGTACACAGTGCTGATTCATGGAAACTTCCTACTTCCTACTTCCAACTTCGAAAGGCATTGACTCTTGCATGCTTTCCTCTTCCAACTCACTATTTGCTTTTTACCTTTTTTCTTCTTTGTGAATAGTTCATACATACATTCTACGAGCAAACGATGCGACGTTAACAACAAGGCGACTAAATTAATATTATTTATACCATATAAATAGTTTTCTATTTCTATTTGTAATCTATATCTCACAAACCACGAATCTTTCATTTCCTTATTTAGGAAATCCATTCAATAAAACCATGCCTTTATTAATATAATCGCAAATTTAAAATAACTTGAGTTAATTTTTGAAATTATAGTGTGCTTATAGCATTTTTAATTTGATAAATAAAATAAACTTCGTAATAAATAACTAGGGTTTTGAACCCAAGTCATGACAATATATTGGCAAACTTTCCAACTTTACATCAGGTATATGGGTACTTTTTTTTTTTTTTAATCCAGATATCTTCAAAGGTTTTGCTATTAAATTAATCCTTTTTGAACCAAAGGTGATAATTAAGTAAAATTTCTTTTAAAGTGATGACTTCAGGATTCATATTGGTACATGAGCACTTTGTTTGAGATAAGATAATAATTGAAATATGTATTTGTTTGAGTATTTGTTAAATTAATTCTATTGTATTCATAAAAAAAAAATAATTCTATTGTTATAAGAACAGTTTAAAAGAAACTAATTAGTGCTAGATAATTCGATAAGTGTTTATAAGATAAACATGTGTTTAGGTTTAGGATTTTGATAATTCATTAAGGTTAATATAATTATAAAATAGTATAAACACATATACCAATTAAATTATTTTTAACTGAAGCAAATACTTACTTTCATAAGTTTTAATTTTAAATTCATAAAAATAAATCTAAAACACCTTACATATGTTTTTATAGCTGTTTTACTAGTCTCATTCAAAACCATAAAATGGTTCATATAGAAATTATTGTATTATATAAGTCTAAATAAATTGAAACTATAATTCAAAAAAAATATATATATATATAAATAGATTGAAATACGTCTTATATTTAATAAGTTAAGAATTGAGTATATCACAAAATTGTTTAGAAATGTTACTCAAGTTTCATTAAATTTCTTTAAAATCTGTTTGAATCTGAGATCGAAATCTTACTCAAGCCTCCACTTTGTTTAAACTTACTGTATCATTTTCTCTTCATATCAAACCACCTATAGAAGAAAAAAAAAAAAAAGAATCCCAACTAGTGACACTTTTTTTTTTTTGGGTAAAAGTCACATATCTTAATTTGAGAAGTTAAATTCTTGCTTGATTTCTATGATTCTATCCCTCCCTGCCTCCAACTTTGTTATTTTACCCTGTCAATTAATGAATTATAAGCTTAATGGCAATATTTATTTATGATTTTCCGTCAAGCAAATTCCATATGATCCGTCATGGACTCGTGGTGTCAACCCCCTCCCCCGCCCTTCCTTTTTTTTTCTCTCGAAATTGAGTCGGGTTATTATATATTATATGTAGAATTCATTTCCTAACACATGCTATAGGACATCTATTATTTTTCTTTTTAAAATAAATAATTAATTTTTATAATTTGTTTGATTTCAATTTTAGTTCTTATAATTTTTTTTTTATATCAGTTGCTATACTTTCATTTATTTTAATTTTGATATCTACCGTTAAAATATCAGTCTTTAATATGTTTTATTACTTATTTAGATTTTAATACATATAATTTTTATTTTTTTCAATATTAGTCTCTATTTTTTATGAAGGATTAATTCTTATAATTTTTAATTATTAAGGTATTTATCTTTTACAGACGAAAATCTAAATAAGTAAAATTATAAAAATTAATATGTAAAAAATACTATAATGATCAAAATTTAAATTAAATAAAATTAAACAAATTAATTATTTATTTTAATTTTTGTTATCTTCCAGATAATGTTAGTGACTTTAGCAACAAGACTTTTTTTTTTTTAACTATGTTAGCAACATGACTAAAAAGGGAGCTTAATAAATGTGTTTTAAAAATTAATTTATTTAGTGTTCAAAATAAATTATAATTAAAAAAAATTTTAAATTTTTTTTTAAAAAATAATTTTTACTTAAAATTAAATTATTTTTAAACATATACTAAAAATGAAAGTAAAAGTGTTTTTTATTTTATATTTTGAGTCAACAACTTCATCGAGGCAGGGGAGGTGGTGGCGGTGACCACCAGTTTCCTGTGCTCCATTCAAGCCCACGATATCTGGTGGCCTGCTGTTAATGGCTATTATTTTTACCCCACCCACTGCAAAGGGTTTTCTCAACAGCGCAACTACTTGACTCAAAGCTCAGAAACAAAAATATACCCCAATGGAATCGTCCATACTATTTCATCAATGTTTCTTTATTATTGTTATTGTCTTTCTCTGTGTTTTCGAAATTCGATTTGGTCAAAGGATCAGGGATTTATTGGGTTATCAAATGATACATAGTGCGATACAGTGAGAACAGAATATTCTATTAGAATTAGAATAAAAAATAAATAGATATCTAGGAAATAAGTCAAACTCATCAACGGACTCTCTCTCCTCGTTCTCATTTTAAATTGTTGTACTATGTTCTGCCTAAATCAGCTTTACACAACGTGATCAAGAAAAGTACTGATCAAGAAAAGCACATCGTACTAAATAATAAATACAAAGGGGGCTACAGAGATCAAAACTGGAGATATTGCCTAGTTCTTTTACACGTAAAGCTTATGTTTGGATGGAGAGAGAAAATGAAAGAAAAAAATATGAAGAGAAGAGAATGAATAGAAAAAATATATTTTGTCTTTATATGTTTGGATGAAAAGAAAAATGAAAGAAAGAAAATGAGTATTAGTATTTGCTTGGATTTGGTTATATAGAAAAGTAAAAGGAAAGAAAATATCTTTATGTAAAATGACAAATATATCATTGCTATATATGTAAAAAATTGTAAACATATATTATCTCCATTTTACATTTGTAAATACACTTTTTAATAAATTGCATAAACAAATAAATTTTACAATAAATATTTATTTAACAAATTAAGTTATTGATATCTAAATTATAAAATCTAATTTTATAATATTTATTTAACTTTTTACTTGCAAACCAAAAAAAATTCAAGGGCTTGCTTTTGAATTTTTTTTAATGCTAAGTGCTAACAAATAGTCAAAATTTGAAAAAATATTCCAACTAAGTTTTTGTTAAAAACCGAAGCATTGTGAAATAATAAAAAAAAAGAACTAATATAATTATTATCTACGAAAACACTTCACTTGTTCACTTTCTATGCATAAGCCTAGAACAGTAGCATCCCATGGAGGACTATGCATACATCACACTACCCCAAGCCTATTCAATTCATGGCCACAGTATAGATAAAAGAAGAAAAGTAAAGTCAATTTGGCACAAGGAAAGGAAGATAGCATGGGCAGAATCAGAAATTTGCACTTTCACCTCAGCTCCCCAAGTTTTCTTCCCGATGGAGTGAAGAAAAAGATTTTAGTGGGTCTCAGATATTTTTTTCTCTCTTTCCACTTTTCTTTCCTATCCAAACCGGAGAAAACGTCACTTTTATCCCATTTTCTTTTCAGGTCCTTTTCTTTCTTTGCATTCTCTCTTAAACCAAACGATGCGTAAGCTCTCATAAACAGTTATGCTATTTTGCTATTGAATATCAGTTAGGCTTTAATTAAAAAATTCTGACTACCAAAAATTATCCATAATCCACACATGACACTTTGCAATAGGAGCAATGCCATCCATTTGAATACACGGCTCGGCAAGTTCCATTTGGGGTCTCAAATTATGCATTTACAAGTTTTTTTTTTGTTTTAATTTTGTGTGTATGAAAATGCATTTCCAAGTATGCCTTTTCTGAATCTATGCATCTATATTTATATTAGTCTCGTCACCCATACTAATTACCCACCTGTTAGGAAAAAAAAATTGGGGGAAGGTAGTGAAATCACTAATCCTTTAACTCTATGATTTTATTTAGTATATTGTATAAGCGAAAGATAGTATAATATAATTAATACTATTTATCTTTATATAATATTTAGGCAAGGCACTAAATTATATAGTACTTAGTCAAAATAATTTTATTTAATATTGATCCTATAATATATATAAATTAAATTATTTTATTTTATATAATAAAAATTGAATAAAATTATTTTAACTAAATAAATTACTATATAATATTATCTAAATATAAATAATATTAATTATATTTCTTATATACTATACCAAACGAGGCCTAAGTTCAAGTCTTATATAACAATTAGTTTAATATGATTCCGGGATATAGATAATAAGAATACGTTTATACACAAAATCTCTATGCACAAATAAATAGTAAGAAATATTTTATGTGAATTTTAAAAGTAAACGTACGGTAAAAATAAACATGCAAACATATAATTTGGTGTATATCATAACCTAACTTTATAATTTTTAAAATTAGATTGCCTAAGAATTGAAAAAATTTAAACTCCTGGTGAAGCAATTAAAAAAAAAAAAAGACTTGATTTGATTTGCAACGTAGATCTTAAATTAATACGAAGTGAGAATTCTAGAGTACTCATAAAAATCTTTTATTACATGGAAACACATACATAAATAATATATGTACCACCCATGGGCAAAGCATGGATAAAATAATGACAAAGATTAAAACCAATCCAATAAAGAGAATGCAAAGTGTAGAGCCTATAAATCAACGTCGCACTTGGTGGACTCAAACGGAGTCAAGGTTGTGGTGCCATTGATAGAACGCAGGGGAACCCTGAGCTCACATTTGACCTTGGGCTTGTGGTTGCCGGTTATGAAGTCCCCGAGCCTGAACCTAATCCTGAAGTAGAGCTTCACGTAGATATCATAGACCCCAGCCCTTGTGTCCTCGTTGAACTTGGAGACCTGATCGTTGTCGAGCACCAGCACATGCTGCCCTGAGAAAACGCCGCTCATGGGGTCCGTGCTCTTCTTGTACTGCCGGAAGGAGTTCATGTGCGTGATCACGTCGGCGTTGGCGAACCTCGCGCCGTCGTAGAATGCCCTGCCCTCCACCCTGTCGTAGTAGATGCTGAGCTTTTTGTTGGGGTTGCGGGCCGTGAAGTTGAGCACGAGGTCATAGCGGAGGGTGTTGCCGGCGTACTCGAATTGGCTGAGCTTGGCTTCTGTCACGTAGAACTTGAAGAGGCGAGGTTGGACGACGAGCCAGAAGATGAGGACTGCGAGGACGGCGAGGACGATGAGCGCGAGGAGGAGCTTCCAGAAGACGCCGAAGAGGCAGCAACAGCAGCTTCTGCCGCGGTGAGGGCGGTAGCTGGGTTGCTTCCCCGGGGGAATGGCGGGCCCGTAGTAAGCGCCGTTCAACGTGGGGTTGTCAGCCATGCCTACTGCAGATGAGTGAATGAACAGGGGATTTGTGTGACGAAGAAAGGGAGAGGCAGAGAGACGAAGAGAGGTTGTGATCAATTGTATGCAACAGAGGAGTTGATGGAAATTGAGTGCGTGACTTGGGAGAGAAGGGAATAGGGGATGCGTATATATAGAAGGGTGGGCATTGAAGATTCTATGAAAACGACGCGGTTGTGATTACGCGTGCGTGTTATGGGCACTTGCCTAATTCAATTTCCACTCGAAGGAAAGGAAAAGATCAACAGCGGATTGTGTTGACCGGTGCAGAGTTTGAGGTACGAATGAGTTTGTCCGAAACGACCACGAACGAACACCCGCACGAAAGAAATTTCCTTTACGGCTAGGGTCACCATGTTTGATTGCTGGGCCTGATGTTACTTACATATCCATAACTGTTTTTTTCTTGCACACTAGACCTTGTCTTTGTATACTCATTGATATTATACAATATGCATGCTTTTGAAAAGTTTTAGTCTTTCATGTCTTTACAAAATGAATGAAAAAAAAGTTCTAGAGATTGCTCTTGGGTGCACTTTTACGCATATATATGATTGTATACACAAAAATTTGAACCTTTCAAAAAGGTTACAATAAGACAGATTATGTGTTATAGTTATTTACATGTGAACCGAACATATATAACCTCTATCTTAATCTCATTTCATTCTTACTCCACTTGAGTTGTATCTAAATAACTAAAAATTATGTGAGCTTTTAAGTGCTGCAACTATTATAATTACCTCTTGTACTCTTATGGCAATTATAACTATTACTTCCGTTTTTTTGGGTGTGGTTCATATATTATTTCATTCGTTAGGCTACTAAACTTTGTTCTAATGCCTAATGGAAAATGGTGCCCAACAAATTTGTTTTTTTGGTCATTGTGCCCAATCCGAGAATGGAGGGTGATGCGATTGACCTGGAAATTGGCCCAACACACTAAGGCCTAGATACTGGGGCCTTCCAAAACGGGTCTTTCGTCTCCTGGTTCCGGGAGCAAACAGGGAAGAGGCCCATGTCATTGTTGGATTCCTAAGACCGCCCAACAATATTGAATTTGCCCCATGTCATGATATTGTTGTTGTTGAGTTTTTTTGTTTTTGGTTTCTAAGGGGGAAATGGAATTTTGGCGCATTGAGCCCCCACCACAGCATATCCTCGGCTATGACCAGGGAAGGTACCATGTGAACTGAGGTTTACTAGTTCTTGTTTTTAAATATTTGGTTGAAAGATGTGACGTTGTGAGGTATTAGCTATTAATTTTAATATTTGACTATGGTCTTTCAAAGTGATCGCTTTCAATTAATCAAATTATTGAAATAAATAAATAATTTGATCTTCGACAATAAACGATTTCATTTGAGGGGTACTTCAATTTATTATAATTATCTCCTCAATTCATTGTGTAATAGCCTTTTTTTTTTTGGCTTATTTGTGTGCGAGGGAGATATCAAAGACAATAAAGTGGATTATTCAAATCCAATATAAGACAATCAGTTAAAAATTTAATTTATAAAATGTTCTTACACTTTTGGTAGATATTCATCATGCTATTAATAAGTAATTTATTTTTTTTTAATTTATGAATCCATAGCAGTATATACAAGCTCTCTTTTATATAACAAGCCACAAATTCACTTATTAAATTTTAAATCTAAATAATATGCTTCCCTAGTTGGACCCGTGTTATTAGAGTACAATAGATACCATTACCTAATTTATCAATAGATAGTTAGTTCATTTGCTTTGTTACAATTTTGTATGTCATCTTCTACTATACTTCATCCTCGATCTTGGCCCAAAAAGCGGTGAAGGATATTTCATCCTGTAAGATAGACTAGAATAAAATAAAATAGAGAAAAAAATAAGAGAAGAGGGAGACTTTGGTCAATTCAAATACGGTGACAGCGAGAGCATGTGATTGATTATTGTGTCCCGTTAGAAGCAAGTAAAATACACGATCGAATAAACGTTCCTGTATATTATATGGGGGCCTGAATGCAGAGTGCTTGATGGGGTACCGTATGGAGCGTTGTGAGTCGTCATCAAAGTTGCATGCCAACGCATGCACATGGACATGGTGGCCGGTTTTGAGTGTTGAAAAATGATAGAAAAAGAAAGGTATTCCTTTTGGCTTGCACCACGCCATGTGGAAACGAATATAAACCCACAACTCCTCCAATCATTGACCTTGACCTCTAAATTCATACTAATTAGACAAAATTTCACCATATTATAGCTTCTTTCAGATAGGCCATCCCACAAGAGAACATTTTCTGTCCAATTCAATAACACGCTCCAATGCAAAGTTTGTTTGGTTAATTAACTTAATTTCCTTGGGTCCTGATTTAATATTATACATCAAGTGTGGAACCTAGGTGCAGGTATTTCTCCAGCTGAATGAATCCCTGAATGAAAATTGAGAGTAAAAGAAAAGTGGTCCAACAATATAAATATATACCTTCAATTTCGATATTGTATTCACACTCCATTTGATTAAACAATAAAACAGGACGCACAGAATATAGACATGTGAATATGCCAGTATATAAAACAGAAACGAAAAGAAAGGGTTATAGAAGAACAAGCCAAACAAAGGAGAATCATGTATGAATATTATTGACAAGAAAGAAAATGACACCAGATGCTTCATCACTCACTCATTTGTATCCAAATCGAGACAATATAAGTTTATTACTATATCAATTTAGCTCAATTGGCTTTGTTACAAATTGTAATTTTGCTATATCCCTGTCTCCGATCCTTCATCAATTTCGCAATCTCCTCCAAGTGCATTTTATTCTATAGCAAAATGTACAATCGCAAATACCGTTATAATGGTACGTACCTAATGACGCAGTGAGGAATCAAAACAGAAGATGTACGTAGAAGAGAAGGATACGTATACAAAATGAAATGCAAAGAGAGTATGTAAAACACTAAATACTAAATAGGGATGCACACTAAATATGATCGGGATCAACATAGCAAAGGTCTTACTTAACGGCGTCGACTGTCACAATAGAGCTGTGGGGCCGGGCAGCTTTCAGATTCAATTGAAGTTCAATCAAACGCTGACGCTGCACTGCTGGACCATCTGATACTTAACGGCGTTCTCGCCGACGGCAATCCCGTTGCTGCGGGAGCCGAGGGGGATGAACGCCGGGCACTGGACGTAGATATGGTAATGGCCGGAGACGAAGGTCCCGACCTTCCACCGGACCTTGCCGTAGACCTTGATGGTGATGAAGACGTTGCCGTTGGACTGGTCCTGGCTGAGGCCGGCGAAGTTGTAGGGAGCGACGGGGACGTTGTTGCCGTAGACGAAGGGTGACCAGACGTCGACCTCCTTGTGGCCCTGGTACGACGGCGGGATGGAAGTGCGGTAGGTGACCTGCTGGCTGCGGTAGGTGACGTAGGCGTCGAGGCGGTCGTAGTAGATGCCGATCTTGTCGTTGGGGTTGCGGGAGGTCAGGGTCACCTGGAAGTTCGATGTCAGGAAGTTGGGGACGGTGGCGTTGAAGGCATAAACGGTGACGTCTTGGAGGATGAAGGAAGGCTTGGACGGTCTCAGGATTGCCCAGATTAACAGAATCGTCACCAGCACGATGAACAGGAACACCACGATGCCCCAGAAGATCCGCCGGAAAATTTTCCGCTTCCTCCCCTTGTGGTGGTCACACATCTTCACCGACATGGTCGCGTCAGTGGTAAGTGGCGGTGGTGGTGGTGGTAGTAGTACTAGTCTTTTTTTCTTATATTTTTATGGAGCAGAGAGATAGAATTAAGAAGAAGTGAGGGGGTTCAACTAAAGTAGGAGACTGGGGATTCGCTAAAGCTGTGAAAGTAGTGAGAAGTGGAAGTGATGAGGGAGCGAGGAAGCAGAGAGGAATGCACTGGTTTTGTGAGTGAAGGTACCGTGTGATGGCCGCTTTTGTGTGCGTTTGGCGATGTTAATTTATTTATAAATAAAATTGTTGTGTGAAAAGATGTGATAAGATCGTGTTACATGGAAGCATAGTATATTTATATGAATGAATATCAATATGGTCGAGGCTAATATGCTAACTACACTGATATGTATTTATGTAATCAGCATTCGCTTCTTATTGGAAACTAGTGACATTTGGTTGTTGAGGCCAATTAAACAAGTCACTGGAAATTAATTATTCCTAAGTCGTTGAGACGACGTGAAATCCGTAACTGTAAATTTGCTCATTTCATCCCCCACTGCACATAGAAAACAAAAAGCTTATCTTTTGTGATCAATAATTACATTGCTTCATTTCTTACCATAATAGTGCTATGAATCTCACCTCCATAGTCCATAATACACACTTTCACTTCACATATATGACATAGGTCTCATTAATGACAATTCGCGCCTCGCCAACTACATAAAACGAAAATATCAAGTTACTATCTGTTCCATTCCCTCAGTGTTATCGTCAATTGGTGTGGAAGTTAACTTGTCAATAATTTTACCTCTCAAGCTGGATTTATAGCTATTAATGTTAATTGAAGCCTTGTACTAACTGAACGTGAAGGTGTATATTCCACGTCAACTTGTAAGATTTAGATAGTGCTCCTCCAATTTCAATTATGGCATAGGTCTCAATAATTTTATGCTTGCCAAGTCAACAAAGGGATGCTTTACGTTTTCTTTATAAAACTTGCTAAGAGACAAAAAGGCAAAAATGTGCGCTTTTTAAATAAGGACTAAACTTTCATGAATTGGGAATTGGATTAAAATTGATCACAAAAGATTAAATACTTTCCCATTTCCCTTCATGGCTGCCCCTAAAGAAAAAAAGGGGTTTTAGGAAAGTTGGATGATTAGCTTGAGCTCCTTCATCGCCGTTGGATGTCTGATTGGGTAGAGAATATCATATCCTAGCGACACGTTTTGTATATATACTGGGCCCCACCATCATGACAGAGAACCTTCCAGCTCAGTCACACCCACCTTCTTTTGGTTTATCTTTATTCATGTGAAAGTGAAATGTTAATGGGGGGTTCGAGAATATACTTGGCTCTTGGCAGCACCATGCCCCAGGCTAAAGCCTAAGGAGCCTAAAGCCTAGTGTGAAGGGAGAGGGTAAGGAATCAATGAATTACGCCCCTGCAAGAAAAAGAAATCAATTTACATACCATTTCCATGAATCACACTCTCTTTATGCAATATACGTGGGGCATACAGAAATTCCTCCGGTTTCATGAATCGTGGATTGCTCCAAGAAAGAAAACCAACCAAAGCAGAAAGGAAACCTCAATTTTGGGTTGCAAAGTTTACGCCTTCCCCTTGTATCTATGTTCCAATTGTCAATTCAATTGAGGCTAGGAAAAGTTGATAACTTTTTTTCTTTTTTCTTTTTAAATTGAAAGGCTTTTTTCCCAGGTTTCAATTAAAAAGTTGAAAGCTTTTCTTCCATTAAGTTTTGTGTCCTTTTTGAAAGATAGGTGGAGGTTATTTATTTCACATTTTATTTCTTATTTTATTAATTAATATATTAATAAGCAAAAACTACCAAAAAAACAGCAAAAGCAAAAGCGCTTAGAATCTTTTTTTTTTCTTTTATTAAATAGACTTCAACTCATCTGATGTGACAGACTGACAGTTTAAGATTAATTAAGTTTTGAAATGATTTATTTATTTAATACAGGATAATATTATTAAATAAGTGGAGATACCAATAATAAGAGATATTATGGAATTCCAGAAAATAGGGATACTATATTAGAGGATGAAAAGGGAAAGACAAAAAAGAGAAGTAAAAAAAATAATTTTTTATTGGATATTTTAATTTTAAAAAAGAAAAACAAAGGAAGGAAGGGGCCGGATGAGTTGCCCTTCAATAATTTTTTCTCCCTGTAATATACAAACTTCTAGATAAAGATTGGAGAATACATCTCTTTCGTCTCTTTCTCTGTTCTCTTTCTGCCAAAAATTGTAGTAATGCCTTCTTAGACACTACATCTCGATCAGTCTCTTACATTGCTTTCATTAGTTGACACTCCAACTACTCTCCCTCTGTCTGCACTCGATGTATTTGCAAGCTACAAGTAGACATGCCTTTAGTTTATCGTTGTATATAGGTTCAGCCGTCTAACGTAAGCAACACCAGCTCACACAACTCACAATTATTATTTCTTTACTCTCTCACTTTTACAGTCTATTCATGAAGCAGCTTCCCATTAATTTCTTTGTTGAAAATTCAAAGTCTTGATGCAAATGTAAACAACTTGTGCCTGCTTGTCAACTTTTCATCACTTTTTGAACAAATTTACTTTTACTTTTCTTGTTGCCCTGCCCTTCAGTGCCTTCACTTACTTATTAGTCGTTAGCTGCCCAAACTTTGAAAGATGTGGGTTGGAGTAAGAAATGTCAGAATATTTAATTAGGTAACGAATTAATATATTATGCGCATTTAACAAAATAAACCTCCATCTGCTCAAATATTTAGGATATGAATATGATATTAAGTTGTTAACCACATATTACACTACTTATGAATTCGCGTTGCTATATGATTAACTTTTTGAAAATTTTCTTGATGTATTCATACATACGTTAGGTTCCTTAATTAGATCTCCATGTGTGGAAGTTGGTTTGTTAAGGCCATAGAAGTAAACAACTAAACATAAATTAAGAAAGACCATATTCTGGGTCATCCGATTGGTGGGTCCCACGTAGTTTGAATCTTCTTACCATCCTGTAATTTAAATTTCGTTTTTTTCAATGAAAGAAATTGTCGGCCGACAGGACCGGCAGCTCCAATGAAAGCAGCAAAGAAATGGAGAAAATCTTGTGGCTATTGCACGTTGAAGATGAGGACCGCGTAAGCACCACTCATTCAATTTCTTTAAAAGAAAGGGAGAAAGTGGGTATTTGATCGTACGTTTTTTGGTGCATTTCACAATCACGTTGCATTATTTTAGATCTTTTTTTGGCCTAATAACATAGAATAAGAAATACCTATTCCCCAATAAAATCTCTTATTGTTGTCATAGTATATGTTTCTCTCTGATCAATACCCCAATTAATAACGCTCTTCTTTTGCCTTCTTTCACTAATCACCCATCTCCTTTTATAATTTTTTTTTCGGGTGCAAGTCTTCTTTTATAATAATAATAGTACTGCCTCTTCTTTCTTTAAGAATAACGTTAGTTCAACCCTGGGGTAGCCGGGTTGGTAGACATATTGACAAGGGAAAGCTCTTTTTTTCTGACAAAACGCTGTATATGTCTATGGAATTTTCAATTCTACAGTATTTTTCATTTATATTAAAATAGTATAATATATATAATATTAAAAAAATAAATAATATTTTTTATTATAAAATTACTTCGGATTGCAAAAACTGGTTGCAGGGATGGGATAAAAAAACCCCATTTTTTTTATATGGCCAGGCCAGCAGAGAGGGTGAATGAGTACGACGGGAAGGGAACGAGAGAGAGAGAAAGAGAGAGAGTATCAGGAAAATGAAGTCAAAGGATATCCCAATTCCCAAAACCCAATGTGCATGTGGGAGTATGGTAGCCGAGCCAGCTACTAAAATTAGCTGGGGCCACGGCTGGCAGATAGATCCTAAAAGGTGTGCCTTCAATGTTCATGCACTTGCACTGACATTCAGGATGTGATTCTTATCCCTAGGTTTGTACTCTCTTTATGTGATGGTTTTAACTTAGAAAAGTCCCTACAAGATCTTCTTCGAACCACTATAATTCCTAAACTTAACCAACTCCTGCACTTTTTACTTTTTTTTATAAATTCACCCGCCGGATTAACCCTCTGTATATATAACTTGCAAAATTCATCTAACCACTTGAGCTTAGAACAGGATCAAAATGCAAAACGACGATGGCCAGGGTCGCAAGAGAAGGTTTTCCTCCTTATTTGTGTTCCTTCTTTTTTCTTTTAAATTTTCGCTTAAAGATTCTAGCTTTTTATATATTTACCACTTGCTAGTTTCCTTGGCACCTGATGCCAAGTGAAATTTAAGACATAATGAAAAATGAAAAAGCTTCTGCATTGGGGGCTAGCTACGATTGAGGTTGGAGGCTTGGGGTGAGGAGAAAAATTCTCGAATGGCAGAAAAATCCAAACTAAAGAAGGTGGGAAAAAACAAGAAGTGGATAATGAAAGAAAATAGCTAGTGGTTTCTTTTTGTTTTCCTTCTTTTTTAAATTCGTCCGAAGGCCAATGATTTCTAAGTAGACAATTATGCTGAATAAGCAATCCCGTGAGAGCATCTCGACCTACTAGAGGCAGACAAAAAATGATGAGTTCAGCTTGAAAACAAGAGAAATAATTATATTAACCCTAGTTTTGATAAAACAGAAACATATGCCCCCAAAAGAAAAGCTAGTATTTTAAGAGACATTCATTTTATTACGTTTCTTTTCAATTTTCTCACTCCTATCAAATAAAACTTTACTAATATAAAACACAATTAAAGAAGACGCAACAATGATATAGACGTAATTAAGTGGCAGAGTCAATAACCTAAGGCATATATTTAAAATTATAAATATATAATAAAAAATTAATCATAAATTTATAATAGCAATTTACTAAGAATATGTTAATTAATATATATAAGAACTATAAACAATTAACTATTGTCATTATAATTGAAAAAGGTACCTTCTATAATCATAAATACAATTAAAATTAAGAAAAAAATACAACTTATAATTTTTATTAAATTAAAGCTGTTCATCAATTTTAAACAAACTTGAAAGAATAAACTATTGAATCCTATACAAAAACCAGATACTAAAAGAATAAAAGATTAACATTGTATAAAAGAGAAAAAGGAAAAAGCTATTAGAATATATTATAGTATATACATTAAAGTTGAATAAAATATAACAAATAAAGAGGAATGCTTAACTTTTATTTAATGAAATTATGAGTTAATGATTGAAAATTTTAAATAGTCTCGTGAGCCTCAAATAGAAATTTACGAAGAAAAAAGAGAGAAAGCTTAGTGCCGGTGGTGATTCGTAAAATGAGAATCATGAGATAACAAAGTCCTATAAATTATAGATAACCTTAATTAAAAAGAGAAAGAGAGAAAAAAAAAAGAAAAAAGAAAAAGTGTAATAAATAAGATATAATTATGATTTGATAAGTTTAAATAAGAAGAAGATCAACTCTCTAAAATTCCAATCAAGAATATTCTTGGGCTTCGTTTTAACTATTAGAGTCAACACTTTATAAGTAAAATTATTATTTTATATATATATTTTTTAATTCAACAAGCCCACCCTTAAGACTATGTGCCTCTGCCTATGGGTACGTAATATTAATTAATTTTATTCCAAGGCTTAGCACCCGTTGACATACATATCGTTCACTTTTATTTTCTTAACAATATTATTAGTTTATAATACTCTAAATAAAAAAATTTTAAATTTGAATCAAAAAATAAATGACAGAAGAAATCAAAATAATAAAAAAGTGTGAAAATGAGAGTATGAGGAAGGAAAAAAGGGTTAGTTATAAGTGATATGTAAGAAAAATTACTTTTAATTCTAATTATATAGACTAAAAAATATATTATAAGCTTTTTTTATCCACTTTTATTACAAACCTAACCAAATATGATATTTATTCTGTTTTATGACTATTCACTAAAATATGGTAGTATTGTACAGTTGTTGAACAGATGTTAGGTAACGAAAGACATTTGCTTGGTTATCCCAACAAAAAAAAAAAATCCTGCTTAGCAGAAACTCTCAAAAAAGACACTATCACAAGCAAAATCATATATAACAAACAAAATGCATATATTAGTATCAATATGATGACATTCATTGCCTTTTGCAGATTCATATCAGCCTCCATTTTTTTGCCCCTTCTTTATGTGCTTTTCCCTACGTACATTCGTGTAAGTGCCTGACCACTGATTAGAAGGCAACATCAAAAGATAATCATAACGATGATGCAATGGTGACTTTTCCAAAGAGCATTTTCCATCTAATGAAGACATAATTGGAAAGAACCAAAACAAGCACCAGCAAGCAGTAGCACAACTCTACCAACCAAACCTAACAATAGCACGGCGATCATTGTCCCTTTATTAGTCTTTTGATGATAATTCCTCGTGAGATTGTCCACCACCTGTTCACTAATTACAAAACCATGTTGCCGAAATCAACTTCTAATAACGTTGCCATTGATATGATTGGGAACTGATAAGTAGCTTAAACAATTGTTATACTCATCATGATTATAAACTCAGGAAGGTTAAATTAATTTGTTTTGAAGGAAAGATTATTAATTCACAAACTAAGTAATTTCCTAAGAAAGAATATTGTCACATCAAGCGTGTGAATTATGATCTATCTAAACATATAAATAAATTTTTTTTTATTATTTTTTGGTAAATTTTTTTTTATTTTATTTACTAATTGAAAAAAAAAATGTAAAAAAGTTTGTCCCCACTAGGCGGTCAAAACGATGGTAGTCTTTCTTCTTTCTTCATTTTTATTTTTTAAACTTTTGTTTCATCTTTCTCTTAGATGGTTTTCTGCGATTCGCCAGGCCCTAACATATAATATTAGCACCTGCATTATTAGCAATTTGGCTGTTTGTTTTTTTCCCCCTTTTTTCAGTCTTAAATTTGTGCGTCTCTCATCAATTCTATCTATTTTAAGTTTTATGCTCTTGTTAATTCATTTATATTGTAAACAAAGCTTGCTTGAGTGTTATGTTTCTTTTGACTTCCAAAAAGTTCTAAATTCTAAATGTTACTTGGTAATAAAAACTTGTACCGTTCTATTATTTTTTATCATTGATTATTTGGTCTTCCAAAATATTCCCTCACAAAGGTGAGAAACTAATCTCTCAAGTATTGTCAGACGACAAAGTAGAAACCCTTCCCACCTAAAGATATTAGTTCCATACAGAATTGAACTTCTACTACTGAAATCAATCTTTAAAAAAATCCGAATCCCTTTAACTCGGATTAACACTTGTTGATTTTTTTTTTACCATTGATTTGAAATTTTTTCCCTATTTTCTCATACTTTTAATAATTAAGTGTATAGCAGTGATATTATTAATTTCAAAATATATAAAGAAAAAATTATTCTCACACAACAAGTGAAAGTGTGAAGGAAATAATTTCTCACGTTCCATTTTTTAATAATTTTTAAAGTTTTAATCAGGAGAAATCATTCACTTCCCATCCATTTTCCTTTCATTCTTCTCATTGCCTCTTATTATCCGGTGATTGGCATTGAATGGCAGCAACCCATATGATATGCATCAAAAGTGATGCAGAGTTTAATAGGATTATAATTTTGCTCAGCGAGATACTCAAACCGACGGCTAAACTAAACAGAACCCATTGTACCAAAAACTAAACAGAACCCATCGCCACCATCCCTGCAAGAGGTCGTCCATCTGAAGAATTTCGCCCAAAGCAAACCGTCACGTGCCAACACGCGCAACCTCAGGTGTGTTGACGCCGTGTCTCATTTGGGCCTTCATCTATTGCCCATTCAGTAGCCATTCATATGATTCCATCACGTTTCTCCCCTAACCCATCCCATTCAAACAGGGCTTCATCATATGCTAGGCCCAACTTTGTGAGCCCAGTGCAAGCAAATTTTCAAGACTTCCAGCCGCATCACATAATAATTTTATATTTTCTTAACATATTTTCTTAATAATTTTTTCAATTATCAAATAAAGTAATTATTAAATATTTTTTATATTTTCAAGATATTAAATATTTTACTTTTTTATTTAATACTTACTTTATTAAGTATTGGGATGATTATTAAAAATATAGCATTACTCAACAAAAAAAATCAATTAGCTAGGTTATATAATGTGTCAGAGAAGGTGTGAGTCACCTTTTGAGCTTCAGGCCAGCGGAGGAGCAAACTTACAGCACGAAAGAAACTAGGAGCCAGAACCCATGCAGAACCTTCAACATCAGAGACAACATTAACATGGAGGACGTTTTGCTTTATCTCTGACAAAAATATTCTGGACGTAGGGAATGCTGAGTTATTCCACATTTTCAAACAAGACATAAGGGGGGAATAATCTCTGACCTTTGCAAGCTCATCTTTTCAAGCCTTCCACTTCCAGCACAACAGCGCCAGATCGTTGATGCATCAGAAGATGGTGAGATCAGATAAATTTCCAGCAATAATGAGACATGTTTTGACACTAAAGAAGGAAATACTGTTGGTCTCTTGTAACTTCTGCTAGAGACACACTCCATTACTTGACCATCAAGGCATGAAATATATACATCCCTGTCATGATATGATAAATTAACTATTAGATCATAAATACGAACAACAAATTAAAGGGTAACAATTGGGTAACAATGAGAAGAAGCATCTGACAGTGCTAAAATACATAGATATATCAAGATAACCAAAAAAACTTGACTGAAAACTGAGAAGGCCACTGATCCTCCTTGTGTTTATTGGCATCAAATATCTGGCATTGACGCCCAACACAATGCATGACCGTTTTATACAGGTAATTAACGACCAAGGAATATGACTAATGTGTGTGTGTGTGTGTGTTGTTTAAAAGTAAGAGTTACAGGTAATCTGTTACTGAACTAGGCAAAAAGAAGACTGTGACTATAATTGACATTTATATTTGAAGTTCGAATATGTGCTTGATAAGTACCATTTCATACAAACAGATAGCCAATGGGTTAGTCATCACCAGTCATGAAATTCTATATGATCCATGATTCTACAACACAATAAGAATGTGTAACTTCAAATCATCTGCTCTCATAATTCCCATAATGGTGATAGTTTTCATTAGTTTATCACCCTAGTCAAGAAACCTTCTGTTCAAGCCAGCTTCCTTTATTACTTGAACAATGTCATTTGCTTACTCCCCTTCTTTGCACTCAATAAAGTATATACTGATCATGGACATAACATTGAATCTTGAAGTGGAGACAATGATACTCACTGGTTAACCCAGTCCTATGCTCATCTAGATCATACAATGGCATGCTGGCAATTAATAACCATATTGCTTTTGCTTTTCCCCAGTGTAGGTTGTTCTAATTATTCTCCTGAAACATCAACGCCAAATATCAATGCTTTGAGTCAAGTGAAACAGAAACTATATACATCAAGTTAGCCACATGAGATATTAGTACATTGAAAGTTATACCAAACAATTTTTTTCCAGAGCTCAACTTAAGGCACAACCATTGTTTATGACAAATGTGTCCTAAGCAGTGTCAGTTGTTACTCTGTCAAGAAAACAAGAAACAAATAAATTCCATTCATTTAAAACCTATATTCATCAAATTCCATCAGTTACTGCTAAAACATAAGTAAGAAAGTAACATCTACTGGGGTCATAGTAAGTGATTATGAAGTATAACTTAAAAAAGGCAGTGGCATCAATCAACCACAAGGAGGCCAAATAAAAAGGGGCCTTGTTATAAGGTGAAGGGAATTTAACTGCAGTATGTTACCCTAGTCATAAAAAATATATACAATAAAAACCATTTCATACATTGCCAGTAAACACCACAGCTAGAGTTGACGTCTTTAACAAGCAAAATGGATTAGTCTATTTCCAACGTACACTACTAAAAGATTTACAAATTTTTTTTTTTTATAGTGGAAATAAAGTACTACTTTCTCATGTACTTGCTGAGATGTCCTCAATATAATATCCAGCTTTTACATAATCTTAGCTCTCTTTTTTTGTCCTCTTATAGTGAAACTGCACCCACCTCATCTATTATGAAAAGGAGAATCCTATGGCACCTCCGATATATGGTACCTCAGCCTAGTTGGCAATACTGATGACTAATAGATTATTGTTTCGTGAATCTCAATGCAGAATCCAACGGTTGAAAATACAGGGGTGAGGGGTACCATAACCTCCTTATGAAAATCATTACAAATAACCAAGACATCCCACGTTAAATTAAACTAACTACACATATAGGGAAATAATTGACAGTCTACCCACATAATCAAGGGAACTTCTCCAGTCCAGTCAATAACTTGATTATGTCCACAAACAAGAGAAATACTATGCCATTATCAAAAGAAATGCTTCTTTTGAAGGCATTTGATGCTTGGATACAAGCCTAAGTGCATGACTAGATTGGTACCTTTATTTTCATATTTCAGATTTTCTTTTATCATGATTCTAAATTCTAAAAGCACAAGTGTTAGGTTTAAACAAAAGAATCAAAGGCTAAAAGCAAAACTCATCATTTTCAAAGGTACATTCAAGTTTTTGCCCCTCATCAAAATTGCATATTTATATGTGAGCTTTAATTTCTCCTATCAAAAGCTTTTGTGAATCCGGACAACATATTCATGTCCTGAGGCCATGGAATTGACAACCAGTAATTATCAGTATAACGGTGAGAATAAGATTGTGGCAAAACTTATGTTTCTTACCTGATATTGTACCTACTGATTAACCTAACTAAACCAATGATTTTGTTCATTTTTTGAAAGAGTAAAATTATGAGTTCAACTATTATACTTCCTTTTTTTATTTTTTTCCGTCCTATATCAAACTTTCCATAACTTGGATATGCTCAACTTGGCATATCTAGTTATATTGCCTCCAGTGCCCCTCCCCCATGGCTCAATGTTGATGTCTTCTCTAACTAGCAAAATAGATTAGTTTATTTCTAACGTAATGAAAGATCTATAATTCTTTTTATATTGGAAGAAAATAACTACTTCCTTATATATTAAATCATCATGCTTAGATGACCTTAACATTATACCCTACCCTGGCTAAAATTCCGTGCTCTTTATCCTATAATAGTGAAACTGCCCCAACTGATCTATTACGAAAATAATTAATGAAAAAGACATGCCAGAGTAAATTAAGTTAGCTACCACAATGATATTAAATGATCTAAATGACAATCCTGTAAGCCACTTAATAAAGAGATTAAGAATTTAAGATAAAGTCACACCAGCCCAGACATTACTTTGATTATGGCCAGTAACAAAAGAAGTACCAAGCCTCCACCAGAAGAAAAAAGTTTCATTGAAAGCAATTGATGCTTGAATACAATCATGAATGGTTCATTTCCCTTTTATGTCTATTCAGGTTCTCCTCGCATCAAGGTTCTGAAAGCAAAACTTAGAAATTCAATGATTAGTTTCAGAATAAAAGCATCAAAAGCTAAAAGCAAGACTCATCTTTTCAAAGGTGCATTCAAGATTTTTTTTCTCATGTCAAAACTGCATAAATATGTGAGCCTCAAGTAACTCTACCAAAAGACTTCTATTCTTTTTAAAACCCCTACAATGAATTCTTGTACTAAAGACATAGAACTGACAACTACTAGTTGTTTATCAATCCCACTGAGTATAACGTTGGGTCAAAACTTAAGTTTCATTTGTGGTGCCTTGATAAGGGGTGATAGTGCTAATTGGAGTAGGGGCTTCTCAGTCAGCCTGGGCTCTTGCTCCAACATAGCAGCTGAGATGTGGGGTATTTATCATTGCTTGGTTTTGGCAAGAGAGCTGAACTTCAACAGAATCATGGTTAAAACTGACTCCCTCCCCACAATTCAATTACTCCGAGATGAAGATAACAACTTTCATCCTTGAAGTAATCTCTTAGATGCTTGTAGAGAGGTAATCAGAGGGGATTGGGAGTTAAATTCTCAACATACCTATAGAAAAGGAAACTATTGTGCCGACTGGTTAACCAGTTATAATCTGAACCACCAGCCTGGAAAGGAAGTGTATCTCCAGCCTCCTGTGGGAATTCGAGAATTGTGAAACCAAGACATTTAAAATGCAGAAAGATCAATATTCCTAACCCTGTCTTACAGCCCTAACCTTCACACTTTACTTGAGGACCATAATACTCGTCAATTAATAAGCTTTCAAAAGATGGTCAGTCAACTTGGCCATGTAGCCAGCCTGTCTCAATCACACCTGAATCATCATATCATATCTCATTGTGGTATGTTGCTTACATCAGTCAAAAGAGCAACCGGTTCCTTTGCATGTCAGACCTAGAATTGGAAGCATCCTTAAAAAACCCATGAACAGAAACCCACAAGGAAGCTAGAAAACAAGCTTGTCCCCAAAGGCATGAAGGAAGAAACTTGTGGCTAAAAATTCTGGAATTCAGCTCCAGCCAAATACACCACACTCCAGCAAAAGGAACACAACACCAAAGTACTTTATTATCCTTTGTACTCCCAAAAAATTTATATCAAGTGGAGAAAAAGACTTATAAATTAGGTGGATATATCCAGTAATCTCCAAACAAATAAATATTTAAAATAGATCATCACAAATTGTAAATACAACAACAAAATAAGTGGCAAACAATAAACTAGAAGAAAATAGAATTAGTATCCTCCAATTGCTAAGAATTATAAATGAAACAGTATGCATAATCCAATTGATCAGAATGAATTATAACTGCAGCTTACCCAACCAAAAAAAAAAAGAAGAAGAAAAGAAATAGTAAATGATAACTCATAATCCAATTGATTGCATTTCTACTTCGCTTGTCTTGACACTATATTGGAATGACATATTTCTCCTACATTCTTGCTAATTGTACAATGGAATTGATATTGGGTTTTTAGGGATGACAAAAGTGGACAACAAAGAGGGGAATCCCCTTTCCAAAATAGTACTGCAAAGGCAATCAAATGCATTCGCCCTTTAAGAACCAATGATAATATTGAAACAAAGCACACATTGTAGATTTATAATGATGTAATGGCTGAATGCTGTTTAACAATTACCATAATTTCCACAATATATGAACTTTTATTAGATTATCATAAACAGGATGAACAAGAAAGGTCTACAAGCACAATCCCGTGCATTACTCACACGTTAAACCACGCATTAAAGTGCCGGTACCGTTGTTGGGCGAAAACCCAATGCTTACTGGGTCGCAGTCAACCTTCAAGAGACGATACCTCGAGCGCAATATACCGGACTCGAACCTTAATCCAAGCAAACAATGTGACCCCAAATTGAACTGATCCACGAGCCCGGTCTTGGCCACACCATTATCCACATACTCGTTGGAAATTCAATGATGGAAATTCAATGACACAGAACAGTAGAAGAACTTTGATTATATCAGAATTTTTACTCAAGAACAATACATAATAATTTTTGCATTTTCTAATGCATCTCACAGAACACAAAAGTCTATTTTTTTCATCTTCTCACACACTCCTCTGTTTTTTCGTTTCTCTCACATAGTATTCTGTTTTTTCTTCTTTTTTCTCTCTTTTTTTCATTCTTCTTCAAACACATATTATACAATATATATAGATGCACACGCCGACTCTAATAGGTAATTAGGAACTACCGACTCTGTTGCCGACCTTTTATCCTTGCACAGTTCAATTTGATTCTAACAACTTATTACAACCACAAGTTCTTTTACCGCCTTAGACCATTTCAGAATACAGCTCACTTACAGATCATGGATTCTTCTAGACTGGCGGTGGAGAGAGTTGATTGCAAAGTTGAGTTTGTATTTCTAACACTCCCCCTCAAACTCGACTTTGCATACCAATCATATTTTTGAGTTTATGGAACACATCTGTCTTCAATGGCTTCGTAAAAATATCTGCAAGTTGTTCCTCAGTTTTACAGTAGACTAACTCCACAACTTTATTTTTAACTTGCTCCCGAATAAAATGATACTTTGTGTCAATATGTTTGCTTCGGTTGTGAGATACTGGATTCTTTGCAAGTGATATTGCAGATTTATTGTCCACATATATAGTAATTGGACCTTCTTGCTTATAATGTAACTCATTCAAAATATTCTTCAGCCAAATTGCTTGACACGTACACGCTGCTGCAGCTATATATTCAGCTTCACATGATGAAAGAGCAACTGTCTGTTGTTTCTTTGATGACCATGAAAATATTGCTGAGCCAATATGAAATGCATATCCTGAACTGCTTTTTCGATCATCTATATGTCCACCATAATCACTATCTGAATAACCAATTAACTTTGATTCTTGAGAATGCGTATAGAATAATCCATGATCAATGGTTCCTTTGATTTATCTCAAAATTCTCTTTGCTGCACTAAAGTGATCTTGTTTTGGTTGCTCCATATATCTGCTAACTAAGCCAACTGCATACATAATATCTGGTCGAGTGAAAGTTAAATACCTCAAGCTTTGACCAAGCTCTTGTATAGTGTCGGGTTTACTGGCTCTCTATCTGAATCAGCTTTCAACTTCATTCCTACTTCTATTGGTGTGGAAATCGGCTTGCAATCTTTCATTCTGAACCTGCTCAATATCTCTTCTGCATATTTCTCTTGCGACATAAAAATTCCTTCTTTCATTTGTTTCACCTCGACTCCAAGAAAGTAAGACATTTCTCCAATATCTGTCATTTCAAACTCTTTAGTCATAGCTTTCTTGAACTCATCGAACATACCTGGATTATTTCCTGTGAAGATCATATCATCCACATATAGGCATACGATCATTATATCTCCATCTTCATTTTTCTTCGTGTATAAAGCATGCTAGTATGGACTCTTCACAAATCCATTCTTCTGAAAGTATTCATCTATTCTCGTGTTCCATGCTCTCGGAGCTTGCTTCAATCCATATAGTGCCTTTTTCAACCGAAAAACTTTATCTTCTTCCCCTTTTTTAATATATCCTGGTGGTTGCTCGATGTAGACCTCTTCTTCCAAGTAACAGTTGAGAAAAGCTGATTTCATGTCCATCTGATATATCTTCCATTTCTTTTGTGCTGCAATTGCTATAAGAAGTCTGATAGTATCAATCCTTGCAACTGGTGCAAAAACCTCTTCATAGTCAACTCCATATTTCTGCTTATAGCCTTTAGCCACTAATCTTGCCTTGTACTTCTCCACTTTTCTTTCTTGATTGGTCTTTGTCTTGTACACCCACTTTACTCCAATTGGCTTATGATCTTTAGGCAAAGCTGTAAGCTCCCACGTATCATTCCTTTTAATTGCAGCAATTTCGTCATTCATGGCTTTCTTCCACTTTTCATCTTCTGCAGCCTCTTCATATGTTACTGGATCACATTCTGCCATTAAGCATAATAATGAATAATCAAATGTAGTCTGTACCGGATCTGTCGCATCATAGATATCACTTAAGCTTCTCATCTTTGCTGGTGCTCCCCCTGAATAACTGCTGCTGCTATTGCTTCCTGATGTCGATGGTGTAGATGCAGGAGTTATTGGAGTAGGACTTGGTGGAGGAGTTTGATCATTTCCTTCTTCAACTATTTTCTCTTTTGAGTCATCATCATCTTTAAAGAATAGACCTTCCACACTTTTTTCTTTATCGCTCCATCTCCAGTAATCTGCTTCATCGAATTCTACATCTCGTGAGATGATCACCTCTTTTGTTAGAGGATTATAGAATCTGTAAGCTTTACTCCTATTCTCATGAAAATGCATTTCTCCCCTTTGTCGTCTAACTTCTTTCTCTTCTGATCTGGTATATGGGCATATGCTATGCAACCAAAGATTCTTAGATGGCTCACTGCTGGTTTCCTGTCACTCCATGCTTCATTTGGTGTCTTAAACTTCACACTTTTTGTTGGACATCGATTTAGTAGATAGGCAGCACATTGAACAGCTTCAGCCCAAAATGTTCTCGGCAGATGTTTTCCCTTTATCATGCTCCTCGCCATTTCAAGAATTGTACGATTCTTTCTTTCCGCAATTCCATTTTGTTGTGGCGTATAGGCAGCTGTCAATTGATGAATTATTCCATTTTCTCTGCAGAATCCTTCAAACAGTTTAGAAGTATATTCGCTTCCTCTATCTGATCTGAGTATCTTCAGATATTGACCGCTTTGCTTTTCTGCCATTACTTTAAATTCCTTGAATTTTACAAGGGCTTCTGATTTTTCTTTAAGGATATACACCCAAGCTTTTCTGCTGAAATCATCAATAAATGTGATATAGTACCTGTTTCCTCCAAGTGATGGAATGTCAAACGGACCAGCTATATCTGAGTGAACTAGCTGCAATGGTCTTCTAGCTCTTCATGACTTGCCAACTTCAAAGCTTTGTCTATGCTGCTTTCCTCTCATACAGCCTTCACACAACTGATCTGGATCATTTATTTCTGGCAATCCATTCACCATCTTTGCTTTTGATAACAATTTCAGGCCAGTGAATCCAAGATGACCAAATCTGAGATGCCACAACCACGAGATGTCTTTCATGATAGACATCATGCACTTTATTGCTTTTGTCTGGATATTCAGCTTGAATAGGCGATTTCTTGTCATATCAACTTTCGCAATCAATTCTCCTTTTTGATTTCTGATGATGAGAGAGCTATTCTTCAAGTGTATATCGTACCCCTTTTCCAAAAGTTGACCAAGACTGAGGAGATTGCTCTTCAAAGATGGGATATAGTAGACATCTTATATGTATTTTCTATCTCCATTCTTTGTGAGTATCATAATCCTCCCTTTACCTTTAACTGGAACCTTTGATAAATCTCCAAATGTAACTTCTCCTTGAACTTTCTCGTTCAACTATGTGAATAACTCCTTTTTGCCACACATATGATTGCTTGCTCCAGTGTCGAGGTACCATACATCTTTCCTACTATCTTCTTCACATTTGTAAGTGAGAAAAATGGCTAATTCATCAGCTTTTTCTTCATTTGCTGCAAAATGACTTCTCTCCTCAACTTTAGGAGCTTCTCTGCACTCGTAACTGAGATGACCAAATTTGTTGCAATTATAACACTGCAACTGAAATTTATCACCTCTTTGCTGAAATCTGCCTCCTTCTCGGATTACAAATCCTCGACTTCGGCCACGATTATATGTTCCTTGACCACGACCATATGCTACTGCATCAGTCTCAAATCTTCTATTTGTTTGGCCACGTCCTCCGCGTTCGCCACGAGCACCTCGAGTGTTGAAGCCACCTCTATATCCACCACGATTTCTTCTACCACGTCCAAAGCTGCTACTAGCTTGATTTTTATCAAGGGATAACTTGCTTTGCAAAGCTTGCTCTAAATTGCTAGAGCCTTCATTCTGATTCATTCTTTGCTCGTGAGCTTGAAGAGAACCCACAAGCTCATCAATAGACATAACTGACAAATCTTTGGCTTCTTCAATGGCGGTGACGATATAATCGAATTTTCTTGTTAATGATCGTAGAATCTTCTCTATTACTTTGACATCATCTAGAGCCTCTCCATTTCTTTTCATCTCCTTGGCCACCTTTTGCACTCGTGAGACATAATCTGTAACTGGCTCTGCATTTTGCATTTTCAAATTCTCAAATTCGGCTCTAAGTGATTGGAGTCGCACCTTTTTAGCTTTGTCAACTCCTTGGCAGGATTTCTGTAAAATCTCCCATGCTTCTTTGGATGACTTTGCATCTGATATTTTTTCAAACGTTGATTCATCAACACCCTAAAAATTAAGAAAAGAGTCTTTTTGTCCTTCTTACGTGACTCTTTAAGTGTCTTCCTCTGCGCATCTGATAAAGCTGCTTCAGCAGTTACATCTACAGGCTCCGTATATCCAACTTCAACTATCTCCCATATATCCTGCGAACCCAGTAGAGTTTTCATCTGAATGCTCCAATTTCCATAATTTGCCTTTGTTAACTTTGGAATTTGAGGTTGAATCATCTCCGCCATCTTTGATGAGACACAAACGAACCAAGCTCGGATACCACTTGTTGGAAATTCAATGATGGAAATTCAATGACACAGAACAGTAGAAGAACTTTGATTATATCAGAATTTTTACTCAAGAACAATACATAATAATTTTTGCATTTTCTAATGCATCTCACAGAACACAAAAGTCTATTTTTTCATCTTCTCACACACTCCTCTGTTTTTTCGTTTCTCTCACACAGTACTCTGTTTTTTCTTCTTTTTTCTCTCTTTTTTCATTCTTCTTCAAACACATATTATACAATATATATAGATGCACATGCCCACTCTAATAGGTAATTAAGAACTACCGACTCTGTTGCCGACCTTTTATCCTTGCACAGTTCAATTTGATTCTAACAACTTATTACAACCACAAGTTCTTTTACCGCCTTAGACCATTTCAGAATACAGCTCACTTACAGATCATGGATTCTTCTAGACTGGCGGTGGAGAGAGTTGATTGCAAAGTTGAGTTTGTATTTCTAACACTCGTCGACTACCGCGAATTGAACTCGGAGCCTGGTCTCGCTCTGGGTTTCTTGCAGGAAAGGTGGCAGGCGAGTCGATGCGAGGTCACGAACACGAGCGTCCTCGTACCAGACCACGGCATCAAGGCTGTTGTAAGAGATTGCCAGCTTGTGGTTAGGGTTTCTGATGACGAGGGCGATGTCCCATCTGGCTGTTAGCTCGGTGCCAGTGGTGTTGAGTGAGGCGACAGAGGCCGAGTCTGGGAACGCGGGGAAGCGGGGTTTGAGGACGAGCCAGGTGAAGAAGACAATCAAGCTGACAAAAACGAAGACAGTGGCTATGGCGGCAAGCAGGCGGCAGAGGAAGGAGGACCTCGCCGGCGGCGGGGGCGGGAGCTGGTAAAAGCTGGTTGGCCTCGGTTCTTGGTAGAAGCTAGAGTAAGAGGAGGACGGCCGCGGAACTGCATAGAGATAGGCGATGCCAATGGCTGGGTTCTGTGGAGGCGGGTAGCCGTTTTGTCGTGGCCATCGGGATTTTGGAACACAGCAAGAACCGAGAGAGGAAGAGAGAGAGAGAGAGAGAGACAGTGACGTGAGCGTCAAGGGAGTTGAGTGTATTTTGCACGTTGCTTGCTATTGAGCAGAGCCGGAATGATGTGGCTTGCGTTGATTGGCCAATGGAAGGAAAAAAAATTTCGAAAATTATATATGGAAATTAATTTACAAGACACCGGGGAAAAAAACACTTTGTTCCTATTCAGTATTATTTTGTCATATTAATATACATATTTTCTATTATTTTAATCACTTCAAATTTTAAAATATACTAATTTTGACTGCTTAACGCAACAATATCCTCAACCTATATAGACGACAAATGACCGTATAATTAATTGACTATCACACGTCTCCATTGGCATTTCATCAAAATTATGTCTTTTTCTTTTATGTAACCAAAATTTTTTTTTGTCTTTTATACTTTCTTGTTCGTCATATATAAAAGTAAAGCTTTCCTGATTTTTGAATGCAAAAATCTCGAGCGCTTCTTAAGGAATGTTGAGGCTTACTTTCGTCGTAATCTTTAAAAATGACAGCAAAGAAAATAACGGAAAAATTGAAAAAGAGTTCGAATAATATAAGAGACAAAAACATTGTAGGTAGGTGAATAATTTAAATATTATATTATACACTTAATTTAACTATAATTAAATTATGAATGAAGACAAATATATCAGTTTATTCTTTTTTCAGTATTTTATATTATTTTTATCAACAATTTTGTTTTAATTAAAAAATGATTAAGAATGAAAATTAAATAAAAAAATTATCAAATACCACGCCTGACAAAAGTAGCATCAACAGGATTGTTGATAAGAGCTTGTGTTAAAACGAAAAAAAAATTGGTTAAAAAATTAATTACACGCAGGCATTAATTGCATGAACTGTTCAAAGTTCAAAGAGAAAGTACGCAAATGACGGGCTTGCCCCCATTGTCCAAGGTGCCGGTGTTGTTGTTTTCATGAAACACAACCTTCAAGTCCTGACAAATGGCGACAATCACTTCGGGTCTCGTGGCCATGGAAGCAGACCTGAACGTGGCCGCGGAAGATATCCTGAGAGAGAAAGTGACGGAGCCAGTGGCTCGGTCCTTGCCCATCTCATCCAGCGTTGACTTTTCCAGCGCCATTTGATTTGAATGGTTCGACGCCTTCACCGCCATTTGTTTCTTCTCGTGCGCGTCCAACTCAAAACCGGGCGCATAACTCACCGCTACTACACCAAATGATCTGTACACCACCTCCACCTTGAGCTCCGAAAAATAACCCATCAGCTTGTCGTTGGGGTTCTCGATCGTGATCCCGGCGTCCCAGTCGTCGGCCAAGGCTGGGGTGGTGTTGAAATTCGCCACCGACAGGGAGACAACGTTGTAAACGGGGAGTTTGGGACTTAGCAACATCGCCACGATAAAGCTTGCCAGGAAGAACCCCAAGAACATTACACACGTACACAATATGAAGCCCCGGAAGAAGCCGGCGGAGCGATAGGGTGGCGGGTTGCCGTAGTATTGGGCTACGGGATAGTTATATCCGGGAGGGTTCCCGAGAGGATATTCATTTGGGTTCGGGTATGGAGCGTATGCTTGCGGGTATGCATGATGGTGTTGCCCGCCGTGCCCGGGTGGGTAGCCCATTGGCGGCGGGTAATACATCATGTGGGGCGGCGGGTAAGCCGGTCCGGAAGCTGCTTGGGTGGGATAGCTGGTGGTTGGCGGCGGCGATGGTGGGTCTGCATCCCAATTTGAGGACTGTTGGGCGGCGGATGATTCTTTCCGCGGAGTTCTTCCGTCATTGGATGAAGGCATGATGATTTCTTGGTTCTCTCTCCCAATAATATTTTCACAGGGAGGGAGGGAGGGAGAGAGATAGAGAGAGGCAATGTGTTAATTAGTCTTTTGGGGAAGAGATCAAAGAAAGAACTACAATTTCACAACAATAGATTGACAGTAATGCGTGAAGATCGTAGGTTGTTTGATTGTTTCAATGTAATTACTAATTAACGTAGAGTGATGTGAATGTGGGTGAAGTAAAGGAGGCCAAATGTTATTGGTGGTAAATGACAAGGATTAGCTAGATTCTTGGGATCCCGAGGAGACTCTCCCCTCCCCTCTATCTTTCTAATTTGATCGGACCCCTAAAATTCTTTGAAAAGTCTCGCTAAGGTGTGTTTGATAGGAGGGTAATAAGAGGTGAAATTTTAAGGGGATAATATTCTCACGAAAAAAATGTGTTTGGTACATCAACTCGTGTTCATTTAAGTAAAAATAATTTAAATTTTTTAAATATTATATTAAAAATTTAATTTTTAATAAATATAAATAACACGTGCGTTATTAAAAAACTTTTTTTTAAAAAAAAAATATGATCAAAAATTAATAAATTAATCCTTCCCTCTTAAAAGCGAAAGAATATTCTAAATGTATCCAAAAATAAAAAAGTGTTTGATATGTCAATAAACAAAGGTAGAAATTTCGCGAGAGTAAAATTTTCCTTCATTTTGCGGTTTACCCTACCTAAGAGTAGGGTAATAAAGGGGAAAACAATTGAAAATCCTCCGCAACCACACACACATCTATATTTGTCACTCTGTCATTGCCACTACCACCACCATCGCCAAACCATCTCCGCCGTGTTGCCAACGATAGCCCAATGGCTGTTGGGCTCTCACATTTTACAAAAAGTACCAGAGTGTTTGATTGTGAAGTTTTACCAAAGAGAACCAGAGCTTACGACATTGCCACCTAGAGGTTCGTCGGCAAGGTGTTATCACCAACTTAAGCCTCTCATTGCCATTGTTGCTGCCATTGACGACATCGAGAAGGAGTTTCTGATCTCACACTCCAAATCTGAGACCGCAACATGCAGGGGAAGCACACCTATAATGAAAAATTGGAGTAAAGCAAGTGCAGCCATGGCTTGGTGGATTGGAGTGGGAAGCAGCTGCGACTTCGTTCTTGGAAACTTGTTTTCTGAATCTTGGAATTTTGTGACTGATGAAAGAAAGGGTAGAAGGCGAGTGTAGAAAGAAAGGAAGAGTTACCCTCTGTTTTGCAGGCATACCAAACAAGTTGAAAAAGAAAATTTTAATCCATTAATATTTATTCTAGAAAAAATTTCTCTATTAAAATTTTCAGTCTTAAATTTTAAGTATGTACCAACCACAACCTAAAAAGTAAAAAATGGTTCGCCATCATCCATTTCCCACCCCATTGGTAAAAAGAACTACGAGTGTCTATTCCCTAACTATATATGGGATTGTATTCTTTGAGTTTATAATATATCACTTACAATCTTAAAAATTATACGGAATTGATATAAAAGTTAATAAATTCTATCATTTTAACAATAACACGTAAAAGAATATCATAATAAAAAAATAATTTAGAAGAAATGAACTATACATTTTAAAAATAAAAGAAAGAAGGACTATCACATGCATTAATAAATACATACAAAATTACATGATGAACGAATTTCTTTGGATTTGTCGATAAATAGCTTGTTTGATTTACTATTAGTCAAACATGGTGCCATAGCGTTCCATGTAGCGTTTGTAATCTAAACAGGCGTTTCATCGCCTCCCAACGCCATTTTGAATTTAGCCCAAACAAACAAGTTAAAGGGTGTCTCTTTACATATTTTAAAAAGTTGGCATCTTATCCAAACTTGTAAATTTATGATGCCTTCTTCAAGAATAAATTTAATTTAGATGGTGTCTAAACAACAAACAAGGGTTGGATGTAATAATAAACTAGCGATACTTTTTAAAGAAATGACCAAAATTCAAACCTTAGAGTAAGTACTTATTGAGAGGGTCTTCTGATTACAATCATACCTAAGAGATTTGTCTCACAATACATATTTACAAGTTTCAAAAAGTTTAATAACTTCTCACCCACATTCAAAAGATCACAAACTAACTAGATTAACCATAATTTTGACTTTTTGTTAATTTTTCTCTAATTGAAAATTTATTCATTGGGGTTTTCCTAGATATCAATTCTCCTAAACATTATCTGTTAAAATATGTATAAACTTAACCAATTAATAGGTAAACCCAAATCATATTCCATCAATATATAAAAATTGATGTTTTGATTTTCAAATCTGCTGGATTTCTAATTTTCCTTATAGTTGGTTTGCAACCTCTAAATAAAAGAATTTATTTAATTAATAAATGAACTTTATAATTAATAATTTGGTAATTTAATTTATTTTCAAATTATATAGCATGTATTATGTTTGATAAATTGTAAATTCTATCACATGCATTTGGTAGATATGTATTTTATTTCATAATTCTTTTAAACTCTTTCATCTTGAATTCCATACACACACTTAAATGAGTAATAACTGATATTTTGAAAAAATGAGATGAAGTTATATATAATATATATAAATCTTAGTGAGTTGCTTTAAATTTGTTATATAATACATAAATTTTAATGAGTTGATTTAAACCCTATAAACTCAAAAAAGTGTGACTCACTAATAGGTATGTTGAAATTTTAGTAAAACAAGTTTTCTCTGCAATGTCAATTTGTAAAAAGATAGCCTCTATATTTTGAGTAAGGGGTAACGTATAAGAATATCTCGTAAAAAAAGAAAATTATAAAAGTTATCCATAAAAAGTTTAACATAAATTAATAAAAGCTGTAATAAATCAATATGCCAATACAAGGATTATGATTACATGTTTGGTTTTAATTAATTTTTAAAAGAGAATTTACTTTTTTTTCAAAAACTTTTTCAATAAAATTTTAATTATAAGCTTTACTTGATTTCGTTTTTAGCGGAAGAGTAAAACTTCACTTTGGAGTCGTAGCATTTTTTTTCCTTTGGGCTTCCCCTTTTTTTTCTAAAAAAAAAAGTAAAAAACTCCATATATACCACCATTCCTATCTCTGAATTGCTCACAGCATCAACCATACATTATTGAGCCTGGAGTGAATCAACCATGCATTATTTGTCTCAAATTCTCAACAACAACAATATTATAGCACTCACTTTCTACACAAGTCTTAAATCTCAGAGACAGCCTACCTATCCAGCTATTACCAGAAATCTTAAGAAGGTGTGCAATTCAAAAGAAAGAGAATGGCTTCCGTTCTATCGGAACCGAGAAGTTCCTATTAAGGTTGGCTAACCTTCCTACATCCATGTTAGGCACAAATTTAACCGTCAACCCTTCACAATGAGGCCTCATCACCACACCCGACACCCACGTTTCGCCGTAGTAAATCGCCTCCACCTTCATCTGCATTCCAAAACTCACAGCACCATCTTTCGCCCTATCTTTGCCTATCTCCTCCACCAACCAATTCTTCACAAAGGGCTGATTATCCTCCCACCCCGTGGTTCTGAACTTCAAGTGCAACTTCACCTCCTCCCCCTGGTCCAGGTAAAAAGGGTAAGAAGAGGCAGTGGAAAGAGGATGTTCTGGGATATGTTTGTAGAATATGGCGTAGTCAATGCTTCTGAAGTAGATGGACGACACATTGGTATTGATGACCGTAAACTTGGCGTCCCAAGTGGCAGCGAGCTCTCCGTTGGCGGCGGTGAAGTTGGAAATGTACATTGAATTGAGAATGAAAACGGCTGGGACAGGGTCCTCGTTAGGCGACCCCAAGCGGCTATAGAGAAGCAAGAATATCAGCATCATCAACACTGTAAGCCCGATAAGGTCTTGAGTCATTTCGCTGGTTCGTGCGCTAAGGCTGGAGATTTGGTCGGAATAACAATCTGTGATGGTGGGCCTCGTGGCCGTAGATTCCACAGAAATGGACAAGGGTAATTGATGTTGATGATGATTATGGCCATCAGTTTCGGTTTCAGATTGAGGCAGAGACGAAAACTTGTAAACGTGGCCTCTCTCATTTTGGGGTTCAACGTCAGCTGATGGGGAGGCCATGTTGATGCTTTTGCTGCAGATCACAGGAAGCGAACGTAATGGAGGGGAAAAGAGCTTTCTGGAAAACCTTGATGTTGATATACAAGGACGTGGGGAAGAATAGAGATAGAGCAGAGAAGGATGAGAGGTATCATACTGTACGTAGAAATCCCAGGTTGTCTAATCACGCAAGTATTTTAACGAACCCTAAAAATGGTGGGTTGGTGTTGTATGGAAATGACCAGCTAATGTGGTGTGGATTTTGTCTTTTGTCCTTATGGAATATAGATTAAAATTGTTCTAAAGAATGTGACAGCCAGTAAATTCCATTATGCAAATATTTGGGATATGAATTTAGCACGTCTTCATAAAAAATGGAGAGAATATGTAGATACATCTTATTACATATTTATATAGAAAAAAAATTGATGATAAATTAATATAATTTTCAAGTTCTGACCATTTATTTTACATATGGTTTAATTAACAACATAGTACATATATATACCACGAAGATTAGAAGAGATAAGAAGAATTGGTATGCGCCTTTAAAATTATATAAGAAGGTATTTAATTTTAGTTAAGTGAAAATTGTCTCAAAGATATTTTTATCTTATATAATAAAAATTAAATTATTATTTTGGTTTGACATCAATTTGGTCATTTAAAGATATGTAACATCAAATTATTTATTTAAAAATTTAAAGTTATATTAAAATGGTCCTTAAAAAATATATGACATTAAATTAATTTTTTTAAATATTTAAAAAGACATCAAAATGGTCTTTTCAAATGGTCATTTTAGATGATCATTTTGATATCATTTTAAATCTTGAGAAGACTAATTTGATATCACATATATTTAAAAAATAAAATTGATGTCAAATATCTTTAAAAGATCAAATTAATGTTAATTGAATTTTTAAATGATCAAAATGATAGTTTAGCCTTATAATAAAAAATTGAGAGAAGAATTACCTTTTTTTTTTTAATTTCCTTTTCTAAATGAATGAATGGAACGCTGAAATGGTCTTTACTAATTATTTAAGCATAGACCATTTTGTGTATGTGGTTAAATTAACAGCATAAATCCTACTAAAAAAGAACAGCTTGATAGTTATTTTCTACTGTGAAACTACCCTAAATCGGCTCCATAAAGAGAGGTAATGACTGATGAGAGAATGGACTTAGGGAAGAGAAAGAGAAAATGGGCTTCGCCCGCTAGAAAAGGAGATGAGTCAAAAATACTTTTTCGATTTTTAAATTTGGGTCAGCAATGGAAGCAAGTTTATGTGAGCAGTGCACATCGATCTTTTTTAATTTTCATTTTTTTCTTAATTTTCACTATTTTTTATTTTTTTCCTATTTTTAAAAATAAATTTTAGATGAGAAAATTTTTTGTAGTAGCAAAAAAAATTGGCATTTTTTAAAAAAGTAAAAGGAATTTAATCACTTAAAGATTTATTTAAACAAAAAATGATTTTTTGTCAAAGTGGATTGACTCAATTAGTTAACGGATATTTTTTAATATCAAGAGACTGATTGAATAGAATCTTTTTAGAGATTAAAAATTTGTAAGAGGTAATTTTTTTAGTGGACTTTTGCATAAGCCACTAATGTCTCGACCAATAGTTTGAAGTAAGATATCCTTATTACCATTTGATTGAAAAAAAAAGAACAATAATTTTTTATTATTCAGAATACTGGAAAATAAACAAAATAATAAAAAATTTGTTGAAAGAAAATTTGTTATCTCTTTTTTAGTTATTTATGTCAATTCAATATATACACTGCTACTGACTAAAAATTCTGGATTTACCATTGACAATAATAATTTATATCTTACCTATAAGAGTAAATGGTAAGTAAGATTTTAAAGCCACATTAAAGATGGAAAATACAAGGTTATGTCCAAAGTCTCCATGTTGTAGCACGAGTGTCTCGCCTGATTTTGTGACTTAGCTTTGTTCCTTTTGTTTTGGTTTCGTATCAAAAGGGGAAAAAAAGAAATTCTAGCAATCGCAAATTGTATTCTTTCATTTCTATGCTTATTTGTAAGTGTGTTCTTTTAGGTTAATATCTTTTAGAATATATTATTAAAATAAACTTCTAAATAAAATTAAAAAAATCTATTAATAAAAAAACTTTGATATAGAATATAATTAACATATTATGCTAAGAAGCTAAATATAAATTATTAACTATCAAGCTACCATAATGCATAAAAATTGGGTAAAAAACAAAGCTTGCAAACAACATCACTCTTCAATTTTTGTTTTGTTTTTTTCTCTATAAAGAATCTCTGACAGGTCCCCATTGAACAAGACCTACGCACTCTCTGGGCTTGCGGTGGATCATTGTCGCCGCCCCACCATGCTCCGCCGCCGCAAACTGAACTTCTAAATCCGGGCAACTCGGGTACATGGCGAAAGCTTCGACCCACCCATCATCAAACTCAACCTCTCCCACAACCCTCATCTGCAGACCAAACCTCACGACCCCTCCTTTCATGTCTTCGGCAATGGCTTGAATCACGGTGTCGTCCACAATGGGCTGATCCTTCTCCCACCCCGTGGTGCTGAGCTTCAAATGCAGCCTCTTCTTCTCCTCGGCTTCCATCGGGAAAACATCGCTTTGGAACAGATATTGGAGCTCGATCGGAGTGACCACGGCGAGGGTTTCCTTTTCCCGGTACTGCACGGCCGCGTTCAGCCTGTGGATGTTGACGGCAGTGGAGTTCATGACGTTGGAGATGGTCAACTTCACGTCCCAGGTGGCCGACAGCTCGCCGTCGGAGACGTTGAAGTGAGGAACGCGCAGCGAGTCCAGGAAGAATTTGGGTGGGGTGGGGTGGGATCGGAACTCGGTTGGTTTAATTCCCTCTGACGCAGAGCAAGCCCAACGAGCAACATCCCAACCAAGGCCAAACGCAGCACTATCACCAAGGCCTCGCAATCGAAACCTTCTTCGCATGGCTCTACTCTATGTTTCTGTCCTTGTCCTGAATCTGTTCATGGCCTTGCTCAATATCTTGTTGGGGAAGAGGCGAGAACTGGATTTGGGATTCAACTTGAGGCGCTGAAAACGACATAACTAGCGAGCTACAGAGACTGGAATTTATTTGTTAAACGCTAGTGTTAACAGGGAAATTCTAGGGATGGTTGATGTGCCTTAAAGAAAGTTAAGTGGCAGGGCCATTAAATAGAAATCAGATCAATGTTTGTGAATGGGATGAGGAAGACGTTAACTGATAAATCAGTTTACTTGCACATGTTGACAATGTTACAACGAAAGTACATCCAACGGGGGTTAATTTTGGGTGCGTGACTTGTTGGGGCTTCTGGATTTCTTAATCACAATGATCAAGCATTTTTGCAACCGATTTTTAGTTGCTTCTTGAATTGTATTTTATTTTTAGATACGTATCAACATTATTATTCTTAGAAAAACTGTTTTGGAGCATGTGAGTACGAATGCTGAATCAAACAAGCTACGTCTGCTAAATTTGTGAAATAGGTGACTCCATTATTTTTTTTTATCTTTTGTTTTTGCGACTTTATTTATTTTTCTTAAAAATAGTAATATCCACCTGTAAGTTAAGTTTCAGACCATTCTTGCATTTTTGAATGGTTTGAATGGAAGTGCCTCCACTGACAATGCTTTGCATCCACTTTTATTTAAACTCCTTCTCTTTAGATGATATATGTCTTTTGTGAAAAAAAAAAAGATCATTTCACAAAAAAAAGGAAGATAAAAAAACTACTTATTTTTCTAGAAAGCTTAAGATAAATGTATAAACAGAAGGAAAAGGAAACAATAGGAGCCTAAAAATTGATATTTTAACAAGTTAACAGCGAAAAATATGTTTCTTTCAAAATTAATATGATATTCTTGTATTAGGGCCTATCTATAAAGAATAGGGAACCCAATTCAATGTCTCACTCTCACTAATTTACTAACACTAATATAATAACGGAATCCACTACCTGTTTGGTTGGTTACATCTATCGATGACCAAAAGAAGGGGAAAGAAAGAGGAGGGTTGAAGTGAGAAATTCAAATTTTGACCCTGCTAATTCGAAGCTCGGCAATGTTGATGCACTGCCATCCGAGCAACCATCAAGGCCTTTGACGGCTCATGGATTCAATTTAAGTGGACAAAAAAATTTGTATTTAACATGTGTCAACCGAATTATTTGCCTTTTTCCCTTCTTAACTAAGGATTTATGAGTGTTTGAATTAATTTATTATTTTAATAAAAGAGTTTTTAACTTAAAAAATATTTAATGCAAAATAAACCAATTCAAACATGCATTATTCGTGTTAAATTAATTTAAGCAAGAGTCAAGGGTCAACTATTTGTAATTAATTTAACCACACAACTTTCAGTTAGTCTGAAAAAACAAACTACCATCTCATGAATAATAGTATAAACTCTTATATCAAAAAATATAACCAAGATTCTAATCTAAGCTTTATTTTTTTTTTCTAGTGCAAAAGTTGCTGCAACAAATACATTGATTGAAATCCACTTATTATTAATACAAAAAAAAATAAAAATCCACGCACTTATTATGGGTTACTTACAGGATAACTTAATCTGATATTTTGTTAATGCATGCACTTAAAAATTTGTATCCTCCCTAAAGGATAGGGAAGAGATTCGGAATTTGGAAACCAACGGAGTTTTCATTTCTGAAATATGCTTATATAAATTTCACGAATTGACACAAAACAATGACATGAAATGAACTACATTATTGACTAATCATTAACAAGTGCCTAAATTTTCTTTCTTTTATTTCTGGGGGGGATAACAAGTGCCAAAATTTTCAAAACATAAGGAAAGTGATCTATACCACTCTTCAACGCTTTTGTTCACCCCACGTCTTGCTCTCGAAAAATTCACCCAGCATTTGATCAAGATTCTCGGGAGAGTATTTGATGTACTTATGAGGATTTTTGCCATTCTCAATCATAGGCCTGAAAGATTTAGTACATAATCATCAGCAATTCAGCAACGAGAAGGCTAAAATAAAGATGAAAGAATTAGAAAACAGGAAATTCAAAAAAAAAAAAAAAACCTGCTGAAACGTACCCAAAACGTTTAGTGAAAGATCTATAGGCAGGCAAAAGGACTTCAGCAACAGCCAGCCTTAGAGATTCACGCAACTCACTATCAGGAACCGTCCATTGAGATTGTCTCTGATGAATCTCCTCAAATTGAACGTTAAAAGTCTTGAATCTATCTTTAATCATTGCTCTTGAAACCCCACTGTTGCTATCTCCGCCGCCCGATGAATTAGCTGCTTGGACAGTGAGGCACTGCAGAATCTGCAGGATAATTATACATTACCACAACCTTTTACATACAAACTCGGGTAAAGTCAAACATGATTTGGATTAACATCATCAACATGCATATATAACAACTGCAATCCTGAAGCTAGTACTTAAAGTACGCAGCTTGTTTAAGAACTATGTGCCACTGAGACATCAAGCAGAGTCTAAAAATTTTTGTTGTTACTATACACCTCAAAATGGTAAGCCAGGTAATAGGTATTCTTCTGCATAACAAATGAAAGCATCACTTGACAATGAAGATGAATGCCCTGCAACAGAAAGTTGAATACCAAAAACTGACAGTTTGGTTCCTTTCATTGGCCATACTTATGAACTGGTTTCACATATGGATCAACCTATGTAAAATAAATGGTGGGAAGATAATATTTCAGAGTGAGGAGCAGTGAATCTGTCATTGCGTTTCTTCCCAAACGTACAGGGGGAAGAGTTTGAACTCAACCTCTTAATTGAGCAGAGGTGTAGTGAGCCGATCAAGATATGATCCAGGTGCTCAATATCCGCAATTTATGTTCACATAATAGATTATCAAGAGTAATCAGAAAATAGCAATGGCGCAATGAATTGAATTTAAAGAAATTAACCTTTGCCCAAGAGATCCTTTTATACTGATTCGCATGCTGCTGCACAATTCTTCTGTGTATTTGCACCCAGTCATCCCCCAACATATCCTTTGCCTCTGACCTGTAAGTGCAACATACGAAATGGCATTGAATCCACTTACAGTATTTTATTTGGGGAAAAAGGGAAAAAGATTACAACCAACCTTCTCACAGATCTCACTATGTAGTGGATATTGTTCATAAGAAACAACTGGGTTAATGCTGGATCTTTATACTGTTTTGATTTTCCATCCAGGTTATTCTGGAGAGCCTGCATAATTCTTGTCGTTACTGCTGCTAACTGAGCTTCTGGATCACCAGGATCAAACTCTTGAAAAAGTTGTTTAAGAGTTGATTGATAACTGTGCACATTTGTTGCCGACAGTGAGATGGTAAAATTTGCAAATTACTATACAGGTCAAGAACAGCTGCAAACTGAATTTGCAAAAACAATAGGGTCTAAATGGTGAAAAATGAGCTAAAGATTCACAGATCCTCTCACTTAATAAATTAAAGAGGAAATATAAAAATGGCAGCGTAGAATAAAATAGCATTTCAACAATTCAGATACAAATATATATTGATCTTTCGGATCTCTTTAATCCTCATAAGAAATATGCAAGAATGAAATACCCAAAACAGCAAGCATACACTATTTTCAGAAGAAAAAAAAAATGTAGCCAAATTTTGTATGTAGCAAAAATTCAGAGAACAGAATGTGAATGATATTTGGGTAACTGCCAGAAGTTATAACCTCATAGGAAACATTAATAACAACAAAAAGAAATGATTCCCAATAAAAATATTTTGGAAAGGGGGATACGCACACAGATAATACAACAAAAAAAGACGCTGCAGGCAAGTAAAAAATAAACTTATCACTCACTCGTATAGAAATTTCACGTAATTGATCACATAGCTAGTTAGAGGGTGGACAGTTCCATCTAGCACAGCAGTTTTAGTCGCATCTTTTTCAACTGCTTCCTCAAAATCACCAAAGGTTTCTTGGGCTGTCTGAGCTAGTCGCTTTGTCAAACTCAATGCAGTTTCCCGCATTTCAATGCAAGCTTTACTTCCAAAAATTGTCTCAATCTGCTCCCACCCCCCACCCCACCCACCAAAAAGAAAAGAGAAAAGAGAAAAAGAAGAAAATAGTAGAGAAAGAAGATTAAAAATAAAGCAAGGATAATCAACTTTCTAACTAAATTCATGTAAATGTCACGGATTAAAACAATATCTGCAGAAAGAATCTAGATCAGGCCTATGCTGATACTATAAATTCATAGCAGATATTGAAAATCAATTACATTTCCTCCAATGTCCTACCAACATATGCCAGCATAAACCTACATCAAAACTAGAATTATTTTGTCAACTTCTTATGTCATCATATATTCCAATTCCATCACATGGATTTTCTATTAGACAGGAGATATCCTCCAAAATTTCCGTATTAAAGATTTAGGTTATTTGTACAAACATTTCTTATTACTAAAACAAAGATATTACTATATTAGGGAGCCTCAATTTTATATCAGGCCCTTGCAGTTAGTGTATTTAATTCAGAACTAACTAATGTGCAGAAATCTGGTAAAACATAATCCTGAAATATAAACTTAAAAAATACCTCTGATTGAAGCTCTCTCATTATCTCATACATGTCTAGAAGGACAAATAATTTTTCAGGCGACCTCTTGCTTTTAGCAATAGCTTCTCCAAAGCTAAGAAGCATAGCCACACTGTTAGCAGTGACTTCGGCAAAACATTGAGTTTGCAAAGACTCAACGCCATCAAATATTTGATCACAAATTTTCTTTTCCCCAGCAAACAGCAATTTGACCTGTTCAAGAAAGATTAGAAAGATGCATGGAATAAAAAAGAACATATAAAATGGAATTTCACACTCATCCTTACAGCAATCCTCATGTAATGAATCCAGTTCCCAATCTTAGCCTCCAAAACCTCCCACTGCATTTTTTGAACATCATCTTTGCTCAGCCTCTCTACACCTAATTTCCTAAGACTCTGTTCCAGGGCTGCAGCACGAGTGTCTCTGCAAATTTGGAACATATGGTTCAAATTTGGAAAACATGGTTATCTTAGTTCAATCCAAATTTGAAAGAAGTGCATGTACAGACTTTTTCCAAGCTTGATCACATATAACCACCAGCTTCGGAGTCAGAACATGCAACCACTTGGTGACTACAGAAAATTTTCAATGCATACTTTTCTGTTCTCAAAGGATAATATTATTATTCTAATCCACAATATAAATCCTCTTATGTGGTGAAATTTTGCAAGGGACTAGGTGGAAGGCCAAAATAAGAACTGAAATTCCTAACTCTGTTGTGACAAGAGCTCCCACATATTCAGCTGAAGAAAGAGGATTACATGGAAAAAGAGAAACATAGTTACCTGTAGATTCGAAATAGCTGTTGTTGATGGCCAGCTTGAACCATTTGTTGCGCTAAATCATGTAGCAAAGGTATAACTCTGGGTGGAATCAGGGTTGGAGGTGTGAAAGTCACAGTTGCTAGGCTTTGTTTTTGGCTTTCAGAATGGGTTTTGCCACCACCATCACCTTGTTGCCCTGAAGCAGATGGCCTTAGAGAGTTTGGTAGGCAGTCAAAAAGGCGATCAGGCTCCACTGGTTTGCTGAAAACCAAAGTCAATTAGTTTAAAGTTTTATCACGATAGACCTTTTAGATCCCCAATAACAAATACCAGAAACCTTTCCAGTATATGAGATATGCATAAGGAACAAGACCCATGAGGAAGTCACTAACTTTTATAACTGCAAAATGAATACACACGAGGATTTTCCTGTTCCAGCCAAAGTTCAATAAGTAATAACTGTATGTTACAGGCAGGACTGCAATGTGGAATTAGGTAAGTTTATAACGAGTTGCCTGTGAAAAATGATCTTGTTGACTGCCTTCAGTAGAGAAAAATAATATGCACTTACCTTTAAAGCTTTGTGGCCAAATTAAATCACCAAGAATCCACATGAGGTAAATTATTATGCAAACAAACTCATTTAACGGATTCTACACATTTTAGTCATTCTTAACCTTGTGTTTCTTCTTAAATACAGCCTTCCGTTATTATTTAATTCTTTCAAGAATCAAAACTTTAGATCATACACGATTTAGTCATCCTTAAATGAATTAAAGAAAAGAACATGGAAAAAAAGATTACAAAAGAATAACAAAGGTTATCACTTATCAGACTTCACAGGTGAGGCCTTCTAAGTCTCTCAGATCAAGTAATATGAAAAGGGAAAAAGTTGAGAACATCAATTTTCACGTGCAACATAATCCATTTCTCCATGACTATGTTTTAAAACATGACAACTTTTATCGTGTACATGAGAAATTCAAGCTACTAGTTGTTAAATAGCATTTGAAACCATAGAAAACAGTTTAAATTACTCACTGGTGATTATCTAAGTGAACAGAGACATCAGAATGCACAAGCTAGTGCTAAGAAAGGATAAAAATCTAAACAGAAATTAAGAGTGAAGTGTAATGCGCGCACACACATATACTGAGAAGAAAGGCAGATATGTACATTTGAGAAGACCAACCTGTAATTTGTCAAAAGATGTCTGAATTCATCTTCCAGCTTCGAGATAGCTTTGGAAAGCAAGTTGTTAGCATGGGTGAGGATTCCGTCACTACTTTTGAAATCTTTTCTGCTGCTGAAGAAACGAACATTTTCTCTTAGCTGATCAATTGCTTCCAAATAGCTTTCAAGATCCTCGTGTGGCCCTCGTAGTATTTTAGCCTCTGCCTATTAATTAAGTTGAATGAAAATCATAAAAAAATTATTAGCATCTACCCACTAATTTAATTGAACTAAAAATCATCATAATAATATTATACCTATCAGTCGCCCCAAAAGTGCACAGGATTTCAGTTATAGATGCAATTAAAATAAAACCCACACGGTAAAAACATAAGCTGGAAGTTCATTACTGAATTTTATTCATACAATGGATGAGAGATAAGGCGTACCTAATCAGAAAACCTACACATTTAGAAGGAAGTGGGGTAGACAACGTAAATCAATGCCTCAATGGGTATCAAATTTGTTATTGGACAAGCTCAATAGGTAAATTAGAAGAACATTTTCATATTGTACCAGGGTATGACATAGAAGTATTACGGTAAGAGACTTTCAAATGCTATCAATTTCTTTAAGCAGTCAAGGGAGAGAGATAATTAAACAGTGCTAGACATATAAGGACTTCTTAAAATGCTTAATGTCAGGGAAGTCCATAGACAACCAGAACAAACCCAATAGGTAACATGACTCGATTCATAAACCTGAGAGACAGACGAGCTCATATTTTCAAGTTTAACAACATAAAAATAGCACAAATTTCGACATTTCCATAAGAATGTATTTGTAGCATTTTGAACCGCAGCCCCATACTAACTGATGATGAAAGCTAAACCACTAGCTACTATTTCTGTATTCACAAGGCACATAAAATTTAGAAAGGAGCGATGGGCATGCGCAACTGGCTAAAGCAATTGCATATTGGAGCAAAATAGAGGCCTACCTTGCGGGTCTGGTCAAATTGCGCCAAAATGACCTCTGCTGCCTTTAGAGTCTTATCAATATTATCGTGCGCACGTCGAATCGAATGCGTTTTAATCTACCACACGCCGAAACAAATAGGGGGGAAAAAAAGAAAAGAAAATTAAAACCCTAAATATCTCTTCATCCAACTGAAATCATCAGCTGGATCGTACTGACTCCATAAAAGTGAACAACAGAGATTAGCAATAACAATGGAGAAAAATTCTTGGATAATGCATGTCCTGATGGCTATGCTAAGCCATAATATAGACAGCAGAAACGCATTTTCTCGTATATATTGGTTCCTACGAGGGAATCAGAATTTGATTTGGAGCATTGCCAGAAAGGAAAACAGAGTAAGAGAGAAGGGTACCTGAGTGGGGCGCATGGCGGTCTCGAGCGCGGAGAGGCGGTGATCAAAGGAACCAAGAATGGCGACCATGTTATCGGTGATGGTCTGGCTCTTGTGCAGAGAATCCTTCACAAACGCCGCTCTTTCCTTGAGAGAATCCATCGCTTGGGGTATCCCCATTGTGATTTTCTCTCACTTTCCGGTCTCTGTTCGGTGAGGTCACGCGGAAAACGAAAAACGGAGATGGTGTTATGGCCAAATGCTTGCGTCGCTTGGAAATGCGTCAGTAGCTGTTTCCCAGTTTCCGTCGCTACAGTCGCGAGAAGAGAGCAAGGTCGTTAAGAGAATGTTGGCGGCATATATGGACGAAAAATTCTTCGCCAGACGAGAGTATTACTCTTAAAAGAAGACCGCTTAAATTTGTCATGAATTAACATAATAACCATACTACTTTTTAGCACACAAAAATTTCTCTATCTGAACCGGTCCTAGAAAACTTTGTGGGACCCTATCTGCTACCGAGGCACTTTTCTGATTCTGACTCTCTCCACCATTTTCCTTTTTTAAAGGTTGAAGACTTTCTGTACCATTTTTCTCATAAGGCTACTGTTTTTATTTTTTTAATTTTTTACTTGGACTGTTTTAAGATGAGGATGCATTATATAAAATAAAATGTCGTATTTATAATTATTAATTAAAAAATTAATAATTAATAATTATTAATTATTAATTAATAAATTAATAAATTAAAATTAATAAAATATAAACATATAAATAATAAATTATTAAATTTGTCAAAATCTTTTTTAATAATTATTTATTTATACTTTATTTTTTAAAGTGTACTTTTATTAACCACCTAATTGCATAAGGATAAATACTATTTACAAGATTTCTTTCAAAAAATCATGTAAAAAAAATTAAATTATGTTACATCTGTCAATACTAATATTATTTTTTGTGTCATGTAAGTATTTATACATATTTTAAATTATTTAAAATAATTTTAATTTTTTATTAAAAATAATATCTAAGATGGTTTCATTTAAATTATGTTAATGTTCATTATACTAACATTGAAATTATGATAAAAAAACTTAGAGTAGGTTTGGTTTGAGGAAATATTTTTTATTTTCATTTTCAAAAATTTTTGAAAACATATTTCGTTAATATTATTTTTATTATAATTAAAAAAGTTACCACTATATTTTTAACTTTCTGTTTTTGGAAATGACTATTTGTAATTTTTAAATTTGGTCATACTTCAAGAAATGTTTACTAGATAATGTTTTCAGAAAAACACAAATCTATGTACAAATTTTGAAATGTTTAAGGATTTTTCACTTGAATTTTAAAATTTAAATGAATATTTCAAAACAAATAAAAATCGTGAAGAGTGTGCGCACCTTTTTCCTTCTTAACCGATAAAGAACATAATCTTAATCAATTGAGTGTATTTAGATTAAATTTTATAAACTTAATTTTAAATAAATATAATTTTATAAAATTGATTTTAGTTAAAAATAATTTATATATAAAAATTATGTTTAATATAAAAATAAAAAATAATTATTTCAATATAAATAAATTTTTTAGACCAAAATCACATTTAAAACATGGTATAAACATCAAAATAAACATAACCAAAAAATTAATAAAAAACCATTGAAACCTCCAAAAACCCAATTATTATCCTAAGGTTTACCCTTGCACTCGTTTCCGTACTATAGGTAAAGAAAATTGCTTTTTTGATTGAAGGAACAAAATTCTTAGGATAACATAGTGTGACGGTTGACATCTACCGGTTGTTACTTACTAGGCAACCTGTTTATATAAGATGGGACTCGCTTGTGACAATCAGCCAAAAGAAAACGTAAGTGGCACTCGCATTTAGGGATATTGCGTACACAAATTACACAACATACGTCTCTAAAGAAGGAAGTGAAAAAAACGGAATGTTGTTCACTTTCTTTTATATTATTTTTCATTAAGAATTATTTTTTGCATAGAGTTTCCCACGTGGTTAATCTTTATGTAAAAGATTAAGTTATAATTACATAGTAAATTTAAAGTGTAAGAAGATGTTAATTCCCAAAGAGACATAACAATGGGACATATAGAGACAAGTTTTTGTTTAATTCAATCTATCTTCCACCTTTTAAAATGACACGACACATAATCCGTCTTGTGGGTTTTAAGAATCAAATTTTAAATCTATTCCCATAAAAATATTAAAAATCTATATTCCACTCACCTTGTATTTATAAATATTTTAAATAAATTTATATTTATTATCAATTATAATATTAAAAATTAATCATATTCTCATATAAATTAAAAGAAATATGTAAATAAATATATTTTTATTAACTCTATTTATAATTTAAAAAGTAAATTAATATAATATTTTTTAAATTAAAATATATTTTAAATATAAATTTAATATAAATAAAAAGTGTAAAATTGGACAAGATGTTGACTCCAAATTTACACCCAACTCGCTGTATAAAAATTAACAATCCTAACTTACCCCAAATCCTGCGTGGCATAGCGGATTAAAATTGGCAAGCCTGTCCCCAAACTGCACTGCATAACTGCATCCGCCCCTATTGTAGAAATCTAGGCAGACGGATTCGTAGAGTAACCAGTTGATCGAGAGGATTTAATTTGCGTAACGCTGGCCACAACTCATAAATGAGCCTGCGTTCTCAGAATAATGCTACCCAAACTTTTCAGCGTTGCAAACTCGCACGTGCGTACACTAGTTAGTATTAGTTGTATTACACTATTGCTCTTTCACCAAACACCAGAAATCCCAAATGCAAGGTAGCGTAGAAACTGGAAATTAAAGTGTGCCAACAATGGCTTTGAGTGCAATGGAAGAGAAGGATCACCAAGGAGCTCTCTGTCTTTCACTCATTTATGAATAGCAGGGCATATATAGGTTGCACTCTAAATCAGCTACTTCAATTTCCTTAATACATAAGAACACTGTTTACTAGCACAAAAATGGCTGGGATAAGATTCCAACTACAGTTTCCTTTTTTATTTATTTTTCGCCATAGATCGACTTATGTTTTAAAGTCACTGTCCTCATATGCACCAGACAATGTCCAAAACATTATAACTGAACTTTATTAGCATCGTCTTCGCCTTCATCACTTATTTGTATTACTTGGTCTATAATGTTGTCCTAGTAAGTCCACTCGGTGGGCAAGCCCATCTCAGGACAAGGCTGATGTTGATGACATTCCTCCTGCTTGAGCTTGACCAAGCCACGATCCCCTTTGGAGGAGTTTCTGCTTCGCCTAGCCTGAGGATTGACTTCAGCCGAATCAGCCCCTTGTTTATTCCTCATTCCTGCCATAACACCGAGGGAAAATTATGAATCCTTCACTTTTAGCTAATGGATTTGAAAATTTTTTTGGACAAGCAATGTCAACTCCATTATCCTTAAACACATTGAGGACCTACATTTTTAAACTAACATTAAAGTCATACAAATATTTTACGGATATATTTGTGACATAGTAAAAAAATATGCCAGGCTTTATTAATAAGTTAAAAATATAAACTCTCAATTGATACATGTTAATTAATGAGTAAAGTATTTAAGAATGATGTGATAAATAATGTTTACTTAAAAATTACTTTTAAAATTAATTATCATTTGTCACTTAAAAGAAAAGAATAATAATAATTACACATTAAATATATTTTTTTATAAACTATTAAATACAACTCAGGATTTCACAGTAACTTTTCATACGTGACGAGAATGTGATGTAAGAACATTAATTTTTAACACGAGTTACATCAATTTGTTTTTTTTTTTTTTTTTTGCAAAAAGAAGTGATGAAAGATGTTAAAAAAAGTGCCTAATAATGTCTGACCTTGGCCTCTATTGTTGCCGGGTCTGCTGTTGTTTGTAACTCGGGGACGAGAAGGATGAAACACGCCAGTCCCACGTCTCGCCACCCCAAAGACACTCGGTTGATATGGCAAAGGGTGGTTCTGCTGCCGCTGCCCCACCCCAGCCCCGCTTCTCAGAAACCCATTCACATTCACATTAACCTACAGTACAAACATCAAAACCAATAGCCATGCATCTATCTCTGTTTTGTCATCATCTGAAAGCTTCATTAATTAAAAGCAAAAGTGCACAACTGAAACGGCCAAAATGAAAACGAAGAAAAGAAAAAGAAAGCACTCTGAATAGTGAATAGGACAAACAAAACCGGGGTTGGCATTTGACAATTGACAATTGACAGGGCAAGGGATGAGGGAAGTGGGAGCAAGCAAAACAAAAACAAACCAATCCCCGGTTCGCAATTCACCTGGGGTTGAGCCGGTCTGAGATACTGGTACCCGTAACCGTAGGGTCCAACTCCAACTCCAATGAAGCATGCCCCGGCACCATAAGGTCCGTACCCAGAATATGCGCCACCGCTCATGCTTCCCGTTACAGACGGCGTCGTAGCTGGGGGAGGATTTTTGCCACCGTACCCAGCTGCTGGAATGGGAACCTGCGATGCGAATTACAGAAAACGAACAAAACGCCAAAAAAAAAGAAGGTAATAAGCAAGCTAACTCAAAGTCCAGTTGTAAGCACGGTCACAGAAGGGGACGATCGAAGCAAACCTCTGGGTTTGGTGGCAAAATTGGGGGAGCTCTAGAAACGTTTAAAGAAGCGATTTGGCTTTGAGAGAGCTTGTCCGTGCCAGAAAACTGGTCGGGTCTGTCCTCGGTTTCGACTTTGTTGGGGGAAATTTGGGAGGGAACCCATATTCGTGCAGCATTGTCCGGTGTCGGAGGAAGCTCAGCCATAAGCTGTTTGCAAAGGTCCAAAAAGAGGATTCGTGGCGGCGTTCAGAGTGGAGGCAGAGGAGAAGGAGAAGAGAGTGAAAGAGTAAAGGTGAAGGTGGGGGAGCGGAAAGAAATTGAGAGAACGAAAGGCGAGTTTCAGTTGTCACGAAGGAAGAAAGGAGGACGTTCCGACTTCCGAGTTCTCTTCTTCTCATTCTTATTTCTTATAAATTATAATAATAAATAAAAACAAATGAGCTATTACATTACTAAATATATGCATTCACACTTTTATTTAATTATTTATATTTTTAATTAAAACTTAATTTTTATTTATTATCAATATAAAAAATTTTATATTATCATCGATTCAAGATTACTTAATAATTAAAAAAATTTAACTAAGATAATAATTATTTAAAAAATTAAATATTTAATAACATATTATTAGATGATAGTGTAAAAAAATAAAAAATAAATTAAAATTAAATTATTTTAATTAATTGAAACATCTTTAATAAATATTTTTATTTTTATTAATTTTTTATATTTACGCTTTTAGTTATTAGCCTATATTTTTAATTTTAATATTTATTCATTAAATAAGTAATATTAAATACAACATAAATAAAAATTTATTAAATTTTAATTAACCATTCTATTTAGTTTTAAAAGATTATAACTAATCACATAAATTAAATATAATTTTATTATGTTCTCAGCATTAAATATTATATTATATTATATTATAAATTGTTATAGTAAATTTTATATAATTATAGTTTTGTGCTTTTTTTTAATAATTTTTTATTTCGTTATTAATAGAAATAAATTTAACAAAAAATAAGTAATTAAAACAATTTTATCCATTAATATTTAAATTTAACTGAATTCCTTTTTTGTCACTTTCAAAAATTCAAGCCACAAATATAAAAAATATATATTTAATATTAATATTATGAATTATATATAGAATTTATTTTTAAAATTTTGTTAATTAATTGTTATTTGTTTATTTATCATACATAAAAACAAATTTTATTAAAATTTAAGAAATAATAAATGAAAGAACGAACAAATGTACGTGAATAGAATGAAACATTATTTGAAAGGGAGGTTACTTTATTAAGGATATTTAAAATAATTACTATTATAAGTAGTTAGACTTGGAGGAAAATACTAAATTACTAATAGACAAATAGGAAATACTCTCACCCTAAATAAAGGGATTGAGTAGGAATAAGAATTATATTTTATATTTTTAAAAATAAAAATAAAATTAAAAATAGAAAAATGATTTTTTTATGATATTGACCTAGGCAAATAAAAAACTGTTACGTGTATATATTAATAAACAAATACAAGTGACATAATAATTTTCATTAAATTGGTGCACATAATGATATGTTTGCAAGTTTTATAAAATTTAAAGATCTTTCATATGAACTTAAAAATTTATGATAGTTATTTTTAAAGGAGATAAAATTCAAAAAAATCTATGCATTCTTTCCTGTAAGGAAACAACTTTTTATTTCAGAATCTCATACCACAGCTCTATCAAGGCCTATACAACAATTTATAAAAAAAAAAAACATTAAAAGGAATTCTATAGCCATATTCAGTTTCCAAAAATATAATATTTATATAAAAAAAATTTACATTTGTATTGATTATGAAAAAATTCACTATAAGAAAGACCGAAACAGTAAACATTAAACCGCTAATATATAGTAAAACATAACATTTTTATCATATATAATATACACCACCAAGCAGTTATCAAAATTAAAATCAGCCTTTAAATTTTTTTCCAATCTCACAAAATCATTCGTCAATTTTTTATTTTATCTAATTTTTTTAATCTTTTGTGTATGCATCAATGACACCTCTCAAAATATTATATTAATCAATTTACATCTTCTATTTTTCTTTTCGGTGATTGTCTATTACATTTTATCAACTACAAGTTCTAATTTTTTTCGCAAATAAAACATATGCATGACACTTTTTTTTATTTTTTGATTAAATAATCTAAAACACTTATTTTAATTCACCACTAGTTTTTATCATAAATTCAAATTATTAAGATTTTTATCTAATTTTAACTATCCAAACTAAGCTTAAATGTTAGTAGTTACAACAGAACTAAAATTAAAAAAATTGGTATGGAAATTAAAAGTTTAAGGGAGGGCTTTCAGGTTGTGTGATATTTAGCGTATGTTTAGATAAAAAAATTAAAAAAAAAATAAGAATAATTTTTTTTATTTTAATTAAAAATTATTTTTATTTAAGCTTTTTTGAAAATAAAATAAAAAGTTATTTAATAACTTTTTATTTAATTATTTTATTTTTATAAATATTTTATAATTTTTTAATTTAAAAATAAAATATTATTATTATTATTATTATGATTTTCTCTCCAAACACTTCCATGCGAACATCTTACATCATAGGAAACAGATGGCGGTGAGACTGGAACATAATGTTGTGAACATGTGAGTTCATTGTATCTTACCACTCACGTACTAACTCTACGTTTTCTTATACTTAGCAATGATTACCAAGTAGCTGGGGTCTACCATAACTCTGACCACTGATCACGTTAGCAATAAGAACTTTCTTGTACAACTCCCACTTTGTCACTATACAAATGGGTCCCACAAGTCTAACTTTGTCAAACCAAGATAAAAAAAAATAAAATTGTCAGAACTTCCAAAATAGGGTTGAGAATGTCCAAAGCCTTAATTTGAGAAACATTGAGAAAATGCATACTTAGCATTTGGAGAAAATTTTTATATACTTTTAAAATAATATATTCAACTAATAAAAAATATAATATGTGATACGAAATTGAATATGTTCAATTGGATAATTAATTTTGTATTTTTGTACATAAATGATTAATTTTGTTATAGTTTATTGAATATATTACTTTAAAAGTACGTAAAAAATTCTTCACCTTTGAAGGGACACCTAAATATTAATCACCTCTCAAAGGTGAGGTTTCATATGCACTAACTTTTGGACTAAGTCACACTAATCCTATAACGCAATTCAGGACATCCAAAAATTTGAATTGCTCACCCAATCTAGGCTTTTTGAGTTTCAATTTTAAGTAATTCTTTTTAAGACTAACTTTATTATTTTTCTAATAGATTAAAAATTTCACTTACAAACAATTTTATTATAAAGTGGCACCTCAAGTAGTTAATAAAATTCTTCTTCACAAATAAGCTCCAATAAAAATCTCAACACAAAATGCTGTGTTGAGAAGGGCTTGAACTGTAGTTGGCATTCACATCCAGGGACCTTCATAATGAATTGCTTTTGACAAACTCCAAAGCCTGAATGTATGGTTTCAGTCGCCGGAGTAGGTTGATGCCACTGAACCATTCTCGGAAGGGCTCGCCCACAACCTCCGTGACGGGTTGTTGCGATTTGACGTCAAAAGAGAGCAGTTTATGTAGGTTATATGAGCTTTGATTGGTGAAATCGATGCGATGAGGACAATAGACATTACGATAGTTGCATGTATGTGGTGTTAAAGTAAAGAACATTATGGTTTTCCGCATGGTTTTAGGGATCAAGGTCCGAGACAACAGTTTCACGAAGAAAAAAACAAAGAACGCGTTATTTCATTACACATTTCATGCAACGTACGTGGCTAGGTTATGATCACCTGGTTGACGTTCCTTTTGTTCCTCATGCAATGGCCATTCTCTGTTTTGCATCTTCTCTCATTTCAAGCAATCGTCTTCATTTATTTTCCTCTTGTCATTCATTCGTTATATTTCTCCAATTTTTAGAGCTTATATAGTAATACTTAGCAAGATAAGATAGTGGATACTTAGTTATTTAGTATTTACATTCAACCAACAAGTGTTGAGTATAATGATAGTATTTAAGAGATTAGTTTCACAAAAATACTATCAAAGACTGAAAAAAAGCTTTTACATTCAATTCAAGAGATATAAGTAAAGGATCATCAAAAGCAAGTTATCATGCGTTTTTTTTTTTTGGTGAAAATCATGTGTTTTTGTAATTCATGAGTTGGTAATTTTAATTTTCTACGATGCATTTTGTTCGTTTTGATTTTAAAAATAGGCTTACTTTATTAATTTAATTATCAACAAATCAAATTCTTAAGTTTGAAAAATATTTTTAATTATGAATATTACTAGGAACAGATTTAAAAATAAAATTAAAGGCAAATTTATTGGTATTATTTCATGGAGTATTTATGTTTGTAAAAGGAATTGCTGAAAAGTTTGATTATTTTAATTTATATTTTGCTGAAAAGTAAAGTGGTAAAAAATAAAAATTGTTCTTTTGTTTTTTTTTTCTTAAAAAATTGTACGAACTTTGAAGTTTGTCCCTCGGGGCTAAAAGAGAGTTTTATTGGGTATTCTTTATCGGGTCAAAGATGTTGGCCTCCTGAAGAAATCAGGACTTTGGAGTACACCATATCCATGCCTTCGTCAGAGCAAGTGCGATTTTTTTTCTTATAATTAAGTTATTAAGCGTGTGTTTAGATTGAAATTTATAAATTTAATTTTAAATAAATTTAATTTTAGTTAGAAATGAGTTTAAATGAAGTGATTTATATTTAAATTTTTTTTTTAAAATTAATTTTGATAAGATAAATATTGTTTAAATAATATTGATCAAAATTATTTTTAAATATATAATTACTAAAATAAATAAATTTAGATGTAATAAAAAAAATAAAATAAATTGTAAGAAAATAATATCAAAGTTAAAAATATTAAAATTTATCTAACTGACTTTTATTTCAACATAAAAATAATAAAATCTTACTTATATTAAAATCTTGATTTCCAGTAAAAAATAATTATATCTTATAATTATTAAACATGATTGCACAATTTTTGAAAAAAAATTATTCACCCTCAGACGAGCTTTTACTGCCCAAACACACAAAGTTGATGTGGTAACTTTTCCTTGTCCACGTAATATGTTCTCATTGCCTGCCGCTGAAAATGGCTAGAGTATGATTTTCAAAACATTTTTTTTTAAAAAAACTAAATAATATTTTTTAAAATTATATTTGTGCCGCATTATATTTGGAAGACACAATTAAGTGATTCAATTTGAAGAGAAAAGAACGATGGATGACTTTAGCACATTTCACCGAGCAATTATGGCTCAATCGATAGTTAGAATGGATGATCTACTGCAAATATATTTTTTCTTTATAAAGATAATGATAAGAATAAATTTTTATTTTGGAAAGAAAGTTATTCAATTGGTCTCGGAACATTAAAAAAAGATTTTTCTTAAAAAGGAATGAATATCAAGTGATGTTACTAATCTAAAAGAGATTGAAACCATTTCACGTTAGCCCATTTACGAATTTTAAATAATAAGTATTGTGTGAAACGTTTAACGCAAGAAGAGAAAAATAATGAAAAATGGGGATAAAGAGGCAAAACACTTTCAACATCTCATTCATTATTCACTCCAACTGTTGCCCTCAATGTTGAGGTTGCAATCTCGTCGATCTTGCGTTACGAGATTGAACGATGACATGGAAAGCAGCCCCTTGCTGCCAGCCAGCAATGTCTGTCCCACTCCCACTGGTCTCTCACAACTCACAAAAACCTTTCTTTTCTCTTTTTCAACCAAAACAAACACGAAATTTCCACACCAACTTCCTCTATAATTCCGATCATCTAATAAAACCCCTTCTCCAATGGGGCCAAAATCGTCTCTATGCCATTACCATGTGGATAATAAGGTCACCTAATAATTAATTAATTAATTAATGTCACGAGTCGGAGTGTGTGGTATACCTTCCATTTTCTTATCGTATACCCCACCGCACCACATCCCATCCCTTTCCCCTTTCAGTTTCCAAACCCCAAGCTCCCAATGCCTATTGCCATGCACAACAACACAAAAAAAAAACACCACCCGTGAAATCAGCCCCCTCTCCTACCCGGATCCCCTTACGGGTCGGGCAACGGGACCCGCCGGTGACCTGAAACCCACCGTCACCGCGTCATACACGCACCAATGGAAACGGGCGTCCCTGCCCGTCTGCTTCGCCCTCGAACACTCTTCGCAGACCACGCCGCCACCATCCGACGATCCCCTTCCCAGGCACACATCGTTGAGGCCCGTATTCATCAGGTACCGCTCCCTTTCCATCTGTAAATCCCTCAACCGTTTCTCGTACTCGACCAGATCCAGAATCGGGGTCGTCGTATTGAACCCGGAAAAGGGCTGGCTGCCGTTGTGGATGTCGATGGCGGCGTTCCGCCGCAGAAGCATGACGTTGTCTGGCGGGTTCTTCTTGTTAGGTTGCGCCGCTTCATCCCGGAAGCCTTTGTTGCGCGTCTTATTCCTCCTGGATCGCTTGACGAAGAAGAAGGAGGCGCCCTTCTCGCGGGCTATGGCGGCGAAGTTGACCTTCCCCGTGATGGGGATTTTTCGGTTACTCCCGAAGCTGGCGAGATAGACGGAGAACTGATGCGGCGAGATCCCAATCTTCTGGCTCAAAACCGCTAGGAACTTTTTGAAATTGAAAGAGGGATCCACCGTGACGTTGCCGACGTTGACCTCCTTCTGGCCGTCGAAGTAGACGACGGAGAAGGGAACGCTTCCACCGTCCACCATTTGTTCCGGTGAATGAATGAAGGGGCGCGGAATGCACATGATTAGAGTTAGAGGGTTTTATATAAATGGAGTGCAGAACTGAATAGAAAGAGAAAATGGATGTGGGGTTTTAGCCTTTTAGGTTTACTTTGGTAAATAAGGAAAGGCCGTGAGGGGTATTACCGGAATAGAAACAGAAACCGAATTCTTGTGGCTTGGGGACCAAGTAAAACGCAAAACGACTCGTATCGTAAATGCTTTTCTCACCAATAAAGGCTTCGCTTTTTATTTGGAAACTGGAAAGAAAGAGCTCCTCGCTATGTAACAAATTTTAAGTTTAAACTTTAAACGCCTTGAATTCATTTCTCATTTTGAAAAGGCCCTTGTAAATCTGTTATATTTTCACCAAATGCCACTACGGTCACAAAGGTTTTTCTATAGGAGAATTCTAGTTCCGTGTGTTAAATTGAGCATTTGATGCGTTAAAATTTTAAAATGATCATTAAAATAACAATAAAAAATTTAATTTTACAGAGTACTTATTTTAAAAAATAATAAAAAATCAGGAAAAGCATTCAAGTGGTTAGAAAGGAAAAAATTCTAGTGAAAATTGTCCCTCGGTTTCCGAGGTAAGGGAGCGGTTCTGTGCCATACTATAGTATAGAAACGCGTAAAATGAGCAAAGAGGAAGTGACCGGGGCCAAAAAGAAATTGGCGACAGGATTAGAAAAGTTCATCACTCTGCTTTACGGTTTAGCCGATATAGATGAGATCAACCAAGTGATTTTGTCTCATAAAGTAATATTTTTCCCAGTTTTAGAATTGTGATCTCATCCGAGTTTGCACAGCCGTTGATAGACAAATGACGCTTGCAAATAGGTTGCACTGAATGCAGATAATCCAAGCTTGAATATAAGGAAAGAGAAGACTTCTCTCACATATCATTGCTATCTGTGGTTCGAGACTTACTTAAACTTGAAGATTAGGCCCGTGTTCTTATCTATCAACTCTTCGATACTCACTATGTTAATAGGAAAATCAACTCGGAATGATAATCGAGTCTTGCAGAGAGAAGGGATTAGATCACGGATTCAAAGCTTATAAACTATGTGAGCAAATAATTAATACTAAGCAAGAATTATAGCATACATGTTTGTGTTAATCAACAGAAGTAATCACTAATCAAGATATGGCTTCATGTATTCGTGTTTGTTATCTATGACTCCATTTTATTGGATTTATACACCAAGAATGATCCAGTGCCAGTATAACTAGATGCTAATGCCTTTCCAGCTGAGGTTGGCTGAGAGAATGCTAGCTGAGTACGTTCAAGTACAGAACCCATACAGAAACTCTTCCTGCTCCGAATTTAATACAAACAACAGAGAAAAAAAAAAAACAATGAGATTGAAGAATAACCAACTAATTATCATTAATTCAACGCAGCTAGTATTAAAAACTTCAATGATATGATGCTAATCAATGCCATCTTCCTTTATCTGTCTGTTATTATTGACTATTACGGTTGAATCTCATACATCATTCAATGCACGATGGGATTGTGGTTATATAAAAATTTCATGGATGAGTTTCTTTTACAAATCCATGAAATTTTTACTCCTATTTTTACCCCTGGTACCAAGCTGTCCATAAAGTTTCTGTAATGATGATGAATTGTGGGAAAATATTTAGAAATGCATAAAGTCTTGGACTCATGCACACCATCCATTGCCGTGGGTTGGATCACATAATGTTTAGCTTACTATGTGAAATACCGACTATAAACTAGGGCCAAATTCTAATAAGAAAAGGCTCTTTTAAGAAGAAAAAAACAATGAAATGGAGTCCAGAAGTAATTTAGTTTACCTCACGGCGTCTAACAATTGGCTAGCAACGCGTTTTCTTCTGTTGGAGGGAGCAACCCAAATGGCTCTAATGCCACAAACAGCAGCGACTGCTTCGTTTTCACAGAAGATTGCCCCACCAAGCTGTCCGTCCATGACCTCAGAATCACTCACTGAAACGGCTCTTTTTTCAACTTCCCTTCGAAAAATAATATTCCCAAACTGGAGAGTTGTTGAATATGACTTTGTATCCTTTTTCCTAGTGCTATCAGAATGTCCAGGAATAGAGCAAGACACAACGTTGAATGCTTTTTCGATTGGTTCTGCTACTAGGCATCCAACAACCCTCTGGAGAGAAATGAACAGATAGACCTGCGTATATAATTGAATGCCAATGAACAAATCAAAGGAAGGTCGTCAGATGTCTCAATCCCCAAATTTCGTTCATGAAGCACTAAATTTTTTATTAGAATCAATCAACAAAAGGGATAATTAAGCATTATACAATAACACAATCTATATTGCAAACAAGCTTCTTGAGCTAAGGAAAAGGAAAGCATTATCCACCTTACAGAGTTCATGGACTATCCATCTACTTCCTAGCTCAATTTCCATCATTTTCACAACCTCTTCAACCTGCAAGCATAACAACCTCCCAATTAAATGCTACCAGAAAAACAAAATTAAGGTCCGGTCACCATGTTTACACGTTTTCCAACTTGAGTAACAAGAGGAGAACATGTTCCATGTTCCTCAGAAACTTAGAAATGGGGGTTGAGCTAAAACCTTGTTTCTCTGAGCAGATGGGTCACTATCTAAGACCAAAATGATTCGACCCCCTTTGACATTGGGCATCGAGACAACCCTTTCGCTGGTCCAACCCTGCAGAATAGAATTAGGAGTCAGAGTCGGCATCAAGGGTGGAACACTCACTCCAAGCAGAGAATCCCCGGTTTTGTTACCTTGAATTGGATCCCTTGTATAAAACGCTTGTGAAATTCCTTGTGCGCTTTCTCATCCTCCGCATCACCAGGAGCAAACTTGACCCCACAAGTAGAACAGGCGCGCAACAGAAAATCAGATTGACCGAAATCCAGATGAAACTGGGCGTAGCTCCTCTTCTTGTTCTTAACAACTGTTTTCCCCGTTATGGTCGAATCTGGTTTCGAAGACGAATCGACCGTCGTGAATTTGCGCTGCGCTTGACTAATCAACCCTTTATCGGCTCCGCTACTTTTTTTGCACCCAGAAAAAGAAAAATTAAAAAAAAATTATACACACGGAAGTTTCGTATATTTTCCCTAACTTTCCCAGCAACCAAACAGAAGACAAAAAAAGTAACAGTTGATTCGATTAAGGGCTTACATGGTAGGGTTGAAACGTCGTCGACGGTAGGTATTGAAGATGTGGTGTTTTTTCTTCTCCCAGATGGCCAATTCGTCATCGTCGTCAACAATAACTGATTTGGGAGCGGAAGAAGAAGCAGAAGCGGAGGAAGATTTGAAGAGAGCGCTGATCTTGGACTGCATGGAGGCTCCTTGAAACGTGCCGCTTTCCCACGCTTCTACAACTTCTACGGCGATGCTAATCATTTATTCATCATCTTCTTCTCATTTGCCGCCATAACCAGCTCAAAGTTGAAATTGAGCTTCGATTTTGACTTTCCCTCTCACTGTTGGTAATATACTAATGTGGCATATTTTTGTTTCTTAAAACAATTTTAGTTAATTAGGGACATTGATATGATATTCTTATTTTTTTTATATGCAACATTTTTTTACTACTTTTGTGTGTGCCTATTGATAATTTTAATTGATTATTCACACTCTTTATTAACTGCTTTTAATTACAGTTTATTAAATTATTTTAATTTAATAATTTTATTTAAGGTAAATATTAATTAATTACATTTTTTATTTATTTACATTAACTGAAAGTAATTTATAAAGTTACAATTAAAATCGTTGAGAATTTGAAAATTAGACGTTTGTAAAAGAATATAAAAAAAGAATTTTAATGTAAAGATTTTTTTAAATAAAATGCTTTCTAAAGAAGATATAATTTTATAAAAAATAAAAATTAGTATATATTTAAATTTGTTTATACTTTTAAAAATAAATAATTTTTTTAAAAAATAAACTGTTATCAAACTCATGCGTAGTTTCTAAAGATGGAATTGCTTTTACACCCCACCTTCAATCTATCGATTTTTTTTTTCTTTGGCAAGTAATCGAACGATTCTCAATTCACCAGTTTATTAGTTCATGGACTCAAGTTTTTTTGGTTTTTTTTGTTCATCGTGGACTCAAGCCGTCGCAAACATATTTAAACGCGACCATAATTTTGACTAGGCAGGCCGTTCAAGAAAATCTACGGAGATAATCGTCATGCTGTGGATGTTTGTGCTAGCATAGGAAGCTACTCCTATCACTTCTCTATGATACGGTGTTTAAAACCGGAAAATCAAAAATCAAATAAAATTAATTAATTTTAATTTAATTCGATTCTCTTTTAATGAAAATCAATCCTTTAATTCCATTTTTAATTTTTATTTTTAAAATTAAATCAAATCAAACTACATTAAACCCAATCAAATTCGTATATATATATATATAAAATTTACATACTTATAAATGATTATATTTATTTATTATTTATATGAAAATATTTCAGTTAATTTGTTGTTAAAATCCATTTTATTATGTTTATATTAAAATTTTTAAGCCAACTTTATGTTAATTAAGTCATGAAAAAAAATAAAATTTGATGTAAATTATTTTAAAAATAAAGTGTTTATTCAAAAATCAATTAGACCAAACCGGATTTGATTCTCCATTTAAAACAAAACTAATCATCTCTCAATATAGAAAAATCAATTAATTTGATTCAGATGACATTTTCATTTAAAATCAAATCAATCCAATCCACGAACACCCTTACTCTTTGAGCAATATGTTACAGAGCAAAAATGGCATTAATAATTTCATTTCTTCAAGGTGGAAGAACATATTTATACATCTGATCAGTTTCCAAAAAGCAGCAACACTATCTCAGGATTTCCTATGTGTAGGCCATGGAAGCTCATAAAAAAGAGGCTGTCAGAACAAGACATAATGGAAAATTGGCGGTATATATTATGTTTCTCCACCGTGATACGTACTTCCTGCTAACAGACCCCAAAATTGCTTGCAGACTGAAGTTGGCAAAAGCAGGTAGGCAGTAGAGGATGGCAAGAATGCTACTCCGAGATTCATAAAACTGACGCCAAGTTCCACTAGCAAAGCTCATAACAAATGCATTCTCCTTAACGAGTTCCGATCCAAAATTCCCTGTGAGTTCAAGGAAAAATGATAACTCATAAGCAATCTACAAGATAAAAAAGGGGAAAAAAAAAAAAAAAGTGAGATATATATTCATATAGTGGACACGATTTGACTCCCACAAACCTCAGTCCTAGTCCTTCTGCCAATTTGACAATAGAGTTCTTTCTATGCCAACAATGTCTGCAAATATTAGGTCAACGCAGATCAGAACTACCCAATTATTACTTTCATTACTCTCATACTTTAATATATACATACACAAATTTAGGAACTAGCGGCATTTTTATTCATGTAATATATGGTGACCATAAATCACAACATGATTCATTTGAAGGGGTGAATGCAAATTAACGAAATTATTAGCAAGATTATACTGCACAAAGATCAATATAAAGAAGATAAACACACTATCTAAAAAAAAACAAGGATAAACAAGAGACATTGAAATACATGTGTAATCGGCACACACAAGTACACAAACCATTGTCATTCTGTTCCTCCTCTCGCAATCCATATATACAAACCATACTGAAATTCATAAAGATGAACACACCAGACAATGGAATAAGAAATTACAAAACCTATCCATATTATGATAAAAATAGCATGGATAACTGACAAACATGAAGATGAATCATCAGACAGAAAAAATGGCTCAAGAGATAACGGTGGTCCAGGCTTGAAAACTCACATGAATAAGTTTGTCACTAAAAACATTCTTCTTGACCAGTGTTATCTCTTAGGACAATGTGCTCGTTAAGATATTCAATTGATCAAATGTGCATTGTATTTTATGCCTTTCTTCAATTCTCATACTGATCTTCTCCGATGACTGCATCAAAACAAAGAAAAAAAAGGACCCAATAATCATGATTTTTGAAAAACTAATACCTTAACACAACAATAAGAAGAGCAAAAATGACAATACTTAAAAACATAAAAAGAGCCACAGCATATGAAGTATCAGTAGGACAAGAAAATTGGTTTTTTCCCTATTCAAAAGCCAGACTACAAGGGCCAAGTTGAACCACTGACCAGACTTCAATCCAACCTAATATAATCGCTTGACTATCTGTGACCAACCTAGTACTAGTTGCATATCAAACTATGAAACCCTGAGAGAGCCTGGTTGCAGGGTCACCAGACCTGACCCATCTCACCTAAACCTGCCAAAAAATTTACTGGTGAAACATGAATCTAAACCCCTCAGTTGATGAGTCAGCAACAAAATAAATCTAGCTAAGGCATCCTAGCACATTTTATCTAAGTGCATGTTTGGTAGTGATTATTTTTTAAGATAAAATCGTTTTTTTTCAAAAGCTCTCTCAGTAAGATTTTGATTATAAACTATTTTAAACACAAATTAAGATAATCCAAACACAAGTATATCAAGTAAAATTGGAGATATTGCTATAGTTCAACTCCATAACCAAACTATTTTTTAGAAAAAGGAATGAATTATCTTCCCTTAAAATAACCCATTTTACACTACTCCATTAATACAGAAACATCTTCCCACGAGATTCATTTCAAGTCTGCCTAGAAGCTAGTTTGTGCAGAAAACTATTCAATCTGTGTAGCATGTAATATGCACTCTGCTTGTACTATGTGCAGAAAAAAAAGATAATGTGCTGTCGAGGAATAAATGCCTATAAGTAAGCACGTATATGCATTTGGTGCAGAAGATGTACATTCTAAGGAGCAGCAGTCCTCTAGTTAGTAGCAGGGCACAAGCTTCACGGAAGAGAATGTAAATATCTACACATGGGAGTATAGACAATCACAAAATACAAAATACCTTAATCATCAATCACATCTTACCCAATGGATAGGAATCCTTGCAAAGAATTAATATTTAAGAACAACATACTTCAAAGTAGCAATCGACAATGTCGTTCACAAGCTCAAATTTACCTGTAAAGAATGAACTTTCTGGATAATGTTATCAATATCTTCCTTGAATGAAGACATAATCTGTCGTAATTTAGCTTCCTTGTGCATCAACTGAAGTACAGAAGCAACAGCATTTACCCTAATGAAGCAGTGCATCGTATGTTGAGAGCAATTATCAGATATTGGAGACAAACTACTTTTAGTTATAGCTGAGCCCATTGTCTTCAACACAAGTTTCATAAGTTTATGACACCGATCAAACAAGAAAAAACAAGGTAGGAGATAATAATGCAGAGTCCTTAATTGAATGGAGAGAGTGCGCTCATCATCATCTTCTGGAATGCACTGTGGGGCAGTGAAATATATGATCAATATTCGCAAAATAAAAAAACAAAAACAAAAACAAATATATGATCAATGAAAGTACTAAAATCAATTAACCTCAACAAAAATTAAGATCCATTGCTTTAAAGAACATCATGCGCAAAAAGGAGATAAATTAATAAATTATAAGATACTTGATAGTATCAGAAAATAAAAATTAAAGAATAAAAAAAAAGGGGTCTATGATCAAGTTTTTTTAAGAAAATCATTGATAAATGTTACTAGAATCAGAAATACTAGGATGAAAATGAAACGTGCTTCTTGATTATTTGTTAAAAATAATATACTTCAAGCTCAAAGGTAAGTTTTATATACTCCTCCATTTTTTATTACATGGAACTGAGAAGAGACCATTGAGGCGAATGCATGAAACATCACACAAGAATCAAGTCCAAGCTCATAAGTAGGGGTAAATACACACCCATAGAAGGGGTCAAGTTGCCAATTTTTTCCAAATGGATTGTCACTTTGGTTGAAAGTTGAAACTGTGATGTAAACTCTAGTGGTTAGATAACTCCAACAACCATGATCAACAAAGGGCAGAAACCAAAATCAATCATCTGCCAGGTAGCAAGTATTCCCCTCCCCCCAACCATCCCCTTTTAAATGTCTCATTCAACATTTTGCTATATTCCGCATTTATTTCATTTTTTATTATATATATATTAAGATATCATACCAATCATAATATTTAAAAAATGTTCTAAGGACAAAAGAAAATAATAAAAAAAACTGAAGCTTTTGAGTTTCAATGTTAGACATGATCCTGGACATCCAAAACAAGTGAAACGGGTAATTCAGCTTCAAGCTTATATGGTTGACTTGCCGGCATATTTTAGACAGCATACTCACTTGCACAGCATCCATCAGATATTCAGAAAGATAATTGCCTAGAGTGACAATGCTTTGTTCAGACAGTCTTGTGGGCTCGGAATCCACAGTAACAAGCATTCTTAAAAGAGAACAACTGTTATCCAGAGGAGGCTTTAGCAGCTGTGACACAAAATACCAGTATGAGAATACATGTTTCTTGAAAGTCTCTGAATGGGCCAATAAGAAGCATCAGAAAAGTGAAAGAGGAAAACAAATGCTTAATTAAACCAAAAAGAAATCTCAATGCAAAAGAAAACACACAATCGAGTCAACTTACAAGCTGATCAATTATCACTTTCTCTATCATCTGTAAAACAAGAGAGTTGTCACCCATCTGTGCCAGGTATGAGCAAAGAGCACTTGTCATTGACTTAAAAGTTTGGCAGATTGAGTCACTCTTCAAACCAGCAGAATTGACTTCTGCAAAATCCAAAATGAATAAGATTTTCAGGATAGCATTTCTGATGTCAGAAGACTACCAAAGGTAGGTTAAAAAGATTGAAAAGAAGATATCAGCTAATTCAATCATCCTAGATGACTAATCTGCCAGGCCAGGGGTGAAACATAACCTACCTAATAAGTTATACATACATATAAATGACTAAAAGTTTTCCTCATTCTCAGTGACTTTGCTAGCTCAAAAACATGTAAACCATGTCATATTAATCTTGTTAACTAGTAGTTACCGAGAACCAAGATCGGGTGGTAGGAGTGAAAATGGGATGAATTGGTGAAGATGAAAATTATCAATGCAGACAAGGAGTATGCTGTCTCGCATTGCCAATTTCAACCCTTTCCAATACCTTCTTATCATTCCTACCAAGCACAACGAACAAAAACACTAATTTGGAAAAGTGAAATAAGAAATGGATGCCATTCAACAGTTACAAGCATAAACAAGTTGGCCTAATAACTCTTGGTAAGCTACCAGGAGAAACTTTGAAACGCAAGACCAAGGTGATGAAGATACTCAAGTGATCTGCAATTTTAATATGTCCATCTCTATAGGCGGAATGGAGAATCTCTATGATCCGAAATAACACATGGGGATCTAGATCAGGACCTGCAATAAGTAAAAAAAAAAAATTAATATACATAAGCTTTAAACCAAAAAGAAATTTGTACAGAATTTCAGTATAATGTATCTGAATGCTACTTAAATGACATTGGCTATATTGCACATTAAAAGCACTGGTAGTGGTAGTAAGGAAAAAGTACTGGACAAGAGTATCCTCCATAGTTTTAACTTATCAACACACTTATGCCAGTTTTCAAATCAAAATACTGGATTTCAACTAATATAAACCATATTTTCAACTTCAAGATTGAAAGGTCCCAACTTTATTGTCTAATGCAAGCCATAAAATTAATTAATTCAAAATATTGTCAACAAGAAAGACAAATATCTTCTTTTTTCTTTTTTGATGAGACAACTGCTACAGGTTTTAAATTATTTTATTAAAACATATTAATAGTAATTTTAGAAGAAATAGACTACAGATACCTCTGTCAAAAAACAACTCAAACAATACACCAAACTAATTGAACCTCAATGCCATATATCTCACATTTAAAAAAAAGAAAGAAAGAAAGAAAGAATATAATTAGAAGAAAATAAAGTACAAAACTGCATAGTAAGGTATTCCCATCAAACAACTCTATCTCACATAAAATTAATTCAATGACAGCTTTTTCTTCATAGTTTTCTAATGTATGTTTCTCTTTAAATGATAAGCAATTCAATGACTCACCATCATGTTTTGTAGCAATATTTAGAAAACAAAAAGAACGAAATTTCCAGAGTATCAGATTTAATTCACATATACATCAGGTACAAAGTAGAGAAGGTTATGGATGTAGTTGTCATTAGTCCTTAACTTTCTATGAAACTATAGCAACAAGAGAACAGTATTGAGAAAATTAGGAAGCCCTAATCTTTAAACTTACTGCACTAAGAGTAAGAAGGGTATGAATTATGTATATGATAACAGGTAAATTATTCAGTGAAAAAATATGCTGAACTGAAAAATCAAGTTAGGTGAAACTTTAAACAAGCATGAAAGGCTTACATAGGCAACAACAAGCTATTGACTTTAAAAAAGGCAAGTCCAAATGAGAGAAATAGTAAAGGCAACATAATGAGAGCTCTTGAGATTCCCTAGGAAGCCTGAGAAAAGGACCATAGCATATATGTCCTGCAAGATGAAAAAGCAATGTTGTAAGAGGCCAAAGATTAACTGTGTGGGTGGTGTATTATTGATAATGATGTCAACTGCATGTTCATGTTTACCTCCTGCTTGACATGTATAGTAAAACTCTTGCAATGAGTATTGCATGTTGTCATACACGCAAACAAGTGATGAGTTCAACAAAGCACACTGTCCAATGCGAAGTTGAAGACGCAACGCAACCTATAATGTTTATTGAACATTTTAGGGACAAGGAGATACTGAATTGGAGATTTAAGATCATAAATTCTAATGCACAGTAGTCTACAAACTCTGTCACATTCATGAATTTCACATAAAGAACTGCTTTTCAAATAAAAATAAAGATTGCCTGGGAGCAGGCTGGGTGTTTATCTCCCAGCTGGATTAGCAACAGAGGGAGCTCTCTTATCCATGCAATTAAAGCATCTTGAAGTTCTAAATTTTCTGGACTGCTTGAATCCACGGAGAGCTTGCTTTGGATCTACATTTGAATCAAAAATAAAAACAGATTAATTTGGAACAGAGAGAAGGGGAGAAGGGTATAAATTGCTTTCTTCTAATTGTCTAAGTGTGTGTTTGGATTAGTTTATGTTATGTTCAAAATAGCTTATAATTAAAATTTTACAGAGAGAAATTTTGAAAAAAAAAAGAAATTTTTTCCTAAAAACTAATCAAAACCAAACATGCCATAAGAGTCGAGAATTTCAATGATATTCTTTGGGATAAAGATGAAGCCAAACTTACAGGAGTTAGCATATCTTCAATTGCAGAAAGGCAGGCAAATTTCAATAAGGAACCTGGCTGGCTTTCCCTGAATGTCTGGGTAAATGCCTGCAAGTGCCACAAATTCCATGTTACAATAGGAACTAGGAAACCTTTATAGAAAAAAAAAAAACATGGTAGCATAAAATCTCAAAGCAGAAGCTAATAAAAAATCAGAAAATCCAATCAAGGGCTTCCAACAAAAAATATTAAGATTCAGAATCCTTATGGTAAGTCAAACCTGAAGAAGACGGGATGTCCAATAGCTTGCCCCATGTGAAACAAATTTAGGAATAAAAGGAAGGAGCTGAACTAGATGCTTTTCCCAGACAGCCTTGCCTGACTGTGCAGTCCTGCAGACCTGCAGACTAACAATTCCAGTCAAATTCAGATATAGAACGACAATTATTTTCAACTTCAGAAAATTTAAAATTGAAAAGCACTATATTGGTGCATGTATCAAACCTTCTCAAGCAGTGCATTTTCCAAAAATTCTAGAAATTTCTCCAACAAATCAGGAGGAAGACAGATCCACTCATTTAATTGAAAAAATATTTTTGTAATGACCATGTTCAATTCAAAGAACTTGTCATAGTCCTGCAAAGCATAGGAAGAAAGAATTAGTTTACTTGAAACTAGAATAATTTCATAGTCTTGCTGCTCCCCAACCTCCTCCACCCCAAAGGGGGGGGGGGGGGGCATTGCTATAACACTACCAAAAGGGGTAATCCACCGCAGAACAATTTATAGTGGTAAACTCAATTTATTTTTTGAATAAATTAGAGCCTAACACATACCAGATTTGAGTTTCTGGTGTCCAATGCAAACACATAAACCAAGATGAACTCACACAATTGCATCACTTAATCTCCCAAATAGTTGTCAAATTACAAGGCTGCAAGCTGTTACTTTGATATAAATATATGTTCCTCAAAGCAGACTGGTTGGAACACAAGGCATGCCTTATCAGAACTAACATTTCCTCAATCATAAGAATACCAAATACATATATTTTTTTTCTGGCACCAAACTTCTAGGAGTCAAAATTTCATCAGTTAAAGACAATGGACAGGACACGCTGCCTCTTTCTCCAGCATGAATTTTGTCCTTGAATTCAAGTTGCCAAGTACAGTGTGAGACCGCCTTTGACCCGCACTTGACTAAGCCACTGATGAGTTGACTGAACCACTGACCATTTATGCGTTGACCAAGCTCCGAACGACAGAGTAAATGTACTCTACCTAGAATAATCTCATTTAAAAACTCCTTTTTATTCAATACAAACGAAATATACCCCCACCAATCAACTCTAAGAAATTGTTAGGAGCCAGCAATTCTCGAAGTTTGTCACACTTCCTCACAGGGAGAGAACCCAACTTGATTTTCGAAAGAAACACAAAATGCCTAAAAGCTCTAATGGAAGAAGGGCAACCTCATAGTAGAGCAACATGTAATCATCAATAAATAAATGACAATTTCTGTCCTTAGATTGAGAAAGGACATGGCTTTTTTCAGGGAACCTCATTTGTAGACATGCAATGAGATTGGAGTGGAGAGCTATTCTATTATTATGTTTTTATTTGTTTTCTGTTTTGTTTAAAGAGACTATCTTATCCTCCTCTTTTTCCTCCTCCTTTGTACTCCTCCTTTCCTTCTAATAAAATTCATTCTTTTAGGAATAAAAACAAATAACCAAATAACTAACTTAGCAAAACACTATATTTGATGAAATGATGTCGGATTTACATGGAATAAAGTATAAAAGAGGGAAAACCAGCTATTCTGAATAGTTCTATCTTCTCTTCAGACCGCAAATTTTACAATTATTGTTCTCCCCACTAATATATTTAAAAATAAACAAACACAAAAGTTATACCTTTTCTGAAATATGATGCACTGGATTGAGGGGAAAAAGTGGAAATAATTTCTTCAACAGTACAGAAGAGATGGTAACATCCCACATAGCCGCATCAGGTCCACCGTGAGAACTTGGGGATTCTGACTCCTTATCAGTTCCATAAACAAAGGACCTGACAATAAGATCTATGCAGCGAAGGATTGATAGCATACAACCAAAGGACTTCCCTTCAAGACTTGCTATAGCATGAACCGATGGAATAAAATCCTGGAAATTATTTATTAATACTGGCACTAGATCCTTCAGTTTCTTTATGATATGAGAAAAACCTACACAAACAGATAAAGGACAGAACAGAACAGCCAAACAATCAGAGTCTCATTATCAAGAATATAAAAGCTGAAAAAGCTTTCAGATATATGAAAATTATGCAAACTCATGCAACACCAGTGAATTAGTTATTTCATTCAAAATCTAAAATGTATTTTTAACATACCAGTAGATCCCACAAGCTCATCATCTTCAAAAGCATGCAATACCCTTTGTCCAGTATCTTTCTATTAAAATTAGAGAAAGAATTAGAAACAAATTGGAGAAGGTAAAAATAGTTGATAAATAAGCAAAGCCAACATAAATCACAGTTCAAATAGCAAAACAAGTAATTTGAGATGTTCACAACAGAAACCTACCAAGGTGTTAAAAGCCAAGAATTTAATCATACTTCCCATGCTACTCAAATGCTATATATTTTTCCAGCTAGTAATGTGTATTGTGCAAGATTATAAAGTACTACATCCTTTCTAAGCAAAGGTTAAGAGTTCCATATATTAATGTAAATAAAGATATAAAAAAACTTTGTATCACAAGTTTCACAAGTAGAATGGAACGACAAAAGAAAGAAGATTGTTAAAATGCCCAAAGAGGTTTATGTCACACTCACACATAAATATACTAAAACTTAAAAAGAATGACCAGTGTATTGACAATTAAATGAAAACAAGATACCTTATTATGCAAATCAGTTTCTCCTTTATTCCATGGCAAGAGTGACAAGCAGCGAACCAACCCAGCAAGAGCATCCTTTAGTTTTCCTTTGTCCTGTAGATAGTACTGGTTCTTCCTTAGAATATCGTCATAATTCTGAAAAATCTGTTCACCATGCAAACAAAATAACAGTGAATTCTAATCCCCAACAAGTCAATACAATTAATAGGACTGATATAAACTCAAATTCAGGAAAAGTTTAAAGAATCAAGTATGCAGATGAATAGAATAAAATAAGAGGCTAGGAAATTGATAAAAAGATTATGGTACAGAAAGCAATTACGAAGAGCCATGGGAATAGAAATGCAATCATAGAGTGTATGTTACAAACACAATTAAGAAAGAAATTTGTGGCAATATTCTTTGAAGCAAATCTCACAAATTTGCTCACACAACTATGTTCAATCACCTCTGACCCCCCCTCCCAAAACCACCGCCACAAAAGGGTTGCATCTTAAAACAATGCACATGCAAATGCATTTCAAGTGGCAATTTCCAACATATTGTTAAAGAAAATTGGTATGCACAGATAATATCACCTTTTCTGCATGAGAAGAAAGGGAAGGAGGATAAAACTCTAGAACGAGGTCCAAGAATTCAAACGCCATGAGCCGAATGTCAACAGCTAAATGTGTCATTGCATTAAAAATGTAAGCCATCAATAAAGAAATGATCAGCTCTTGATTATCCTACAAAATATAGGGAGAACCAGGTTGAGTGAAATTTCAAAAAAGAGTAATAGGATTAATAAAATGATTTGTTACAGATGTACAACCTCATAAGGCCCTATTCCTAATGTTTGCTTAATGTGCTTCAAAAGTTCTGAAAGAAATAGCCACCTATTTTTGCATTGTTAGGTAGCTTGGCAACTATGTAGTAAATTGTTTGGGCTATTTGAAGATTTCAGGAAGTCTTTTTCTCTACCTGTTATAGAGGTTTTGGGAAGAGGAGGGATAATAAGGTGCTTTGGTGTTGTGCTCTTTTGTTGAAGCATGGTGTATTTGGCAGGAGCATAATTCCATAACTTAGTTATAAATTTCTTCCAGCATACCTCTTGTGAGCCTTGTGGGTTTCTGCTCATGGGACTTTTAAGGCTGTTTCTAGGTCTAACAAGCAAAAGGATGGAACTGCTCTTTTGAGCTGATGTACTTTCTATTTACTTTCTTTTCTCTCTAGTGTCCTTTACAGCTTTAGGAGGATTTATGATCCTCCTGTTTTTTATTCTTTTCTCTCTTCTTAATGAATTATTCTTTTATCAAAAGAGAGAAAAATAAAGCAGTTAGAATATTTTATCCTTACAAATGATACCACAGCATCTTCTCAATGTGAAAGAAAAGTAATTTAAGTAAACAAAATAGAAAGTACCTCTTTACAGCCAGGTAAAATCACCAACTTAAAAAGATCACATAATGATTTTCGAACCACTTTATCATCATCACCAATGCGCTCACGAAGTTTTTCTACGACAGCATACTTGTGCAACTTCAGTTCTGCTGGATATTTGATGAATAAATCCTTAATACCCATCAATGCATCTATATTTAGGGGGGGAAAAGAAAAAATTAATATGAGGAGCCCTTAATTTAAATGAAAATTCGAATGCTCAACTGGATTAAAAAAAGAGACTATATAACTTCATTATATTACAGTTAAAAAAGTAGATTAGGAACCAACACCTCAAGAGATCATGACATGCCATTTGAGTAACTTCAATAGGATCCAAACAATAAAATTAACTGGCTTTTTTTTCAATATAGTTTGAAATAATGATTGATATTGACGCTGTGTTCATGGTCCAATTTGATTCGGTTTGAGCCTTAAACTCAAACCAAAACAACCTCTACCGGTCCTTAATTTTAGAAACAGAGCCAAACCATGGGAACTTCTGAAACTGGCCAAACCAAACCACTGGTCCTGGTTTTTGGTTCAGTTCCAAACCATGGTTCATTGTTTTTCCAATTGATACCAATGCTCTGTTAATTATAACAACACAATAAACATGTAATAAAATGTAGTACACAGAATTATCTTAGTAGTTCATACATAAGTCGTATTCTCTAAACAATAGTACAAGTTAGTAGCTAATGCACAATTACAAATTGGTTTTTAAAAATTTACTCTAATATATATATATATATGTGTGGTTTGGTTCAGTCTGAACCCCCAAACAATGAACCAGATCATACAAAAAAATTGCAAACCAAACCATATAGTAAGAAAAATGGACCGAACCAGTTCTACAGGTTTTGTTGGTTTGATTCAGTTTTTTTAACATCCCTATGTATTGTAATATCTATCAAATAAAACCCCTTTATCAGGCATGTCTGCTAATCATTTTTACAATTCCTAAAATGCAGCTGTGGCCTGCTGTAGAGATAAGAATTGTTATTCAAGGCTTTATGTAGAAATCATTTTGTTCCATGACCCAATAAATTAACCTCTGTTGAGCTGAAACTTTTGTCCAACTCAGTTTATCTATCAAGATTGATTTTTAATAATATGTTTTGAAGATTTTCTTGGTTTCAAATATTTAGGATTTGTTCTCTAAAGCTTTAATGATTGCTATGCACATTTAGAGGTAATTATAATTATAGTGACATAACAAATTCAATAAAAAGGATATACCTCTACGAACTTTTGCGTTGTGATGAGATGTTTGCTGAAGAAGTTCTTTTAACGTTAAACCTTTCTTGTTTACAGCTAAACCCACCTTCTCTGATGCTACACTCTGCTCCGGTAGAACAATTGCTGTTGGAAATGTGTTAGTAAACTTTTGTTCTTGATATTAGTTTATGTAATGTCATTTAGAAATATAAAAATATTAAAAAACATATTCCATTCTTTAAGTTAAAATAGGATTTATAAGATTCTATACAACATCATTATTAACTGCACAAGCAAACTGACAATCTTAAACTGGTTGACACAAAATACAAGTACTTTTTAATTTGACAAATGTGTCTAGCATTTTAAAGAGGGAAAAAAAAATTCAAAGCAAGCCTCAAGCCTAAAACTAAAGAAATCAGGTAATATTATTTATCAACAAAAACAAAAAGCTTGATATGCAGATACAACAAATTTGGCCAAGTCTCTTGTAAGAACAAAACCTAGATAAAAATTGGAGTTGGAAGGATGTAAATGTAGTACCTTTGGATTTAATTTCGGTATTTGTTGCATTCTTAGGTGGTGGCAGTTTCCTCCCAACCTTTCGCCTAATTTTCTGAAAAATTTGAGCAAAGTAACATGCCAATGAGCGTTCAAAAGTTTCAAAAAGCTTATAGATACAGTTGCACATGCAAGCCAGTAATATATATGGAAGAAGGAATTGTGCTAGTGCAAATAGAGGTAACCTTAAAGTCCACGCCACGCTGTTTCTTTGAGGGGGCTTTAGAACGAGTCATCTTGTGCTAGTAAATGCAGAAAAGCCATGCCCAGAAGAAGCAGAAGTTAGGATACAGTCTTGGTCATCAGTAGTGAGAGAAAGATAGATGGAGAAAGATGGAGGAAGTACCAGTGGCTGTGATTAAGATGTAAACCTATGAAGAATTTTGTTGAAGCGGTGCCCCAACGGGTTAGTTTGAGGCGGCGGTATCAGAAGATTAAGAACGCTGTGACTTGCGAGACCAGAGGTAGCTGGAAGTTCGCGGCGACGGTAGTAGCTCTGCGTTGCGGCACAACTGCGCAGTTTCGGTTTTGGTGTGTTTTGTTGCAAGAGGTCTTTTGGTTATTTTGGCAAAGATGGAGGGCAAATACGTAATTGAGCTTATTTTTATGGACTTAGGGAAAGGACATTTAAATTGATCATGGAATTCAAGAAGACGCGCGAAGCAGAAGATTATGGTGCCATACCAGAGTAGAGCAGAAGATGTGGTTTGTCTCTAGCTTTTACTCTGTGATGATTATGAACCCTAACCTTTTCACCAGCGAGGTTTCTACTTTCTGGTTACTTCCTATCGAGAAAGAGGCCAAGAATATAAACCATGCTATGCGAACGAAACCGTCGAGGCTGTTAGGTTGTTTGGATAAACGTTTAAAAAAAAAATTATATATTTTATTTTAATAATTTTTTTAAAAATAATTTTGTCTTTAGATATAATATTTAAGTAGTATTTTTAAATAATAAAAAAATTTAAATTTATTTAGATAAAAAAATAAAAATATTTAATTTATATCAAAATTACTGAAAATACATTTAAATGTAAGATATGATGAATTATGATATATAAGTTATGATTAAATGAACTAATATAACAGGGACGGTGAGATTTTTAAGTATGTCATGGTAACAGCGTCATAAAAAACGAGACATAAGATAATAGTAACATATCTAATTATGTATCTAAAGGCTTAACAACATATTACTAATATTGTTCTATTTTACTTTTTCTAAGTTGTATAGTTATTGAAATCATAATTTAATTTTAAATATTTAAGTATAATTACTTAAAGTTATGTCGTTTAAAATATAATTAATAAAATTACTTAGAAAAATTTATGTAAATAATATTTATAATTAAAAAAAAATAATATAAAATATAATTTTTAATAAAAGTAAATAATATTTTTATTATAAAATTATATTAAAAATCACTTTTCTTTCTATTTTTTAAAAAAAATTAGAGATCATTGATTCTAAAAAATAGATAAATTAATTTTTTAACTTTTATTTTTTAAAAAATTATATTTAAACACACTTAAAAATATATTAAAATACTTTTTTAAAAAAATATATATACAAAAAACATATCCAAACAAACTTTTAGAGCGAGTACAATAAGTTTATTTTCCAGAACCTGTAGCAAATATGTCTCAAATCACAAACTCACGGTGCCTGATCCTCTGTCTAGGAACATAATTTTTGGGCCCATTCGAGTCTCTCGTTAATTAAAAGATTTATTTATCATCCAATCTTGAAATTATGAAAGGCCTAATTATTTTTTAAAATTGTTAAATTGTGAAATCTGTATTTACTGAAAATATAAAAATAAAAATAATTATATTTTTATGTAATGTATAAATTTATATATATTTTAGGTTATTTAAATAATTATTTAAAGTCGTTCTATTTTGTTCACTAAAAAGAAATTTATCTTTAATATTTAATATTTTTATCTTAAAACAAAATTTGAAAAAGCAAGACAATAATAATTTTATTTAAAGCATGATAATTTTCACTATATTTAATTTGAAATTATGAAAAGAAATTAAAATAGTTAAATATGAATAGTAATTTGATCTTATCTAATAGCATAAGGGATATAGATTTATCTTCCTATTAATTGAATTGATATTTTAATATATTATAATTTATAATAATGAATGCTTAGATTACAATAATCAGAAACTTATATTATAAATATTATTTTTTTTACTGGAATATTATAAATATTCTTATAGATACATTAAGATTAAATATGTCTAACGTATATATTTATACATTGGATTAGAACTCTAAAAAAATTAGATTTTCAAAATGTGTTTTATAAGTAATAATAAATTTCATAGAAATATAGAACTTTGTATAGAATAAAAAAATTGTATTACTAAATAAATATTTAATAATAAGTTAATAGAATTACATATATTATTAATTTTATGAAAAAAGTATATAGATTTTTTATTAAAAATATATATTTTATTTTCTTATAAAACTAATAAATTTAATAAGTAAAGTCAAATTTTTAATTTTTAAGTATAGATTTATTAGTCTTTCTCTTCATTTAATACAAATTCTCTTTTTTTATTAAATAAGATATTCTTAAAGAAAAATAGGGATAGGCATTGGTGGTAGATATGTCTTATATTAGTGTAAGTTAATCCCTTGCAATTAAAAATCATTCTGAATCTATTTGTTAAGCTAAATCATGATTTTAGTAGCTTATTCCACAATTGAATTTTTCGGCATTAATCCACAAAGCACAAAGGCTTAAGCTTAACTCACCCCGACTTTAATTTAAAAAAAAAAAATAACTCACACCGACTTTAATCAACCGACTCAGTTTAACGCCCTTAAATATACGTGAATTTTGGTCTTGACCCATATAATACACGGGAAGTAGCGTATAACGCGCACGAGCCTAGTTTGGTAAATGGATTACCCAATTTTTGATTGGATGGGCCCGAACCCTAATTGGGGAAACGGCGTGCGATTGTAGCGTAATAGGCCCAATCCCAGTTGTACGAAACTACTAACTGAGAGTGCTTCCCCCTTCTTTGTTGGCATGTCGGCTGCACCTGCGCAAATGCAACAAACTCAGCAGGCACCAATCTCAACCTCCACTCCTCCTCCCTCCGGCGGCTCCGTGGCCGAGGCACCGCCGAAGCAGGTGGCGCTAGCAATGGACAGGCTCGGACAAGCTGAACGAATCATCGCAGATATCAGAATTGGTGCCGACCGCCTCCTCGAAGCTCTCTTCATCGCCGCACAGCCTCACCAAAGCAACAAGCCTCTGCAGTTGTTCCTCAAAGAAGATGCTTGCATGCGTCAGTATCTGCAAGACCTTCGATCCCTCGGTATGCCATTTCCGCTATTCCATACGTTCTTTTGTCTAGGGATGGTAATTAATTGATTTTCGGTTCCAACATTAGGGTTTTGCACTTTGCGGCATTGCTTTGACGTTTTCTGCACGAAATTTGTGCTTAGACATGTCTAAGTGATTTTGTTTTGTCAGGAAGGGAGCTAGAAGAGTCTGGGGTTCTCAGTGAATCGGTTCGATCGCGAAGGGACTTTTGGGGTTTGCATATGCCTTTGGTTTGTCCAGATGGTGCCGTGGTTGCATATGCTTGGAAACGACAGCTTGCGGGACAAGCTGGTGCATCCGCCGTTGACAGGACTAGGTTCGTTTCATTTCGATTGGTTCTGTATCAGCTCTGCCTAAAAGTTCAATTTTCCGTTTTACAGTTCATTTGGACTAATGGTAATATGGCATGGAATGAAAAACAATGGAAGCGAGAAGCGACCGTATAGTATTTTAATTTGGATGCATTATAATAAGGAGAGGAAAGACATGGAATGAGGGAATCGGGTATTCTTTGAAAAGCAATTTTCCTTCTGAAGAATCTGTGCATACTTAATTGAATATCTCAATACTTCAAATTTTATTATTGCCTCCGGACTTCATAGAACACAATTATACATGATATGAGCATTAGTGCGAGTATGCTAGTTTATTTATAGTAGACGCTAGGAAATGGATGTTTTGTTCTGTTAATGGGTAAAAATTGCCATATTTTCTCCCTTCAGTTCACTCTCATTAAGTTTCACTTCCAAAATTTACCTGGACTAAGTTTAATTCAAATTATTATCCTTGCCAGCAAGTTTCTGTACAACATTTTGTTGCTTTACTTTTTAAGACAATTTAAAAAGTAAAGTTTGCTAACTCTTTTCTTAATAGTTTTTTCGTGGGTATTGTGATTTATAATGCTCTTGCTGACTTCCTGACGCTGTTGACCCATGGTACATTAGCTTCTCACTTAGACTTTTGAATGATTTCAGATTAGCTCTTAAAGCCTTCACTGATCAGAAAAGACGTTTTTTCCCTCATCTTGATGATGGACTCAAAACTAACGAATCAGCTTCAAAGAAACATCGTGGGTCTGAAGAAATTACAGTGGATCCTAAGGAAGAAATTATTTTTCTTAGGACACTACCAGATGTTCTAAAATGTTTGGAAAAGGAAGTGCCAAATTTGAAAATTTTAACTTTTGAACGATTGGACTGGTTAAAAAGAGCTTCTACACCGACCTCTTCCACAAATGAGAGTTGTCTGAAACATAATTATCATGGTTCTAATAAGCTAAGGCTAGGATCATTGGGAACTGTTGCTGTGGAGAAGGTTGCAGTGATAGAGTTGCTGTTCCCATCTGTCTTTAGAGCTGTTGTTTCCTTGCATCCTGCTGGTTCCATTGATCCTGATGCTGTAGCTTTCTTTTCTCCAGACGAGGTATACTTGACAAGGTTATTGTGACATTTATCGTTCTTCATCTTTCTTAATATTCGTTATGTGGTGTGAACTGTTTGGTTATTTGCATGTTATAGCCATTCTAGATCTAGTTGTGACATCAAGTTATGTATCTCAACATCTGTTCTGTGATATATCTTGTAAAGAATGTGATTTTCTCCCCTTGTGAATCCTTAGTTGTTAGATATGTGAGTTAATTTGCAAATTTTTTATTCTTCATCTGCTTTCCCTTCTTTATCGATAAGTGTATCCTGCATTTTAAGCAAACAAAAACTATGGGTGTAACATGGCTGATCTCAGTCTTGGTTTGAAGATTAATGACACCTTTGTTGAAGTAAATCTGAGCTTGAGGGAAGCCAATGTTAAATTCAGTAGCTACAATACTTCATTTTCATATTGAACTGTGAATTTGCTCATCTATGAGACTGTGCTACCTTCTTGAAGCTCTCTTTTCTATTCACTTCTTGGATGGTTTTCATAATAATCAACATGTTTTCAGGGTGTTATGGGCTGTTGTCATCCACCGCAGTCGTGATTTATTTTTTTCTTTACCCAATCTAAGATTTCCTTTATTTGTTCAGTCTCACAGCCCGTATCTGTTTTGTTAGATAGTCTACTCTATAATATGTATGTTTTACCATGGTTCTGAAGCTTTCAGAGTTTTTACAGTTTTGAACTTGTAAATTGTGCCTGATAGGAACCTCTTTCAAGTAGCAGAAAACTGGAATTTGAGTCCAGAATTTACAGAGTATAAACTGGAAAAAATAACACAGAAGAAACTGAAACTGAAAGAAAAAATTAACACAGAAGGATGATAGCCCCAGGCTTTCGAGAGGCTGGGTCTCTCCACTCAAAGACTCTGTTTTCCCCATTTTCCCCCTTTTCCTGTAACTTCCTTCTCCTTTACATCTTCTGCATCCCCCCAGAATCTGTAACTGCCCCACTCCTTCATAACTGCCCCACTCACTCATAACTGCCACTACCTCTCTCATTCCCACTCCTTCTCTCTCATATGACAGAAACTGTAGCCTGCATTACCGCCCCACACTGGCTTGTTCCACTTCTTCTCTCTCTCCCAGCCACGTTCCCGTGTTTGAATTCCTGCACTTCTGTTCTGCTGGCCTCCTCCCTTCTCCGTAACTCCCTCATGTAGTGCCCCCTTTTTTCCTCTAATCCTGCTTCTGTGGTAAACTTTCCTAATGGGGGGTCTAACAGTGCCCATTTGGAAATCTTGAACTACATCTAAGGTCAAGTCCTTTGTCTGGAAAGCGGTACTCAATAGGATAATATAAATGACATGTCGCAGATTTGTAGGGCCCCCACACATCTGTTTCTCCTAATATTTGTGTTATGTGCAGCTCGAGTTTGGAAATGGTTGGTCCATTTATTTTTTCATTGTAAGCAACTATTTTCCTTCGGGATAAACTGTCTGTTTGGTGTGCTGGATGAATGTTGGGTGTGCCCAGTCACTTTGGAGCTTTTTCTCTTGTTTTGTTTTAAAGGTTTTGGTAGATACAAGGAGCTCAAATTGGCTGTGTGCAGTCTTTGCAGTTCTTTGCAATATTTGGTTGGAGTGGAGTGCTTGCATTTTCATGGTTGCCTCTTTGCTCCTAGCTTTTCTTTGGGATAGGGTTGTATTTATGGTTTCTCTTTGGTGCTCTCCCCGTGGCTGTTTCATGATTCTTTCATTTTTGTGTCCCCCAGCGGGCCGGTGTTTTGGAGGATATCTTATCCCCCTAGTATTTTACTTCTCTTCTCTCTAATAGAATTCCTTTTTAATAAAAAAGCTTAAATTGTAATCTCTTAGTTGTTACTAAAATTTGCATGAATGTTACATCCATATATTCCACTGTTTTAGGGTTGCTTTTGTACCTTTGGTTCAGTGTATTTAACCGTACAACTTTAACAGAGCGGAAGCTATGTGCATGCAAGGGGGTTTTCAGTTCATCATGTGTATAAACATATCACGGTAATGGTCTTTGTTGCTAACTTCATATTTCATGTAATTCTTTTAGTAACTTTCTGAAGTCGCATTCTGATTAAAGCTTTTTAATCTTCTACTGCAGGAATATGCTGCTACAGCTCTGCAGTATTTTATTGGGAACCAAGCTGAAACATCTCTGTATTCTCTTCTGGTACTGAAATTATCTTGCTTTGGAAAAGTTCCTCACTTAGTCACTTTATCATGATGCTTATTTTGGTTACTAGCTGTTCATTCCAGATGTATTCAAGGTTTTCTTAGCTTTCTGCCTTTTTTTGTTGTAGCATTGGATTTGCAGCTACCACACTCTATTTACAAGATCTTGCAGGTTTGATTTGCATTTTCCAGATCCTTAGATTTCCATATCATATGGTAGAATTACAAATCTCAATTTGTTGGTGGTGCAGCAAATGTTCACGGCTGCTTGCCATGGATAAACAATCAGCTTTACTGTTACCTCCAGTCCACCGTCCTTACTGGCAGTTTTCCCTATCAAAAAATTTTGACAAGCAACTCCTCAAAGGACCAGAATTCAGATATTACTCAGGCTTATCATGTTGGCTGCCTTTCTGAGGAAGTGTGATTGCATCTACCAAGTTCAAGTAAGCCCGGTGCCCAAGTATATGTGGAACTGCAAGGAGCAAGAGTCTCCATTTCGTTGTTGTGTGTATATTCCCTCTTCCACATGTATAGTTTGGAAGCGAAGGGGTTGGTGAAGTAATTTTACCTTTGCTCTATTTTGTTTATCTTAGATTTGATTTTCAGGAAATTGATCAGTACTTGGCTGCTTGTGCAAGCATCATAAGAGTGGCAGCATCTGGCCTCTTAAGACGGTTCTCATCATGTTCATTGAAATATTGGTTTTTTGGAAGCCAGGAAGTTATGCCCCCTCTGACATTGGTCGTTGCCACAAGACAAAACCAAAAATGTACTGAACGAAAACATTATGACCTTTATGTTTGCTTGATGGAAAATGCTAGCTGATTGCAATTTTTACAAGTTCTGTCAGCATATAAAATATTATTATGATACAATTACTGGTATTTCTGATTTTAGAATAATGCTGCCACATAACTCTTGCCTTATTGGTATGTACAAGTTTCTCCATCCAAATTTAATAGTAAAAGGTTCAAGGTGCTAGTCTTACTGTTTTCTTTGGATTTGGTGATTTACTGGTGTATGCATCTTGTGTTTCAGACTTTGATCAGTTTCTAACTTTCAGTGAATTCTTGGATGGAAAGTACTGCTGAAAGTTGCAGACATGGTGCTATGAATAGAAATGTTCAGATAGAGGATGATGTGCCCATGCTGTAAATCTGTATCATTCCACTTTCTTGACTGTACTCCACTACCCAACAATTCGCATGTGTACATAACTCATTTCATTGCAGAAGTTGGATCAGTCGTAATTGGTGAGAATTCTCAACTTTCAAGTGAAAATAAGAGATTAAGAGCATGTTTGGTTTGAGTATTTTCTGTTTTTATTTATAAAAACAGAAAACATGTTTAAAAATGTGTTTGGTTGTGTTTTACTGAAAATTTACTAAATCTGAAAACTATAAATAATCATTATTATTGATCTTGAAAACACGAAATTGGAAACAGTGCAAACGTTGTGATCATAGTAAGTGTTATATTAATCAAAACATTTTTTTTAATTTGAAAATATAAAAATAAAAATCATTTTTAGAAAATAAAAGCAATATTTTTAACCATACAGACTCTAAGGAGTTATATAACTTTCAAGTGTTGCCTCTTATACCTTAAAAGCTGATATTTGTTTAGCAGTGCAACCTTTGCAAATCCTATAATTCGAATAAACTCATTTATATAATTGTGCAGCGTTATGGTCGAAGGACTGATATTCTATTACTCGATGCATAAAATATGTAGGTTGTATTGCCTTGCGTATGTGCTCAGTTTCTATGGGGGTTTGGTCAACCATTGGATGCATCATAAGACTCGTCAATTGATTTTGATATTTTTAAATTTTGAATTACATAATATATTAGGTAAGTTAAAGATGATATTAGACATATATAAAATGTTTTGTATTCTTAATTTATTTGGAGACTTATGTGAGATTACATTAATATTTTGTTTATATAAAATTTAATAACTCTTTATATGAAATTTTTATTTTATATATATACCATCTCCTTTAACGGGATAGAACGACAATGTTGTCATCCAAAAGTTGTTTTGCTAGACTAGCCTTCCAAGTTCGAGTATTTTGACTGATGAGTTGGGAAACCACAGCAACTGATTGATCATGGGCAAGGCTAGAAGGCATTAGATACTGAGGTAAACCTAGAATCTAAAGGTCCTTCCTAATCGGAACATTAGTTCCATCTCCAATTTTCCAATACACGCCCTCTCTAAGAATTTGATCACTTTTGTACCAGGCTTCTTCAAGCTCAAGAACTGTTACCACGCACGCTGGCTTCCAAAAAATTGCAATGGGGAAAATATTTCTCTTTAAAACGTTAAAAACATTGATCCATTATATCGTAGCAGAGAGCAACCGTGCCTGTCCAACATAGCCAAATTTAAAATACTAAACTTCGAATCCTAGACCCCTTCCTTATTTAAGAATGCAAAGTTTAGACCAGCAAATCCAATGAATTTTCCTATGATCACCCGTAGAGCCCCACAAATATCTTCGCATATAGCAATGCAACATTTCACATAAAGATCGGGAAAGCCTGAAACAAGTCATACAATTGGTCGTAGAAATTATGCAAGATGAGTTACAGTTTTTACTTAAGGTACAACTCTTTCTAGTTAAATCCAATAACAAGCGTCGTAGTTAAATCTAATCCAGCTGAGTTTTGCCAAAGACATATTAATGGACCCCTCCACCAACAACAGAAATGAGAGGGGAAAGAAAACATAATTATCTGAAGCCGAACTAAATCAATAGATTAAACAATACCTTTTGACCTCGTGGTAAGTCACAGGTGGAGCCAGCAGGTATTGATGGCATTTGGAAACCCGACAAGGTTGAGTACGATAATTTCACGCTAAAACTATTTGCACTCATTAGTCAATCATTCAACTGATACAGAATACGCAGGTGAGAAATTCTGATTAAGTGATTAGAAAGGGTGACTGACAAGCTGTCGACACGAAACAGAGTGGCGACGCGTGTGGGACGAGGTTGGTTATTGGGTAATGGGGTCATGGCACGAGTTCTGTGTGGATCTATGCATCTGGCTGATTCACAGACAGTTGCCAGAGTAAAATGCTAATTGAGGTGGGTACTTTTCCGGTTGAAAACGAAGGACCTATGCTCTGCCCCCACCTGTTCACGTTTGGGAGGTTGGCTCGTGCATGTGTGTCCTCTCGAGTCTTGACGTGACAGCCCCGTGACTCCAGTGATGCCATGTGAGATTAATCAGTGATTGATTCTCCATCAAATGACACATCCTTAGCGGCCTCTGTCTGTACAATGAAAGAGATGAGAAAGGTCCACCATTGTTGCGGCTTAGTTGCTCATAGCTACTCACTAGCCATTTGGACAACTTGTGCCGCGGTGTGTGTACAACGTAATCCGTGACGGTGAAAGACCGTTCCTTTGCATTACCGAAGCCGACTATGACAGTCTACTGAAAAATAATAATAAAATAAAATAAAACAAAAAATATCTTGATAAGTAGTATTTGACATTTGGGCATCTTTTAATTTTTTATATGCTTAAAAAATTATAAGCAGTATTGGAAATTACAGTTAAAAAATTTATATAACACGAAAAAATATTTTTTTAGTAAATATTCAAAATACTTTACTACACTTTTGTTTAATTGTATACGGGAAAAAAACCTCATATTGCCAAATAAAATGCTATAGTAATGTAATCTAATGATATAAAAGTAAATATAAAGAGGATGTCAAAAAAATGTTATTAACAATGACATCATTACGAAATAAGCAATACTTTTAAATAGTAATGCTAATCCTAGTCGTGATGACGTCTCATCTGAGTTTAATTAGTTTGATGCGATTATTTTAAAAAATGTAGATTATGTAATTGTAGCTTTAAACAGATGTGTAAGAAGTCTCCTCCACTTTAACTTATCCAACACTTTCTCATGTCTTTGTGCATCATACATATTCCTTTATTCGTTTTTCTTTTTTGGTGCTCATTTTCCTTTATTCTGTTTATGTTTATGCCTACTTTAAGAACATTCCAAACCATAACAAACCCGACACCATTTTTTGTCCCAGCTCATAATCTCAAGAGGTAGGAAGCAATTACATGCCAAATCTAGTGTTACATGATGAAATAACCTCACTTCAGTTTTCATCCGAGTATTGTTCCATGATTCCTCATTGAAAGCCCCAAAAACTGAACACCCATAAGCAAAATCTAACGTTTAATCGCTGTAACAGTAAAAACACTAGGTTCAGAGCAAACTGATAGAAAGAATTAATAACGCAATAGTATACTTGTGGCGTTATGGACCTTAGCTCATTCGCCTACACAAGTTTTTGAAGAATCTCAAATGCAAAGATGACCTGATCAATTTAGTCCTTGATGCCCATAAAAAGAAAATTTTCTAACAAAAGATAGTTAGTTGGCCAAAAACGATATGTATATAAAAAAGAGAGAATCTTTCGTCATGCCCAAACTTTTTCACATGACAAATGCACATGGAAACGTACATGAATGAACAAATAACAAGCATTTTCATTGACCATGGTTCATTATCTACAACCATTAACACTTGGATGTCATAGTTGAAAATACAGAGCATACAAATACAAATGAGATTTAAAGAGCATATGAAATCTCTAACTCAAAATCACCATTACATCACAGGTACTAAACATTTGCCAAGGCATTTTTAGACAGAAAGAAAAGAGCTTGCTATCTACGCCTAATAAAAAAAAAAAGGAAAAGGAAAAAAGGTGCATTCAAGAAAGCAACAAACTGCTTGTTTCACCGGCCATCAGCAGAAGTAAAAGACTCTGCAAAATCCAGTAGGCCTTGCAGGGATACTACTCTTACTGTCTTCTAGGTCCATGTAGCTCAAGTCCTTTCCTTCTGCCTCCTGCCAGCCCTTCACCATCTGGTTAAGGGGAAGGCTATAATCGATGCCAGAATACTCCTCAGTGTCATCATCCAATGGTTTCCACTTTTCAACAAGTGGTGCCAGAACATTCACAGCATGACCCATATCTGGCCGTTGGTTTGGTTCTCTGGCAGTGCAGTGCCCTGCTAGCTCGGCAATGACAGAGATGCTCTCAAACGTGTCTTCATTTATGTCAAGGGCTGCGTCAATAGCAGCCATTAGTTTCTTCTTATCCGATTTTATATGCCAGAACCATGCTGCCAAGTATTGGCTTTCCTCAGGTCTATCCTCATCAAGTGCCATCAATCCGGTCAACAGTTCCATTAGCACAACCCCAAAACTGAAAACATCTGCTTTGGTAGTGATTTTTTCCTGTCACTGAAATATATAAAAAGAATAAAAGCCAGAATTAGAATAATATTTGACTGCATCAAATAAATTAGGACTACAAAAGTTGAAATATTTGGTACTAGACATATAATGCAGAAATGCAAAATTTGACCAGGTGAAAGAGATTTATCTGCCATGTTCAATTTTTTAGGAAAGTGCTTAGAAACCTATACTTCACTTCTTTTCAAGACTTATCACACTAGCTAATGTATATATAAATGAACAAAATAGACTGATTTAATTTCTTCAATAATTTCCGAAAGAGTAATCGCATGTCTCCATATTTATTCCATGTATAATGCATAATCAACATACTCTAAAGTCTAAATGATGCATAAAAGTCAATTTAAGTTTTTCCCCCTTAGAATCAGTTAGTTTACTAACAGGCTAACAGCCTTAAATCCAATGTATTAAAGCATGTGGTCAATCAAAAAAAATGTATTAAAGCGTGCGAGCTGAAAATATGAGGTCAATGGCTATCGATTCTGCTAGAGAGCTCCAGTAGGAAATCAACACCTTAGAGAAAGCCAAGACCGCTTTTAGAAACCATATACTGAAGTAATTAATATACAATTCACAAAAAATTTAAAAAAAAAAAAAGGAATAAGAAAGGGGAGATTAGATAAGAGTATATGTAATTTTAAGAACTTGTAGAAAAAAATGACCTGCATATTCTGGCGCCAAGTATCCAAAAGTCCCAGCAAGCCGGGTCACTACAGATTTTTCGCCATCAGGAGCAAGTTTTACCAATCCAAAATCTGAGACTTTTGCTCTAAAATCATCCCCAAGCAAAATATTTGACGACTTAAGATCTCTGTGAATGAAGCTCTGGTGAGCCAGACTATGAAGATACTCCATTCCTCTAGCAACATCCAAGGCAATATTGAGCCTTCTCTTCCAAGAGAGGGGCTCCAGTTCTAAGCTCTTCCAATGGAAAAGATGCTTACTGAGAGCCCCTTGTGGTATATACTCATAAACTAGAAGTCTCTCATTACCTTCAATGGAATAACCCAAAAGAGACACTAGATGGCGGTGTCGGACTTTTGATAGAACTGCAATTTCAGACTGGAATTCGTCTAATGCTTTGCTACTAATCACACCAGCTTCCATTCGTTTTACGGCAATTTTAGTCCCATCATCCAATTCTCCCTTATAGACAACCCCAAATCCACCACGGCCAAGCTCATTCTCTGGGGCAAAATTCTTGGTCACATTTCGTAGAACTTGAACTGATATCACCAGATTTCCAGCTTCAATGATGTGAGACTCCCCAATTCCACTGCTGTTTCTACTCCCAGACCCACTCCCCGTTGCAGTGGAAACGCTTCCATTGGTATTGTTAGCAACAACAATCTTTACCATATTGTCTGAATCAGATGGGTCTCTAGGGTGAATCACTAGTGAACTTGGAGACTGGAAGGCATCCTTTCTCCTCCTGAAACAATATGCATAAAGGGGAATGAGCAGAAAAGCTGCAGCCGCAACACCTGCAATGGGGGCTACAATTGGAACCAAGACCTTCCTTTTGGATTTTTTTGATTCATGATGAGAACCACTGGAACTGGAATTTGAGTGTGCCGGTATCGGAGTGTCTGGTGAAGGTTCAGCAGTCCCAGATGAAGGAGCTTCCGGGCTAACATTCAATAGAGGATTCCCATCAGTCACAAGTCTCAAGCTGGTAGCAAAACGTGGCAGCGGACGGGAAATGTTATTGCCACTTAGATCCAACAACGTCAGAGATGCCAGGCTAGTCCAGTTACTGGGTATTACACCGTGAAGATTGTTGCTCTCCAATCTGATTTCAACAAGAGAATCCAAGTTTGCAACCGAAGGACTTAGAGTACCATTAAGATTGAAGTTGGGCAAATTAATCATAGACACCTTTCCATTGGCATTGCACTTTATTCCCAACCATGGCCCGTCACATGGGTTATTGCCAGTCCAGGAACTAACTAGATTTGAAGGATAATTCAACCCACCAAGAAATTCCAGAAGCGCCATGACTTCAAAGGCGCAGGGAACCCCAGGTTTGGATTGACAAAAATCGTTAAAAGCATTAGTGACTTTAGGTGTTGCGAAATTTGGGATCGGACCCATCAAGTGGTTGTTGTTCAAATCTAGAGTGTCCAATTGCATTTTACCTAAAGCATCTGGGATTAGGCCAACAAGTTGGTTACCATTGAGATTGAGATCCTTCAGAGACGCTAATTCCCCAATGTTCTCCGGAATTGTCCCTGTGAAGTCGTTCCCGTGAAGCCACAAACTCGTAAGCGAAATCATCGTCGCCACCACGTCAATAGGACCAGTGAGGCCGCCACCTTGCTGATTATTCAACCACAGAATCTGCAAAAATCGTGCCGTTAAACGTCGTAGGGATTTGGCCGGTTAAATTGTTGCCGGAAAGTTTCAGGAATGACAAAGAGGACATCTTCCCCAGAAAGCTCGGCACCGGACCGGCCAAGTTGCAACTCATACAAGAAAGGTTGGTTAACTGTACTGAATCCTGTAACTGAGAGGGGAATTGCCACCCGCCGGTGCTAGCATTCAGATTATTGCTGTCCAATGCCAAAACTTCTAGACTCACAAGCCCGTCAAAGAAATCGGCAGGGATGGAATCGAAGTCATTGTAATCCAAAAATGCATATTTCAGCTTGGACAACCCACTGAAAGAAGGCAAGGGTCCGTTCAATTTATTGTTCTGAAGGCCCAAGTTCTCCAGCATGGCGAGCTGGTTGAAATTCTGCGGCAGAGGACCGCTCAAGTTCAAGTTCTTAGCTTGAATCTGGGAAACTCTGTCGCCGTTACAGAAGATATACTTCCAAGAAGGAGTGCCACATGGGTCTCCGCCATCTTCAGGCCACGGCAACAGCTCCGGGTTGTCCAAGCCTTTTCTGAATTGGTTGAGCATCTTAACATCGCCTGGGTCCGTGGCACTGAGAACCAGTGCAGCAAGTGAGAGAAGGAGAGAGGAAACAAGGTTCAGAGAAGGTCCCTCCATGGCGGGTGGGTGCTGCGAGTGAGAGGTTCATCCGAAACAGAGAAACCCAAGTGTTTGACGAAATGCTCCATGGGATTTGAAGCAACCCATGTCGAATCTGGGAAAGGAAAGAAACTCAGTGAATTGAGAGAGAGAGAAAGTGGAAAAAGAAAGATCTTTGAGCGTGAGAGGGAGATAGAGAAACGCCGAATGTAAAATGAACTTTATGGAATCAAAACGGAAATTAAGGTAAGCGAAGGGGGCTTTCGGTTTGGCTTGGCTTTTGGGAAATTCGCAGTTCCGTTATAATATTATTATTATACGACTCATCACTCATCACTCATCCGGATTCTGGAGACTGGTTTGCCACGCCACCACATATCACTGTAACCGACGCCACACCCTGTGATTCTCTCTTTCGTTCTTGTCTTTGGACATACTTGTGTTTTTGACTTTTTGGAATTTGTTTTTTACTATGTTTTTGGTATAATTTTTTTACTATATCTATTCACTTATAATAAAAATTATAATTAAATTTAATTTTAATTCATAATAAATATATAATTTTTTAAATTATTATTTAATTATGTATTAATATTTTATTTTTAAAAAATTAATTTTTTAATTAATTATTGTTATAATTAATTTTTTTAAATATTTTATTAATTTATAATTAAATGATAATATAAATTATTTTTATAATTAAATTCATTATAATTTGTGACGAGTCAGGATAATTGTTACAGTTATTTTATTCCAATGGTTATTTGTTACACCTACTTTGGCTCTGTATTTTATGGGCAGGCCTTTTGTTAATTATGATAAGCTTCTTGGCTTTCATTTTATAAATTGAAAAAGTATAACATTAATTATTTTAAAGATTTAATTTTAAATTTTTTTTATACTGTTATTCAATCATATATTATTTAGTGTTTGACTTTTTAAATAATTATTATCTTAATTAATTTTTTTTAATAATTTGATAATTCATAATTAAATAATAATATAAAAATTTTTACACTATAACATTATATCAAAATTAAATTCTTATTTTAAGAATTCAGGTTCCAATAATTTAAAGAAGAACTTGAATGATTATGAGTGATTGAAGAACTTGAAAGGAAATAAAAGTTGCTAACACTCTGAATTTGAACACACTTCAACCGTTTAACATGAGTTATTTGTTATTGGCTCTCATAAAGATAATTATTATCTGCTTTTTCCATTTTAAAGTTTTTAAGTGATTTGAATTAAACTAATTTCTACACATGTAACTTATAAGGGTGTAATTTAATGATAAACAACTTGAAATTTTGATAAAATGAGTCTTATCTATAATATTTAGAATTCAAATCCTATTAAAGAAACACTTTAGGAAGAATAACAACTCACTACCAAAAATAACTCATAAAAAAAACTTGTACATGTGTATTTCATATTCCAAAGTGCAAACTTAACTTCTATTCCATATTCCAAACAGATAGGGTAAAGAAAATCATAACAGATAGATCATAATTCACATGCATAAAGATCTAGGAGTATTTAAATTTATACACTTCTTCATGGTCAAATGATTCGCACTCACATGATCACATGTATTCTATATATCCCTCGAACAACTATGCAAAAAGTCCAAATCCAGAGAATGCTTCACGTGAGAAATAAGATTTTAGTGGGAAAGAAAAAAAGAGGTCTTAGATTTATTTTAAACAAACACATATACATACAAAGGAGCTGCTTAATTGCCCAAAACAAATTTCTTTGGTAATGAATGCCTCAAAAATTTGACAGAAGTGATCACTCTGGTACTTTGTGTTAACGTTTATGGGAAGAGCTTAATAATGCTTATGATATATCTATCTATATATATATATATATATATTTATTTATTTATTTATTTATTTATTTATTGTTGAATCAACCAATGGTATGGAACCTTCTTTACTTTGGATCTGGTTTTTACGATGAAAATGTGAGAGTGCTTGGTGAGGAAACACTATTTGACTGAATGAAAGTATTGAGATTTTATAAAAGTCGAACATGCATGGTACGTATATATTTACTAAGAAACTTATATATTTATGAAGGAAGTCACATATATACCACTACAAAAGGTCATCTTGGTGCATATAAATCCATTGCTGAAGCCGAGCTAGTAGTTTGGAATTTTTTTTCCCAAAAGGAATATTACAAATTTATAATCACAAATGCCAAGAAATTTTATATATTAATAAAAAATAATTGAATATATTTCATATAAGTATATACCAACTTTAAACCGATATCTTAACTTTGAAACGGAATTTAAATTTATTTGAGGTATTATTTATAATTTTATGCCTAAAAATAGTTAAAATGTAATATTTGACGAAAGCTTTTTGTTTTCATGGAAGATTTTGAATTTCAATACGTGTAAGTAAAATTGTATAGTTTATACTCACAACTCACAAGTTATATGTTTATAAAGGTTGGTCTTTTAGTCCAAGTAAATATATGATATGAAAGATATCAATTGATTTAATTAATAATTTTTTTCATTGTGAATAAATGAAGGTAGAATCAATTTTCAGCTAGATCTTATAATTATTTTTATTGCAAAAGGTGTCTAAGAATTAGTTTGAGAAAAAATGAAAATAGACAAAAGTGCAGAGATTTGATGGGATCAAATAATGTTTAAAGAAATTTAGCATCGACGATTAAATCTTACCTTGATCATAAGTCCAATTTTTACAAACTTATACAATAAAAAGTCACACATTAAATTTTTTTTACAAGCTTACTAATAAATTATATATCAAAATTTATCTGAAAATAATAAAACATAATTTTTAAAGATGTAAAACTGTAAATGGCAAATCAATGAAAGAGAGAGAGAAAGTCACACCGTATATAACACTATTATTTTTACTTCGTTTTGGTAAATTATCTATATTTTGTAGACATTTGATTATAACGAAGAAATAAATGTAATTAAGCTAATTGTGGTTAGGTTAAAAAAAAAGCTAATTGTGGTACGTGCAAATTAGTGAATTACGACCAAAAAAAAGAAAAGGGTGGGGAGTTAGTTATCCATGTTGCGCGTAACGTGTTTGGATTGGATTTGTGTCTTTCTTGACGGTAATGATATTAATGGGTAAAATTTCAACGGCACAAGATACACGCTTGCCGCAAATAATTACCTAATAATTAAATCAGATTTGTAGCTCCCCGGGATAGCCGAAAATTACGGGATTTACTAATCAGCTTCGGGTTTCAGGCATGCGCATTACTTGTTTGACGAAAAGCAAAAGAAAAAAAAAAAACTGTTCATCACAGCTGTGGATGATGAGAACACGAGTGAATAATAATAATAATAATATTTATCTATTACTTATACAGTAATTCATTCACTAATCCTATCACAACGTAGTTTTTTTTTTTAACATGATACTATTATATTTGTAAAAAGGAAATTAAAATCCTATTTAACACAAAATGCATCTATAGCTGTTGAGTCAGTAAATGAATGCACGTCTGTTGCCAGATTGCCCACCTCATGTGGTAACTTTACTCTATCAAAAGTGGAAGACCACGTTCAAATCTTGTCTCCTCTCGTTTATAAATGCTAATTTCTTAAAAATTAAAAAGAATGCATGTAATTGCAAAAATGAAAAAAAAGATGCACACTTGTACCTAAGACATCTGAAAAAAATGTATCAAGGACCAAGGAAGATGAGATACACTTACTGCTATATTCGAAATATATGTATCCCGAGTTAAATAGTAAAATCTATCAAGAAAAAAGTAATTTATCTAAATCAAAAGTATATATCTGAATGAAAGAGTTTAGGAAAGAAAAAGAAATGAGGATAAATTTTTCTTTTTTTTTATCGGTCCAAAATTTTTCATTCTTAAATGAAAATATTGGAGATTGAAAGGTTATATTATAAAATTCATTTTAAAAATTTTTTAAATAAAAAAATATTTACTTTAAATGATTTTTTTTTATTTTTTTTAAACTCTTTCATCCTAACATATATATTCTTAGATAGAAAAACAATTACCCAAATCCAAATAATATCTTTTAAGAGAAAAGTAATTACCCAAATCCAATAGGAACATATCGAGAGTCATGCACACTCATTGCAGGTGACCAGTAATAATATCACCACGCCAGTGTTTTTTTTTCTTCACCAATTAGAGGAAATCGTCTTGTCTCTGCTTTGTCGTAATTAGGGTTCTTGGTGATCTTGCAAAGATTTGTGGAATGAGAAACTGGCTTTCTTTCTCCGCTGCAATGACACATGATTTGAGGTTTGAGACGTTTTGTAAATAGAATAAATTTAGAATATAAAATAAAAAATATTAATAAATACAAATTATTTATTAGAAAATAGATTAATCCGTAATGATTAAAAGAAAAATATAAGCCAACTTGTCATATTTTAATAATTAAAAAGGATACTATCCTTGTAAAGAAGAAGGGCAACGAAGAGAAACCTCCTAATTAAGTATTATAGTCCCTTATTTTTAATCAGACTACTTTTGCCGCCCTACACTTCAGTCTCTTACATTTATCCTTAGTCCAAAAAGCATTACACCTCACCTTCCTTGGGGCTATGCTTGGGGTGTGCCTTTGGTTGTTTGCGCGTCCAGACGCACTTGCAAGTTGCAAGTATAGCAAAATATTTAATTAGTTGCTGACCTTAACCTAATAACCTTTGGTGGCATATCTAGTCGTGTTTAATCACGAGTAATATGTAAATAAAATCAGAGGTCTAATCTTTACCAAAAAAAAATAATCAGAGGTCTAATGGGGGAAAGCTAGCTAGCAGATATATAATTTTACTTTTAATTTAATTTAATGCATGGTACAATTCTGTTTTTATTAATAGAGTTAATTCTAATTTTGATCATCTAAAAATTATGTCGACATCATTTTGGTGCTTTAAAAAATATCGACATCAATTTAATTCTTAAATAATTGAAAGTGACATCATCTTTTAGTGTATGAGTAGAGATTAAATTGATATAATTTCTACGATTACGAGACTAATTGATGTCAATTTATATAATTGAGAGACTAAATTAATGACATTTTTAGATGATTCAAGGACTAAATTGATGTTAATTTTTTTGAAAGATCAAAATGATGTTACTTTCTATGATTCAAGAATTAAATTAATGTCAACATTCTTTCAAGAACTAAAGTGATGTCGACATAATTTTTAGAGGATTAAATTGAGAGTATAGCCTTTTTATTATTATGCATTGCACTAGTCAAATTGCAAGTGTATGTATATCCAGTTATATTGAAAGTTCAACTCAGGATTGTCTTGTTACAGACTCCGGTAGTTAAGGCTCTAGCCTCTAAACCCCAAGTTTGGAACCATTAAAAAATAAATTTGATTTAATTTGATTGAGAACTCATGTTCATGCTTGAAAATCATTATAAAATTAAATCAATTCCTATTTTATAACTTTATAAACAAAATATTTCATTTATAAATCAAATTAATTTTTAAAATTTGTAATTCCAAATATATTCTAAAGGAATGAATCGAATAGTGCTATAGATAATAATTGTGAGAGTGGTATTAATTACTTATTATCACAAATTAGCATGTTGGTTTTACATGTTTTTCGACGTTTGAACCCTGCGTTTTAACTTGCATCTAAGTAGAAGCGAGTTATACTTCCTTCTAGCTGTTGAAAGAAAGTTTAACTAAACAGACTGTCGACTTGCAATATGAAGCTAACTGTAGCTGTTGACCTTTCTGAAGCTAGTTGTAGTCCCATTTGATATACCGTTTAAAGAATGAATGATATAGTATAATTAATACTATTTATATTTGGGCAAAATACTATATAACAATTTATCTATCAAAATAATTTTATCTAACCTTAACTATATAAGAATGTATAAAATGAAATAATTTAATCCTTATCTGTAATAGGGTCAAGACTAAATAAAATTATTTTAATCAAATATTATGTTATCCGATAGCTTACCCAAATTAAACATTATATAAAGATTGATAGTATTAATTATATTATATTATCCATCACTTATACAATATACTAAACAGGTTATATTTGGAGAAACCAAACCTATCTTCCATCTCTTCGAGTCTAACAGGTTATATACAATATACACTAATGCTTGGATAATGTAAGTTGGGAGGAGCTAAGGAGGCTCCTGGTGGAAAGAAAAAAATGAAACTTTCTCCTATTTCAGAGACATAGTAGTAGACGAATCTAGATCCTTTGCAATCCAGATTTGTCATGTTGCATTTTACATATGAAATTAAGGTGACAAACAAGAACAAAATTTTTTAGAGGTGTATTACTCTGTGTGTGTGTGTGTACATGATGCAATTAAGAAGAAATTTTATGGTATGTGTTGACACCATATAAAGGTTCTTCGAGAACTTTTTTGATATTCAGCATCCTATTCCTTTGCAAGAACTGAGCCATATGCATAGTTTGGCGCTAGGAGTTTAATTAATTAGATGAAAATTTGGGATTGATAGATACAAGGATATCCCTCAAGAGTATCGACATAAGTTGTAAGTTACAAGAGATATCCCTCAACATTTTAAAAAAATGTTACTCTTTTTTTTTTAATATATATATACAATAACACATAATACTTACGTTGAACTAAATATTTCAAATATTTATTTTATTTTCTTAACGGCATATTCACTTCATTTGATTATATACTCTTAAGACAATAATTTGCAATATGAGATCGATGTAAAGTAACTTTATGCGACTTGAGTTACAGCTACGCGATGGCTTTAATTAAATAATAATGATAATTGTTTGCTTTAGTAATTTCATTCATTGGTCATAAGGTCCATTCAATCATCTTTTCTTAAAGTTGAGATACTTAAAATAACAAACTTATAATTGTTATAAATATGAGAGCTGTCTCTATGCTTGCGGAGGATCCCTATTTTGGATTTGAAGGGATCTCTTTGATGTATGAAGAAATGCAATATGCTTCAATGGGTATCAAATTCTACCAACCCTCCACCCCGACCCCCACCAAATGGTTCTTCTATCTATACCTAGTAGTGTATGTTTGATAAAAAAATAAAATAAAAATAAAATAAGAATATTTTTTTTTATATTTTGACTTTAGAGATTTTGTATGTTCTATTACATTTTATTTCATGCATTTTTGTTCAATCACATGAAAATGTGCAATAAAATATTTTTTTTAAGATATCTTCTATGACCCATGATAAAAGCTGTTACGTAAGTAATATTATGCATATCATGCATATGACAAATTAAAATTACAGTTGTTATTTTCCACCATTCAAGTCACTAGAATTGCAATCCAGCTGTATATATTTGTTTAAATTGTTTGGACAAAATGGGAGGAATGCAATCATTTCAATCGTTATTGATGTGAATTACAGCAGCAACGTCCTAACGCACAAGTATACCTTTAAATTAAGAAGGAAGTTTTGGTGGTTTAAAAATTTCAAATGGTTGCTTAAGTGGAAGAAAAAGGAAAGAAAGTGCGAATTGAAAGAATCTCTACTCTGTGGATCTCTTCAATAAAAACAAAAAAAAGTAGGTGTATTTTAATGGAAGTTGGTTACAGAAAATGGATAATGGTCATAATCAGCTTCTTTTTATTGGTAATTACTCTTATGAATTAAAGTCCCTCTGTCGGTGTAGATATGGCTTCACCCCCTGCAATACTGTGCATGCACCAAAATGCAATGTCTATTTTATAATTATCAACAAACTATCTTACGCGTAATCCTCTTGTTCGTTTCTTTCCACTGTGAAAGCAACGGATCACGTATCTATGCATTTAGAATGTTGTTTACGCGAGTTTAAAATCAAATAATCAGAATGAAAATTTCAATCAACATATTTAACAATTAATTAATGTCTTCAATAGATATAATATTTTCTTCTGAAGAATAAAAACTTTTAGGTATTAAATATGAAAATTCAGCAACAATATATGATAATAATTTCAAGTATTTGGAAATTATCGCTCTAATAAAACTAATGGATATGAGAGCATCCCTCGAGTTGACTTTTAAAATCTTTTGGTATAGTATTTATGACCCAATCTTATCATGCGTCATGGCAAACTTTATGAAAGAAAGTTTACTCTAATTATAGAAACTATACCACTAAAACGTATTGTTCACAATTAATCAATATCATCTGAACATAATTTTTACATAGTTTATATATTGAAGATGGTCAGTAATAGTTACACTTAAACGTTTGTAGAATTGAAAAGATTCAAATTGAGAACATCGTATGTGCTGAGGTTTATTTTTTATTATTTTATTTAATTACCCTTTACATTTTTATATTAATTAATATTTTTGTTTGTACATCAAAATTTATTTTCATGACCTGAAATTGTTACCCAAAATTTTATCACTTAAGCAACCCGATTTACCTTCGATAGCCGTATATTAATTAATATAAATAATTTTTTAATACAATATGCAAATTTTCGACAAAAAAGAATATCTGTATTTTTTTTTCAAAAAATAAATTGATGACATTCTACTATCTTGTAGATTTTTTATAATTTTTTCATAATTGCAATCAAATGGTGTTTGAGTCAATTTACGAGTATTTTGATTAATTTATATTTCTAATTTGATTAAAGGCAAGACAAATAATATCTAATATTTATAAAAATGCGTCTAACCAGAAATCTCGCACTACTTACTTTCAATATTAAACTACCAATATTTAATACGCTAACTACTAAACTAGCAATATTTGGGGATTCATCCTGAAAATTTAATAGGTTACCATTTATTATTGTCGTTGGAAATTTTATTAATATTCTGACCAACGTATATAACGCATATCATCTCCTGATCAACCTTTTCAAAAGCCGTATGTAGTGGTTGAGTCCTTGGGTGCGTAAATTAATGTTATGTGTCGGACATATTTAACCAATCAGTAGTTTTCAACAAACATACCAACAACAGTTGGGTCCCTCTATCCATTACCATAATTTTTTTAATTATTTTTAAATTTTATAAATTTTGAGTTTTTTACGGAAATTTCTTTTGTGGGGTAAGGCACACAGTTCAATCAATCATCAATAACAATAATAATAATAATAATGACAGTAATAATTAAAATCTTCATCTTTTGTGGATGATGGTGATGATTTTAAAGGATGGAGAGACAGAGGGTGGCGGTGCAAAGTTGGGTGTTTGGAGTGAGCCGCAGAACACATACAAAGTTGGGGTCCATATATGGCGCCATGCTTTTTGTTTGTTTATTGTGTCTGGTGAATGAAAGGTACTGAGGTAGTAAGTTCTTCATTGGAGGCCCATCTCTCCTTTCGGCTTTCACCATGCCCGTTTTTCTAAAATCTCCGTTCTCTATCTTTCTTTCCCTTTCGATTTGGGTTATTCGATACGTTCCTCATTTGACTTTTACAGTAACATGATTCTCGTTAGATTGCAATCCTTAGCTAGACTTAATTGCTATTTTTTATGGGATGTATCAGATAAATTTTATGATTTAATTTTATTTGTAAATTAAATTTTTTATTTAAAAAATTATAAAATAAAAATTAATAGGATTTAAAAATTTATAAAATTTAGAAATTTTATTAAAAATAAAATTTTTTTGTTAAATTTTATATAAATTTATTATTATATCTTTAATAAAGATATAATAATTATATTATAAGAGTAAAAATATAAATTTTTTAAAATAAAATTAATTCAATATATTTTTAGTGTATTTTAAATATAAAAATTAATTTTTAAATTAATTCAAATCATAATTTTTAAAATAAGTTATAGACATAAAAATTAATTTTTAATTTAATTTAATTTAATTTAACTTCATTTAATTTAATTCAATTATAATTTAATGATTCCAAACACATAGAGAATATTTCATTATCATACTTTATTATTTAAGATTGATAACAAAAATACTTTTATATATATATATATATATATATATATATATATATATATATATATCACATAAAAAATTACATATAAAATTCGAATTTGAGCTTTGGATGAGATCGATTGTGTTTTTAATTTATTACGTTCGTGAAGATTTCTAACGTTTTGAAAACAAAGTTAGTCCAAAACAGTAAAATAAAAAAAAATCTCATAAAAATGAGAATTGAAAGTTTGAAAATTCGAGAAAACGCCAAAATTCAAGGTTTCTACTTTCCAAGTTCTGGATGAAAATTCAGAATAAAATGACTGATATGAGTTCCCACCCTAAGCTTCGTGGTGTTGCGAAACTTCCCGCTAGCCAGGAGTAGGAGGGGGAGTTCCCCATCATGGGGAGGCTCCATCTAAAAGTAACCCTGAATCCTAAACTGCCAATCCCTATTTTTTATGCTCCAAGTCCTGAGTACAAGCTACGTTAGGCGTCAGTTAGCGAGGTTCTCTCGAGTATAGGCATGTCAATGGGACGGGTAAGAACGGGCCTTCTTCCGTTCCGATCCTGTATTGCACTTTTTATTTTTTATGAAAATCCATCCTTGTGAGTTTTAAATAAAAATATCCGAACTCGTATCGTAATATAAATAGAAAATTCGCACTCTATCTGTATCTTACCCACACTTATGATCATTTTAACAATAAATTCACAAAATAATCATTTAAAATATAAAAAAATAGTTATAATATGATATAAATTAAAATATATATTTCAATAAGAATACAAACTATATCAAGTCAGAAATTAAACAAATTAATAACATGATTATTTTTTTTTTGATACAATAACATGATCAATTTTAAATATAATAAAGTTATAAAAATTAAAATATTCGATATGAAGTTAACAAAGAAAATAAAGTCCAGTACTTACTCTTACATAGCTCTCCATTATGCAATCAACTCTTCACCATTTTTCTTTTCCTTATCATTAATTATAATATTATCTATGAAAATAAGAAAAAAAAATAAAATATTAAGAGTGGGGGATGGGACGGGGCGGATTATTTTAAACCCGAACCCATCCCGCCCCACAAAGTGAAATGAATCTTAATTTACCCTAGCCCACACTCCCATGCAGGGCAGGACGGGTTAGGTATTCACAGATCGTGACAGGTTGTGTACTTGAGGATCAGGGTGTCTTTGTCATGCCTACTCAAGTGTTGGTATATAGGAGCTGTTATTTTCGACACTTAACTACTAATAAGAATAAAGTTAATGATTATATATACATCCACAAGCTTATAATTAAAAATTATGCATGTTTAATTTTGTTTAGTTTTTATTCATAAAAAGCTTTGCAGTTAAAAGTTATTTCTTGTGTATTTTGATTATATATGTTTATTTACGAAAATTAATATAAATTAATTCAAACAATCACAATGACTAATTAAATAGAATACCTATCATGGGTCATATGAACCAGATTAAGTGAGGAGTGGGGCAGATATAGAGAATGGGATAAGTTTACACAACAATCACAAGACCATATATATTTAACTTCTCACTTTCCTGATGCATGGAGAAATGATATTGAAAATCTTTGCTGAAAAATAGGCCTTTGATTGGAACTTGTGTATCTAGCATACTCTTTTTTTTTTTGGGTCCGATTTCTTCAAACTTAGCTTGTTTTTGTCCTCCTTTTATCGAAACATTTCTTAGTTATTTTCTAATATTTTTTTAATGTTCATAAATCACCTCTAAGGGGTTTAGAAGTGATGTATGTATGACGGGATGGTGTTCAAACCCTTGACGTCATCTTAAATAATACAGCAGGTGCTTCATAAGTGAACCGAAAAAAAAAACTTGGTTCTCTTTTGGATATTATTAATATTCAAAGTAATATTGAATATGAATGGCTTGATTATGTTTTGATTTTGTTTTATTTAAGAAGTCATGGTGAGGGCGGCCCGTGATGTCTGGGTTATTGACTGAATGTTCTGCATATTCAATTAAAATTTGAGTGACATTAAATCTGATTCATCAGTAACTTTGTCAAAGTTTAATTTCAAAAAAAAAAAAGGACTTTAATGTGACTTTATGCGTCCTGCTACTAGACAGCCATACTCTTGATTGGCGTGGATGGTCCATAATATTCAACTTGATGGTTATTCATTTTCTTAATCAAGTGAAATGAACCGTTTCAGGATGGTATGGCCGTGTCACCGACTGTTTGACTGCGCCTGCATTTTTCTCCCCTTTAAACCCCATAAGAGGGCCCTACGTTACCATATAGCGATTAATATGTTTCTTTAACTATTTACACGAAGCTTTTAAGTAAAAAGCAAACATAGTATATGTTACACATTTTTAATAATCACGCATTTCCCAAATATCACTAATAGTTGGTGAATGGTGATAAAGGTGAAAGTTTAAGATGCATGCATTAATTTCATAACTGGACAAATTAAAGGGTGAAGAGAACCCAACAAGATCAAATGGCGTTGTCTTGTTCCAGTACAATGCTGAAACGATGGGAATATAAACACTGGGTCCAGGGAATAGTTAAAAAGGAAGAGCGAGAGAGAGGGATCTGGTAACAAGTTAGAGAGTTTTGTGCGTGTGACCAGTGATCACTGACCACGGAGCACCAATTATTGAAGAGATGAGTCTCATGCAGGTAATTTATTATTGGTGTTCTGTTCTTTCATATGCCCAATGAACGGTCCAATGCCAATGGCAGTGACTAAGTGAGATACCCTCCCTTACAGTTCCAATCAGCAGAGGCAAAGCTCCTCTGTCAAGTAATTGCTACAAACAAAAACTAGATGCTTTTATCCCCTTTCCCGTGGGTCTGCCTCTGGGGTTATCTTACAACTTTTATGCAAACGTCTTTCTTTTAGCCTTTGCCCTACCATGACATCTCGTTTTATATACTCAACGTGAAATGAAACCCATATTCAAGGAAGGTCACTTTCGATCTGATTCTGAGCATATTATTGCACACAATACATACACATGCAGAAAACAGTATTTACCAAAATCTGCCCCATCTACCTGCCTAGCACCAAACTTGGAACTGTGGATTTTCTTTTTCTTTTTTCATTTTGAAGTGTGGGGATCCTAGCAGGAATTCAGTTGGACTCGGATTCTCAATTATATTTTGCATTAACTGTTTTCTCGTACAAGCGTGCGACAACTGACAAGTCGAATATGCACTACAAATCCAATGAAGGAAAAGGAGGTCCCGAATGTCAGGATGTGGCTGTTATGTCACTGTGTGGGTCCTCTTGGTGTTACTTATCCACCAAAAAAAAAAAAAGAATTTTTTTTCTTATTATAAAGAAAACTGATTTTGAACTTTGCAGGAAAGTTTTTTTTTTTTTCAAAGGCATGCTAGAGTCAAAGTTTTTCCATCTTGTCTTTGTGGCCCGGCCCAATGGGGCACCCTTGTTTGGGAGTGGGGCCCATTGAGCGTGATTTAAAATATTTCTCAAACCATTCGAAAACCCTAGACTTGCTTTAGTAACACTTTTGGGTCAATAATGGAGACCATCTGTGCAGCCCAATCTACTTATATGTAGCCCAACTTGTAAGCCCAATGATGTTTTCTTTCTCTCACCACCTCACCGCTTGAATGCCGAGGCCCGAGGGTTTATATGCTCGCTCGCACTTGTGCTTCTTTCTTCCGTTTCAACGGCTCTGATAGTCTGATCTCAGGACTCTGTTACCGTCGCCACGGCTCGCTCTCTGATTTCAATATGCAGCTTTTGAAGCTTTCTTCACAGCTTCAACGTCGCATGCATTTACTGATTCCAGTTTTCGCTTTGTTTTTTCTTTCTCTTTCTTTAATTGTAGCCGCAAGGGGGATTACATAGAACTTCACAGACAACGTTATGGCTATCGCTTTGGCCACTTCGAGCGCAAGCGCAAGAAAGAGGTTCGTGAAGTTCACAAGCGCTCTGCCATTGCCCAGAAGGTTTCACTTTCACTTCCCCCTCTTTTTTTCCTAAAAAAAAAAATCAAAATTTTCATTTTAATTAGCTGTGTAATTGTTTTTCCATAATTCTAATTGGTTTTCGTTAATTCGTGTAGAACAGGCTCTGGGTATCAAGGGAAAGATGATTGCCAAGAACAAATTATGCAGAAAAGGCACAGATGAAGAAGACGTGGGTTTTCCTTTTTATTCTTTTGCTTTATGCTATTTATCACTCAATTTCTTATTTTTTTTTTCATTTCAATTTTTCATTTGTTGTTGATTATATCCCTTTGATGGGAAGATATGCTTGCAATAATTTGATGCTGAAGCTGAGCTTTCTGAAATAATTTATGTCGTTAATGTATAACTCTGCTTGTTATTGGTTTGAAGTTTTAAGCTTCTTATATTGCTTGTGGGTCCCAAGACAGGAGCTGCATTGTCATGGGAGATATATAACAATTGTGTGCACAACAAAAATATTTGTGATTGATTATCTAGATTATTTTTGAATGGCATGTTTATTTGATAGTTGTTGCTTAAATGTTAGATTATCAATACATTCTTTTTTCATCATTGTAGATTGGTTCCTAGGTTATGAACTTATGAGACAAATTTCACTATCGTGTATCAACAGTTTGGCCATGCATGAAGAGTCAACATCTAGGCACAAGGTCGATGATGATGTTCATGACGGAGCTGTTCCCGCTTATCTTTTGGATCGTGAGAATACGACCAGGGCAAAAGTATGACACATATGCATTATTGAAATTTGAAAGATAGTTATGATTTTTCTGGTCCTCTTCCTGTACATAATCTGACATTTTACTATTTTTAGGTTCTCAGCAGCACCATTAAGCAAAAAAGGAAGCAGAAGGCTGGGAAGTGGGATGTTCCTCTACCTAAGGTGACATTGCATTCAACATTTTGTTCTGATGATGTCAAATATTATCTCTTTAAATATGCTTCCTAGTTCCTATTTCCTTGTGCATCTTAGTTCTATTTTTGGAAGAGGAGGGGGAGGGGGGCTTGTGTTTGCGTTTTAGTAATTACATAAATGTATGCCTCCTCATTTCTTCAGGTGCGTCCTGTGGCCGAAGATGAAATGTTCAAAGTGGTCAGGTCTGGTAAAAGAAAGAGTATGTAATAATTTTGTCTTCCTTTGCTCTCAATGTATAGTTTTCCAAAGTTAATAACTGGCTTCAGTTTCCAACTTCTAGGCATATGTTTTAATTGGTGCCACATGATTGAAATGGTATAAAAATGTTACTTTCGAGTGCTAGGTACATGATTGTTATTTCTGTATCTTTCTGCAAATCATGTTTGTTGTTAACAAATTTTTGTTTCTTCCTCCTCTTCTTTAGTTTGCTTATGGAGAAAGCCAATTGATCTTTATTTTTTTGTTTGAATTTATTGAGGTGCCTGTATTTTTGTCATTGAGCTGTGGCTAATTTAAAACAATAGCTCTTCAACCATGGTCTTGTGGTTATCTTAAATGATCAGAGGATTCTTTTTCTTGTTCTGAATGTTACAGTCTCATAGTTGACTTTAAGCACTATAATTCAAGGTTGTCATTAAGTAAACTCGTGAAAGGTGGAGTAAACACAACTGGTAATCTTATAAGAGTTTGCCGACTTCAACATTTATTTAGAAAACATAACCTAGTACCCAAATGTACTTTTAATGGCATGTCTACAATTAATAGTCAACATTTCAACTCATCAAGAATTTGAATCTGATCAAGAATGGACAGAATTATACACAATTAGCACTAACAACCCAGTAGTTATACCGACCCAACAGTTATAGAGGGAGGGGTATTAACTGAATGTATAATGATCCCTGGCAGAAATGCATCTAATAGTCTTTGCTCAACCATTTTGCAGCCAAGCAATGGAAGAGGATGGTCACGAAAGCTACATTTGTTGGCCCTGGTTTTACCAGAAAACCTCCAAAATATGAGCGGTTCATTCGTCCTACAGGATTGCGGTTCACTAAAGCTCACGTCACTCATCCAGAACTTAAATGCACCTTCAATCTAGAAATAATAGGAGTAAAGAAAAATCCTAATGGCCCTATGTACACCTCTCTTGGTGTGATAACCAAGGGATCTATCATTGAGGTATTTATATTTCCTGGTGTTCTAATTCAAGGGTTGTTTTCATGCTTGATTTTTATTGTCTCAGCTGATTGCAACTTGCACTTTTTATTTGCTGATATTCTCCTGAAGTACAAATGCAGCATGAAAGGTTGTCTAGACATTAATGTTATTTATCTGCTTACTGTATTTTCTGGTGAATGTCAATGAACTTGGTCAGGTTACCCCTGCTGGAAAAGTTGTATGGGGTAAGATAATTTGTATTAGTTGTATCTTGGTTTTGTAACCATTGGCTGAATTTTTAACTGAAACTGTATTGGTTTATTCTCTGTGATAAATGCCGGTAAATATGCCCAGGTTACCAACAACCCAGAAAACGATGGTTGTATAAATGCAGTTTTACCTGTTTAGGGTTATATATAGCAAGGATTGGCGTACTAACTTGACCTCAAAAGCGGTGGTCTTTGTTTTTTTTTTTGGTCAAGCAAAAGCAGTGGTCTGAGTGCTAGCTATGTTGTTTACTGTCTTATAACTGTATCTCCATACCCAACGTTTGATCGAAAGTTGTACCACCTGAGATTTTCTCCGGGAAGATAGTGATGAAGCATTTTTGGTATGGGGTGAAATAGTGACTTGTTCTATAATTCTTTTCCTTTTTTGCAAAGTCGATCCAGTTATCAGATCATAGTCCTTTTAAAGTGTTAAGGTTTTATGAGAATCAGACAAGTCCTAGCTAATTAAGACTTGACCATTGAAAGCTAAGGAGCTTCTGTGAAGAAGTCGATTGTTAATAAATTTATAAAAAATAATTTCCAAGAGGTAGCAATTTAATTAGTGAAATTTGACGTTATAATAATGATATTATTTGGTAAACGTATAGTTATAACCGGAGGCCAATTTAGGGACTAGATAAATCAATCAGAGTAATGATTATTTGGATTTTAACTGCAAATGTACTTGATTGGTACTCAAGTGTAAATTCTTTTTTTTTTGGTAAGTACTCAAGTGTGTACTTTCCTCTTAATAGACTATTATGAGTCATCTATATTACCAAACTCTCATGTTTATATTTTTTGGGTCTACTACCAAACTCTAATGAACTCACTGTTGGGCGTCTGGCCCGATTCTTTGGAATGTAAATGGCCGAAGAAATGACGAAGAAAAATACATTTTATAATGGGCCTTGAACCAACCCAAGATCATTAGGCCTGTGGATAACATAAGATTTACAAAGCAGCAAACGGCCTTAACCCAACAATAGTGGGCCTGTTGACTACCGGTGTCTGTTACGCCCAAAAACAATCTCACTGTCAGGAGTTACAAAAGAAAATGAATACAAAAAAAAAAGAAAGAAAACAAAAAATGTAATTTATTTCTCTGGTGGAGGTTCTATATATATAGTATATTATCTTATCCGCACTGCATATCTGTCATAGTCTCATAGACATTTTTTCTGTGTAACTACAAAAATGAGAAAAACAAAAAGGGAAAACAAGAACGTGACCCGCTTGATAGACGGTGCACAAAGCGCAAAAGAAAAATAAGAAACACAATGGGACAAAAGATAGTGGGTTCCCATTGGTAACAGCCCACGGAGTGATGATGGGAAGCAAACCACACATCTGTGTGATGTGAAGTTGAATGGATGGGAATGGGTGGCACTGGATAGCTTCTAAATGTGTCAAATTACACATGTCTTGTGAGAAAACGAAGCTTACTATGAGCGATCCAGTTCCAAACGTTGGTAGAAGTTCAATTCGTCTTGCTTGGTCACCCAAATATCTTCATTGGATGCTATGAAAAGCTGAAAACTAAATGTTCGATAGTTTGCTCCCAAGCCAACTTAGAAAGAGAAGAGTGGAAGGTTGCTCCTTGCCTTTGCTGTTGCCGTTGGTGTCATTTGTCATGCACAATTTGCTTCAACCAAATTATCACTAGTTTGTACGCTTTATTATGCGGTGCTTAGATCATGCGTTTCAACTTTCATTCAAGAGTCATTATTACCAATTACAACTTACGTCTTTCACTCGCATCTTTACCCCGCTTCAGTAAGTAAATCTAGTTCAAGTAAACTACCCGTTTATTTTGTTAAACAAAGAAACAAAGGACATATAAAAGGAAGGTATTTAGTACTAATATTATTGGATCTGTGATAAAGATAATTGGTACATTAATAAATAAAAGATAAAATCTTAAAGAGATATGATTAATATTTAAATTAAACTTGATAATAAGGCTTACTTATATTTTTAAAGGATTTTAATCTTATTCAAATAGAACTATTATGCCTAATTCTTGATTCTATAAAGGGACATAGCTTTTAGGTATAATCAATTTATTCCTAACGTTTAAACTTGATGAACTTTCTCCCAAATACTTTTGCTTGGTGATCAACCGCCTTGAATTTAGTCGAAGGTAAGGAAATTTGGATGTTTGAACGGCACGGAGGTCATGGGTGTTTCGTTTAATTCAAACCAAACATAGCCTTTAGCATTGGCAAGCATATATGAGCATATTCTTGATTCTTCCCTCCACAATTACCACGAACCTGCATCATCCAATCCAATGGCGCCATATAGAACCGCACGTGGCATCCTCCACGTTATCCCAAGAAATCTCGTAGACACTACGACATCCAACGTGGAACAACACGTGTACAACCACGCTTCCAGAGAATTTTGGACAAGTCCCAAAATCCCAACCGTTAAAAACCTCAGCACCTCCCCCTCTCTCTCTCGCGTTTGTTTCTTCACCTTTCTTGTTCTTCTTGGTAGCAATAGCATCTTTTTTGCATTCTCCGAAACAAAACGACGAAAGCTCCGAGCTTCGTCCCTTAGTTGTTGAAGTTCAGATTGAGATTTGAGGTTGAGGTTAGGGTTTGGGCATGGCCACCCAACGTCAACCTTCCACCTCTTCCAACGCGTTTTCCTTCCTCTCCAGAGGTTGGCGGGAGGTTCGAGACTCGGCGAACGCGGATCTCCGCTTGATGCAGGACCGGGCCAACTCCTTCAAGAACCTCGCCACGTCGTTCGACCGCGAGCTTGAGAACTTCCTCAATTCGACTCCCCCCTTCTCCGTCCCGGCCATGCGCTCTCCCCCGCCGGCCGAGATCGATTTCGTCAAGAAGCTGCGGCCCAAGCTCTCTGAAATTCGGCGAGCCTACTCTTCCCCCGATTTCAGCAAGAAGGTTTTGGAGAAGTGGCGGCCGAGGTCGCGGATTCGGATCGACCTATCTGCGATAAAGAATGCAATCGTGTCGGAGGTGGAGGACGGGGATGGAATTGAGGATTTTGACAGCGGCACGAGGGGCAGGAGATTGAACTTTAGGGAGTTCTGGGGGGAGTGGAAAGGCGAGGGTGAGGCTGATGGGGTTGGGGAAGTGCAGCCCCCTCGGGATTGGGAGCCAATTCGAGCCCTGAAGACGAGGTTGAAAGAGTTTGAGAAACGCAGTTCGTCCGTGGAGATTTTTGATGGCTTCAAGAACAGTGAATTCGTGGAGAAAGTCAAGTCAAGCTTGGTATGCCTCTTCTTGCTTTCTAATCCTTCTCCTCTCCCTCCTTTAGCAACATTGTTAGTGTAAATTATGCGGTTTGGTGCTTTTTTGGTTTACTTTCAGCATCAGTGGCATGTAAGTTGCTTTTGTGATACTAAAAGTTTTCAAACTCAACTGCAATGTGTCTTTTGTCACTTGTCGATGGAGAGCAGAAATGATCTTTCCTATGAGTGTGGTTTTACGGAGAATTGGGTAGGGATTCTTTCAGATTTTCAAGTGGCCAAAGTCATTTATTCTCGGGAGAAAGAGCTTGCTTGACTAAACCATCCTATTCATCAAAGCTAGTTTTCTAGTGAAGATGATCTGTATAGTTGGATTAAGGATACAGTTAGAAGGAATATTATTTCCTGTAAAAAAACCTTTCTTATGGTCGCAGTTGTAGGAATAGTGGTAGACCTTGGATGAGTAGCAATTAACTTGCTGGTTGTATTTGTTTGGGGGATTACTCCGTTATCCATTTTTGTTTCTTGAGTACAGGTAGTTGTCAAACATTTTTATTGGTCGCTAGTTATATTTTTTGGAATTCAAACATTTATTGTGAGAAATTTGCAGCCAATAAATGTTTGACAACTCATCAAGGGTATAAGAACCCTGAAAAAAACAAGGATACTGAAGCAACTCTCATTTGTTTGCTGCTGTTGCAGCTTGTTTTAATAAATTTACTGATCCATAAAAAAAATATTGACATGTTTGTATAAGTGACCTGTACTTAGTTTTGGGCTTGACACGACATGTGACTTGACAAACTCGCTATGTGACCTGACAAGGAATTTCTTGGAGATTATGTGGTGGGAGTAGAAGGGCTAGGTCGATAGGCTTGGGTCCGTACTACGGTGTATTGGGATTAGGGTTTGAGTGTTGAGTGGCTAATCTTTGTAATTTTCATCGATCATCGGAAACTTTCTCTCTTTTTCCAGTGGACGTAGGCCTAAGGTTCACTGTAGGTTGAACCACATTAAATTCTGTGTCAATTTCTCTTCTTTTTATTTTCTGCTGCGCATTTGTTTATAATGACATGATTGTTGCAAGAGCCACCTTTTGGGGCAAGTAAGCAGTTAAAAGGAACAAAAGAACCCGGACTAGTTGATTCTTGATTTTGGTGTCATTCCAGTTATTCCTTTGTGATTTACAAGGGAGAAGGAGAATTTTCTCATGATATGAAGTTTCTATGAATTTTCTTATTAATATATGTTTTCAGTTGATGTGCCAATTGCAGAAGGCTCAAACCTTTCAGAAATTTGAGAAACAGAGCATATTGTGTATTCAAGTTTTCTAAGAGTAAACAGATTTTCAATTGAGGTGCCCATATCTTTGTTGTGAGACTTCGGATATACTTGGGGAGTACCATGAAAAGTTTCAAAGCTTTTTCTGTAAAAGGGATTGTGAAGCTAAGCAACTTATTTGTTATTTATGCTATACAAAGTTGGCACAAAAAATTGCCACAGTGAAACATGCATCTGTTTTTAGGTTGCCTTTTGACCAAATTGAAAACTTCAAATGAAGTGCTATTTTAGATCCTTTTAGTTCAACCTGCCCTGTTGTTGACAAGAGGTTTATTAGTCTGAAGAAAGGGAAGAGCGTTATACAAATTAGCATTATTGACAAGGTTAAACAATTTGCTTATGATTTTCACTTAAAAACAGAACTTGGCCTGATTCTGCAATTAAGGTTATATATTGTGTACAATGCAACGACATCTTATCAGCATCCAACTTTAATATGGTTTTGAATGATGGGCCTAGCATTCAATAGATGCAAAGTATTGCCATCTTAGATTGCAACCAGAGATCTAATTATCTCTCTTTGTCTTGGATGGGAATATACAATCTTTTAGTGAATTACATGTCAAGCTCATGCATGTGGCTAATTACTATTAAATGTTCTTTAATATGATTGGTATTTACTAGTTCATATTTTAACTGGTTTTGTGATTGATGTGATGATATATGTTTTTGTGCATTTGGGCATAAATTTGATAAGTGCTTTCATTCTAAGAATTTATATGTTTGTTTCTTGCAGAAATCAATTTGCAAGGAGCCTCAAGAGTCAAAGGTTTGTGTATAATTTGTTTGGTTTCTTTTGTTCATATGAATATGCTCCGTCAAATATTATGCACAATTGTGTAAAGAAACAAGAAAAATATCTGGACATAAAATCCCACCATTCTTTAGATTTTGCTTAATTATGTATCCGAAATATCTCCTTCAGTTATTGGGCATATATTTTTTATTTGGTTTGTCATTTTCATGTCTGTGGAGTTATGTTTTAATTTAGACATCACAACAATTTGTTGGGGGAAGATTAGATACATGATGCTAAAGAAATGGGAGCTAAGTGACTCAAGCATGATAAGAATGCTATATTTAAATAGTTGGTTCTGCATTAAGGATGTCATTCTTCTACGTGTGTCATTAACTGTCCCGTGGACTGATTCTTGTATGTTCTGAATCTGGGGTCTTGATTTGAATCATGTACTATGGTTAACGTTTTCACTTTGATATCTATTGCAGGAAGTGCCACCATTGGATGTACCGGAACTTCTGGCCTATTTTGTTAGACAATCTGGGCCATTTTTGGATCAACTTGGAGTTAGAAGAGGTACATATTTATACATAATTTATCTGAGATTTCATTGCCATACTTTCCCACTTTATATATCTTATCTGGAAGTTTTATGACTTTATTTTGTTTTAATCAGTAATGTTTTCTAGCAAAATCTTCTCTTGCAATGGAAAGTGTTTTTCTGTTTCAACATTCTTGTTTTAATTGATCACCAAGTTGATTCTCCCCCCTTCTTTAAGTCTTCAACAATTATATAACTCTCTGTTCTCAAAGTAATAAAATGGGAACAAAGAATCTGGCAAAAATTCTTTTATCTGCAGCCAGCTCTTGGTGTGGAAATTCTTTTCCAAATTTGTGGTAAATTAATTGCATGGACCAAACTAATGCATTGTTTCCAAAAATAGGAAAAAAGTGTACTTTTCATCCCTTAACTTTATCTTAGGTTACATTGTTGTCCGACAAGTATATTTTGTTTCATTTTCATCCCAAATCTTTTCCAAATCTACCAAATTTGTCTAACCACTAACTCTATTAGAAATGCGAATGGAACTTGCTAACGTGGCATCCTATGTAGGCATAAGTGCATAATTGGCATTGCATTGTGTGTAGCTATAAGTTGACAGGGATCACATACCAACTACAGTTTGTTTCATTTTTGTCTTAGATCTTTCCAAAACTTACCAAATTTGTCCCAACCACTAATTCCAAAAAAAACAAAAATCCTAGTTGGACACATTAATTATGCACTTATCCTCACATAGGATGCCATACAAGCAATTTTCATTAGCATTTCTAATGGAGTTAGTGATCGGGAAAATGAAACAAAATATCGTTGTGGATGAAAATGAAACTTAGGATAAAGTTAAGGGTCGAAAATACATTTTTGCCCTAAATATATTATGACTACAGTAATTTCTCTTGTGCCTTTTTTCTCCTCTTCTTTTTGGCATTTATCTTGCTAAGCTGTGTTATACTTGTTTTGTGGTTGGCATGCTAGAAGACATCAGCTTCTGATATAGTTGCTAGCTGCATCATTTGTTACTTATTCAACAATGTAATTTACCATAATCACTCATTTGGTGCAACTTTGTAACAAGGAAATGCACATGGTGAATAGATGGAGACTATTATTCACAGTATGATCTCCAATGATATATATATATATATATATATATATATATATATATGTGGGTTTGTTAGGAAACCAGTAACTAGAGAATGGTAATGTATCAAATATGTATTAATTCACCGGAATCGACTCTCCTCAACACAGCTCTGATAATGATTCAATGCTGGTACATTTACAAGTAACAAGAAAAAGATAGTGCAATCACTTCAAGGGGATTGCAACCTCCACACTTAGCCCACTTCTGAATTCTTGCTTGTCCTCTTCTCAGCTCCCTTCCCCTCTATATCTCTGCCCCCACTTGTTTCCTCCTTATTTTCTCTTTCCCCTGGCCATATAGGCATTCTGTTATCCAAACAATGATTGGCTTGCCCTTCAGCATGATTTCCCATGAGTGGTGGTTTTCGTTACTTCCTTCTTCTCAGCAATTCCCACAGGTGGTGGTCCCCCCTACCCTCTAAACTTCTTCCTATGGTATACTTTCCTAATGGGGGGCCTAACAGGGTTCGGATCCCTTGGCACCGGTGTAAGAATTAGCACACTTACACCATCTAATAAAAATCCTAGTTCTTGTGGTATGCAATAAGGACAAAGAAGTAACATGGTGTGCTGATTTGACTTGAGGCTCAACGTTTATGAGTGGGCAGGATTATATGTTTGCCTTATTGGTCGTAACTTTCTAGTTTATGGAAGATGTATCAAATGTATGAGTCAACAAGTGTATAGTTCACTTTATCTGCCCTTGAATTTTGATGATTTGTCCAAATGCGATTGTAGACATATGTGACAAGATAGTAGAAAGCTTGTATAGCAAACGCAAGAACCAACTTCTACTGCAGTCCCTTTCTGGGGAAGAATCTTCCCTTCTCGGAAATGGAAACATAAATGATGAATTGGATTTGCGAATAGCAAGTGTCCTTCAGAGCACAGGGCACCATTATGATGGTGGACTCTGGACAGACCATGCAAAGCATGATCCATCAGACAATGAGAGGCATGTTGCAATAGTCACAACTGCAAGTCTTCCTTGGATGACGGGAACAGCTGTGAACCCACTATTTCGAGCTGCATATCTATCACAATCTGCAGAGCAGAAAGTCACTCTGCTGGTTCCATGGCTTTGTAAATCAGATCAAGAACTAGTTTATCCCAGCAATCTCACTTTTAGTTCACCAGAAGAGCAGGAAGTTTATATACGTAATTGGCTTGAGGAAAGGATTGGTTTTAAGGCAGACTTCAAAATTTCCTTTTATCCTGGGAAGGTAACTTTTTGATAAAGTTAGTTATATTCTATCATGTTTCATATCAAATTACAGTCAATTCTTACACGTTGTCCTTCTTGTGCATAGTTTTCAAAAGCAAGGCGAAGTATAATACCTGCTGGAGATACTTCTCAATTTATACCATCCAGGGATGCTGACATTGCTATTCTGGAAGAAACCAGAACATTTGAATTGGTATCATCATGGTAAGCGTTGGACGGACAAATTCAACCATGTTGTTGGTATTGTCCACACAAATTACTTAGAATACATCAAGAGGGAGAAAAATGGGGCCCTCCAGGCATTCCTTGTGAAACACATAAACAACTTGGTTACAAGAGCATACTGCCACAAGGTATGATACTCATCATCCTAGTATGTAAGCTTGCATTAATATGGGAGATAATTAGAAATGATTTTGGTGATTCTTTCTTGATAAATTTGTCATGGAGTTAGGTTATCAAAATCAGAGGAGAATTAAACGAGACAAAAGGGACTAAAATTATGTGTGATTTATATTCAGGTTCTTCGTCTCTCAGCTGCCACTCAGGATTTACCCAAGTCTGTAATTTGCAATGTGCATGGTGTGAATCCCAAGTTCTTAAAAATTGGAGAAAAGATTACTGCAGAGAGGGAGCTTGGGCAGAAAGCCTTCACAAAAGGGGCATATTTCCTGGGCAAGATGGTATGGGCAAAGGGATATAAGGAGTTGATAGATTTATTGGCAAAGCATAAGACTGACCTTGGTGGCTTCAAGTTGGATGTATTTGGAAACGGAGAGGATGCTAACGAAGTTCAGAGTGCAGCTAAAAAGTTGGATTTGAACCTCAACTTTCAGAAAGGAAGAGATCATGCAGATGATTCTCTTCTTGGGTAAGAATAATTTGAAAACTGAGCTTCAAAATTTAAATATATATTCAGTGGAAAAATCCCCCTACATTTTTGCGAAACATACCTAAATGAAATGGGGACAGTAACTGTTTCAAGTTACATCTATTGAAACATGGAACTGAGTTATCATTTACTTTCCCCTATCTTCATAAAGTGGATTGTATGTTAAGGAAAGTACAATGTCGAAACTGTTCTTTTCATACATGGATACATGTACCTTCACCTACACGTGATACTTGCTTATGCTTCACATACCCAGACACTAATACTGAACTTGCTTCAATTAAATTTAGTTCTTCTTTTGACACTATTTGTCTACTTTCCTGAAGGTATAAAGTCTTTATAAATCCGAGTGTTAGTGATGTCCTATGCACCGCTACAGCTGAGGCACTTGCCATGGGAAAATTTGTTGTTTGTGCTGATCATCCATCAAATGAGTTCTTCAGGTCGTTCCCCAACTGTTTGACATACAGGACATCTGAAGACTTCGTGGCAAAAGTAAAAGAAGCATTAGCAAATGAGCCTTATCCTCTTACACCTGAGCAGAGATATCAACTTTCTTGGGAGGCTGCTACTCAAAGATTTATGGAATATTCTGAGCTTGACAGAGTCTTAAACAAGGAAAAGGATGGTGCAAAGGCAAGTACAGATAATGGAAAGCTAATTGCTAATTCAGTGTCAATGCCTAATCTGACAGAACTAGTAGATGGAGGCTTAGCATTTGCTCACTACTGTTTCACCGGGAATGAATTCCTGAGACTCTGTACTGGAGCAATACCTGGGACACGTGACTACGACAAGCAGCACTGTAAAGACCTTCATCTCTTGCCCCCACAGGTAGAAAATCCTATCTATGGCTGGTGAATAGATTCTCTAGTTTGAATTTGTGGGGGAGCAATATTTGTGACGCCTGACTATGACAAGCAGCACTGTAAAAAAACCATCTCAAGCGCCGATAGGTAGAAAATTTCATCAATGGCTGGGAAATGCATGTACTGGTCTGAATTTGTAGTTTCTGCTTTATTATTGGTTGTATAATTAGGAGCCTTCTAAGCTTTCAGTCCAAAATTTTTGTTTTGTTTTGTTTTTTTGTTTTTTTTTTTAAGTGATGTAGTTTATAATTATTAAAATGCGTGTAGAATGCCAATATTAAGTTCTACCATGTAATGGGGAAAAAAATTGTTCTCCCATGTAATTTACCCCACGTAACTTGTGGGAGTGAGATGTCGTGAATATGCCCCTAAAGATCAATCATCGTAGTACTGGTAGTCCATTGTCTTTATGATTATGGGTTGGGAGTTGAGACAACATGTGAGTCTGCACTGATCTTATGGTTTGGGTTTGCGGGTTGGAGTTCTCAATTCGCACAGAAGTGATTCAACATATTTACTTATTTAGCACATGTTTAGTAAAGGATTATTTTTAAAAAATATTTTTTTTAAAAGTTATATCAGTAAAATTTTAATTATAATTTATTTTAAATACAAAATAAATTAATTTAAACATATATTAACATAATTAAAAATAACTTATTTTTTTTAAAAAAATTATTTTTAAACTTTAAAAAAATTTAATTATAAATTATTTTAATTATAAAATAAATTAATTCAAACAAACACTACCATTATCCTTTCGTAGAGTTATTCATTAAGGTTTGTCAAAAGAAAATCAATCCTTAGTGGGGTCAAAGATCGCTGGCCCATGGGTGATCCGCGCGTTACCATGACCCATTTTCAGGCAGCAATCTTTTTCTATTCTGTGTCAATGCGAAGTTGAAAATCTTTTATAATAAATCTGATTACTAAATTTTTGCTAATGCATACCCCAAAAAAACTTTGGTTTTGCTGATGCAGAAGTTACGTGCCATTTTACTTTCCCGCTCAACTTTACATGCGTGCGGTGCACGTGCAGTCAATCTAACTGGCTAATTAATAACCATTTCATGGTGCAATTTGTCATAGCATGTGATTTCCATTGGCCAAGCCTAGTAACCCTCCTACTAAGCAATTAGGTTTCAAGATAACTCCCACCTTGTGGTTGAGTTACTGGAATCTTCCAGCTTCTGATCATTGGGACCAATCTGATTAATTTAGCCCATACTTCTGCTATTCTGTACCATTAAATACCTAGTGCCAAAATGCATGCACCAGTACCTTTATTATCAGAGAACAGAGATGGGGTCTAAAAGTTGATAGGAAGAGATGGGAATTGTTAATGGCATGACATGACTGTACACGGATGCATGCTTTGTCCACTGTTGCTTGCTACAGAGGTTGCATGTTATATGTGCTGGAGAACCAAAAATGCTAAAGGATTAAAATGAAAAAGAAAAAGGCATGTAAGTATTCATCGAATCCGAATCATTTACACGCACACACACACACACAAATTAACAACAAAAAAAAAAAAAGAACTCATGCCGTTTGTTCTCTATCTCTTTAATTAATTTTGTTTCCTTCCCTTTCTCTTGGAGAGAGGAGGGTTTAGGCTTGCATACACAAACAGGTTATACCCATGTATACATATAGATATTGGGTTCTTCTCCTATTTAATCCTAAAAGGTTAATTATAGAGAAAAATCCTTACTTAAATTCTTACAAAAAATTCCAGAAGTACTCTGTTGTTGATCAGTATAATGAGCTCGTCCCCGTTTCGGATTTGTTGCTAGCTAGAGACGTTTTTTTATAGCCATTTTCATGGGGTCAAGCTAAAGCCAACGGTAGTGAGCATATTTTTGCTAGATAATTCCGATAACTTCAATGACCTAATAAACTGTTCTTATATTTGTTAAAATCATTCTTTAAGTTCCAAGTGATTTAGTAGCACTAGAATGCCAGCTTTCTAGATAGGTTTTGAGCTCTGGGATTGTAGCCACGCACTGCTTGTCCGTGCTATTAGAAGACAAAATAAAAGCTTATTTTAAATATTTAAAATCTAAAATTAAGCTTTTTTCTTTTTTTTTCCTTCTCCATTATTTTTCAATCTAAACATTCCCTAAGTATACTAGCACAATTTTTTTAATATATCATTTTTCTTATATATTATTCGTTTTGAAGTAGTAAAATATACGAATTCAATGCACGACTAGTTAAAATGTTTATCTCTAGATTGCAGCTTTAACGATAATTATAATTATCTTTATTGGGATTGAGAAATCGTAATTGTGTTTACCATGCCTCTTTCTCTCAAAACGATATCAAACCCTCATTCTCTGAAGATCTTGCTGTTACTTTAAATTTAATATACTGTTAAGACCTAGCCGCAGTCCGTTTTTTAAAAATCACTTACAGCTCAAGCGAAGCAAGCGCAATTTAAGGGGAAAAAAACAAAAATCTAGCATTGTTATATTTAAGCGACAAAGTTTAGTGGTGGTTTTACAGAGTCAAAATGGGATTTAAAATCCTTAAAATGGTGAACTTCATCTTCAATTTTTTGTTGATAAATTAGGTAGGGAACATCTCCATTTTGAGTCATCTTGTGATGAAGAAAGTCGAATAGAATAATACAGAACTAACATGTACGTCATTGATATGTACTGTTCAGTATGTATATATTTTCATGTCACTTAGTCACGTGCTATATAATGGCTCTTCTTTAGTTCCAATATTTTTTCTCCATCTCTTTTTCTTTGGGTTTCCCAATGGGTATATGCGGATTGATACTCTGTTAGGAACTTTCATTTTCAAATGCTTTGGCTGCATATTCCTTTCTGGTTGAGGAATAATTAAAGCATGGTTTTCTCAACATATTCCACGCAAGACGCATCTGATTTTATTTTTTTAATAGGGATAAACATTATTTGCTTAAGGAATCCTGTGTAAAGCAAACAATGCGTGCCTGGATCGTATACTAGTTACTTGCGCATGTAGGAGGATTCATATCCCACAAATTAAGTTCAAAGTGAAAATTTAATCAAATTGAGAATTATCTTTTTTTTTATGAATCAAGAATATCTTATAAAGTTCAGTTTATTTAAACTACCTCATAAATATAATCTTTTTAGACTTTTTAGTAAGTAGATAAGAAGAAGATTACAATAAAACACGATGAGGAAATTCGACTTTGTAAAATTGTATTATATTTGCAAAATATAAATGATTTGGCTGTAGTTGAGCTTGAATGAATATTACGTGCATACCTGAGTTGTATTATTGTTATCCTAATTCATTGATTAGTATCTTATTGAATGTTATGAAAAGTGTATCAACTTTGCAATTACCGACAATCAAAAAATATAGACTGTTAAAGCTTCATTTTACTAAATTATCATATCATCCTTATAAAGAAAAAAAATTAACACAATGCCGCCTGAGAAGTCACACTTAAACAATAGAGCAATCTCAGTAATTTGTTATGTCAAAAAAGAAAACATTTCTCAGCAATCGGTTTCGGTAGGGATGCCATTAATAATGATCGTACAATATTAAATTTAAACCTTTTGCTTTAACTTCTAATATGATTTTGTTGTAAGATAATTGTATGCATGCACAAACTTTCCCATTGCATATCATTGTTGAATCAAGAAACACCCGTATTACCCAACCACATCAATCTCCAGGTGCATCACATGGATCACTCATAATAATATGCTCTTAAAATGTCTATAAGAGAAGATCATATCATTATCCCATTTTAACAAACCAAAATCTCATAGTTAACGTAGCCCACAAATAAAAAAATTCTATCATTTGTCTCATGGTTGATTCTGATGGTAATGACGTCTTTATGCTACTATATCTCGATAAAGAGCCATCATTTAGTCACGTTAATACCTCCCTTTCTATTTGAGCAGTTAACTGCCTTGTGTCTCTCAAGATGAAGGTACCCTCATAATTACTGTGAAAAAAATGGATATGGTGACAAACAGGGACCATACTATTCGTTTTTCTCATTTCAATTTTGCACTTAATGTTGTGAATTATTTGATAACATTTATATTTTTTTAATTATTTAAAAAATTTGACATGTATAATAAATATAATTATTATTTATTTTTTTTTTATTTTTAAATTTATTTTTATAAAGAAGTATTGATTGCTTATATGTAAATTTTAATTAAATTGAATATGAACACATGGACTAAATTAATTTAGTTTGAGATTTAACCCTAATGTAATTATCAATTTTTTTATATTCTTCAGTTTAACTCAAAGCAACCAAACTAAAAGTCCGACATATTAACAAACCAAATCATGAAAAATTAAGTTGATGGCTTGGTTGCTCGAGTTGAATCCTTTTGGGCTGTTCACAAATAATTTTGCAGTTTGACGTCACTCTTTAATATAATTATACTAAATATTACATAGCGAAAGGGCATGAAACCTAACAAATACGAACGAATAAGTAAAAAAAAAAATCTAAATACAATTTCAACAATAAATCTAAGAGCTAACACAAACAGTAAAAAACAACAAATATGGGAGCTAATTTGTATTAAAGTGAGAGATCACTAAAAGAGAATGTAAGTGGCTTTGACAAGATCATGTCTATCGCATGCACGGTGCAGGCAGCTTATAGGTTTTGACAATAAAAGGAAAATAAGACTTGGAAACGAATTTTTTCATACATATTGCAATATCTTTCTATATTTTTCTTTTATATTGATAACTTTTAGAATATGTTAATAATCACTTAATTTTATTTACAATATCAGAAGTTCGAATTATATTAAAAAATACTTTATGAAAAGAGATAATCTCATTACCCAAACGAGATTCGTAAGAAACAAAAAAGAAAAAAAGAAAACTTAACTTTTGAAAAATGATAAAACAAATTAATTATTAATATAAAAAGAAATTTCAACACAGAATAGCTAGTGACTATCAAGTTAAACATACACCCCTACTAACTGCATAAAAAGATGTAAAAAATTATATTACAAAAGTTATATATGAAAATAATTTACTTGCAATATTTGCAAGTAAGCGAGTAAATTTATGAAAGTAGATATGTCATTTGGTCGTACCCAATTTAGCCAAGCATCTAAGGAAGCATCATTCTTCTTGTATGCCATAACATAAAACAGTTGAATCATTAATGCTTACTGTTTTTTTTTTTTTTGGGTTCTTTTTTGCGGCTAAACTACTCCATACCGTTCTTAGTGGACCTCTTTTTTCTTTTTTTTTTTTTGGTAAATTAGTGGACCTCGTTTAATTCACAAACATTCTGTTATTCCCCTTTTACCTGGTTTCCTTTTATTTTGATAAATGATTTTTTTGCTTTACAATTAAATTCACTTATGTATCTTTGTCGTGAAATACTCAACGCCCTACATGTACTTGCCATCCAGCAATTTGCTTTATAGTTCCACGCTCCAGGCATCCACAAGGAAACCCATAATAGCCATGTCAATTTTGTTTCAACTTCTTGGTTTGTTGCACTTTGTTTTTGGCTTTATAATGAAAAGTATCAAAAAGCAGAAAACATATAAGTGTTCATGAGGGACGACGACATGGAAGAAAAGCACCATATGTGGCTGAGAACAATTGCTAGTTTTCCATCTGCTTTTCTGCAGATAATTAAGTAAATTGAATGACAGCTAGGTAACCTGTCACAATAGAAGACGGAAGAAAAAGGAAAGTAAAAGAAATTACATTAAGGGATACAAGTAACGGAAGAATTCTTCTCCCCTTAATTTAAGTATCCCACGTTACAAGGGTAAAATTAGGTTAGAGACTATATACTTTACTCAACTAAGGAATCAGAAAGTTGAGTAATGTCAATTAGTAGTCTCAAGTTGGTGACAAGTATTTACAGCTAACTGCATCCGTTGGCAGGATTTTGGTGGTGCATTTTCTTTTTCTGGTGAGTCTGTACTTATCTCTTGGATGATAATTTCAACATGGTCGGGGTTATCAATGTCCACAACAGGTTTTATGATTCCTCGATGGAGTAGGGGTGGCTTCTCTGGCGAGACATTGGGTTTTACACTCTTGAAATGGGCTAAATGAGAAAGCTCGTAAACAGATTCATAGATTTGCTCCACGGACTTGGTGATTTCTACGAGTATTGATGCAACTGTGGCAACTGGGACCATGGCTAGGAGTTCTACATCTTCCAACGAAACGGTTTCCAGTGCAATTTTGAGGTCTTCAGTTGCAGTTTTAGAATTTTCTAGGTAGCATTTAACAGCAGATGGGTCTGTCATTGCTTTGATGGACGAAGATATTGTTTTCAACGCCTTGCTGGATTCTGAACTCATCTTTGTGCATGATTCTTGAACTTTACACTTGAATTCCAAAGATGCCTGCCGTAACCAAAATACATATCAACTTCTAGCTAATCAAGCTTAAAATTCTAGCTTTGATTAATGACATTGAAGTGAAAAAGGTCTCAAATATTAAAATTATAAAGTGGGCTTGAACTAGTTTCTCTTTAAAAATTTTGAAAAATATAGGAAGTTGATTATGTAGAAAGAACAATGATGCATTACTTGGATTTCAGGGTTAAGGTAGCCGTTGAGAGCTTCAATCTTGTAAGCACATTCTCGAGCAAGTGCTCCAATCTTCAAGTATTGTTTCCAAGGATGACGAAGACGAAAACGGCCATGTCCTGGTTCCCACCTTGCCAAATTGGCCTGTGGATGGTGTGGAATATATTTGGTCAGTATTAATTGATCAATCTGGAAATGAAAATGTTGAATGAAATCTCAAAATCTAAACAAAAACTAGAAAATGCTCACCAAGGACTCTTCATTTGCTTTGGAATTGAGAACACTTTTATATCCATGGAGAACTGACTTTTCAGATTTTTCTTTATCCTCTAAGCAATGAAAATATTCACCTTCAAATCCTGAGAATGACTTCTGAGTTTCAGAAAAATTATCATACAACACAAAAGAACACATGGAAACTAATGATGGGTCAAAATCAAATATATATATATATATATATAACCTTCTAGGTAATTCGCTAGCTTTTCTATGTTGGAAGCGACCAACTTGTGAAGGTCTTCGCCTGCCCACACTGGACAAACGAACAAGGAGATGACGATGCAGGTTGCTCCCCCTATTAAAATTGTTGAAAGTCTCTGATGGGCAAGCTCGAAGATTTGCTCGACCCTGTACCCCGAGACAGCGACCAAACTGAATGTCAATATAAATATCATCACCCCATAATCATATCTTGCCTTGATCTTCGGGAAAAATCTGAAAAACGTAGACCCTGCGGCTGCAAACATAAAACATAAACAATTTAGCTGTAGAAATTACCCAGAAATCAAAGCTACACACACACACACACATTATTTGGGAAGCATTTGATACAGAGGCCACTACTGTTACATCCATGTTCAAATTTTTAAAGTACCTAGAATGAAGACAAGGGTCCCAAGGACAACAGGCTCTCCTCTTTCTCCGAAAGCAATAGCTAAGTGTTGACCTCCAATCCCCAAAGCACCAGCCACAAGAGTAGCAAATCCTCTATTTAAACCTTTGCTGAGGGTTGCACCTGGACAGGAACAAGTCATATGAGTGCATGCATTAATATTACTTATATAGGTCTTTAATTATGTAATAATTAAGGGGCAGTATGCAGTTTTAATTTTGCGATGCCTGAACTTACCTACTGTGAATTCAAATACTACCACCACCGTCAGCACAGCCCACATTCCCGCAACCCCAAAGCCATCATAAAGAGGCCTCGAGTAGTAAAACAAGGACACCAATGTGAGAGCTATTCCCACTTTTAATGAGTGAATTACTCGTCTGGGGTCATCTTTTCCAATCTTCTTTATGCTCCTTGCGACAATGATGACCTTGGACTTGGCGTTCCCTGGCAAAGCCTTGAGGCAGTCCCCCCAATGAGCAAAAATTCCAGCCTTGTTAACTTGCGCTGTTGACTCGATATCCATGGCTAGCTAACTAGAGTACTGGAGGACAACTTGGCCAAAAAGGTTACCGTGTGATACTAAGTTTCAGAAGGAACAAAACAGCAAATATGAGGTGGTTTTCCTCAAAGTAACTGGGGAGAGCAAGCAAGGCTGAGAAGTTTGAGGGAAAATTGCCTTTGAAGACTGATATTTATAGGAACAAAAGTACACCGTTTCCTGCAGCCCTAAGAATTTTTTTTATCAGATACATGAGTTGCTGTCTTTTTGTTGAAAGAGAGAGACAGATTTTCTTTGAGAAAGTACTTTGACACAGAAAAGAGATTATTATATTTAAGTACAAAATGCCCATGACTCTATAAAGTTTTAACTTTTAGGAATTCATCCCACTAATCAGAATAAAATGTACCAAAACAAACATAGGCAGGGAATGTCAAGATATACACCTTGAGTTAGGAATAGTTTAGTTCCGTAAGCAGACTACACAAAGTTCATTACAAGTATTCCCGCATAAGGAAGATAAAATATGTTAGCAATTTATTACAACAAGTAATTTGCACATATACTTTAGTCACTGTCAGCCCTCAATTGCTGTATCCCACCTTCTTTCATTTAGGTATTTTTTTTTCTGATAAATTACAAGTTACCTATTTAAAATTTTGTTTAAATTAATTTCAGTTTACTTAATTTTTAAAATTTAAATTTTATCCGCTTCATATTTTATAAATATATTATTTACCCCTTTTAATTTGCATCTTAATTATCATGTATAACTTTTGACTTAATTGTAATGACTCTATCTACCAAATGGTATTATACATGAGATCATAAGTTAAATTACTTAAGTGCATGTTTGGTAAAACTTAATTTTAAAAAAAAATTTAAAACTCTCTCAGTAAAATTATAATTATAAGTTATTTTAAATATAAAATAAGTTAATTTAAATATGTACTAAGTATGTTTGATTTAGCTTTTGGAATCCCAAAATAATAGTTTGAACAAAAATTTCAAAAGATAAATTTTTATCCAAATCATAATCAAAATTTTTTTTAAAACTAAACCAAACACACAATAGAAATTTTGAGAGGTAAACTTCGAGGAATTGTTGGTCAAGCTGCCTTGACAAGGCCTATAAAGTGTTGGGTTGGAGTTAAATTGATGTTGGCGTCCGGACTTACACTTCAGTCAAAAAAATATATATCATGGATGTTAATTATAATTTTGACATATGGTAAGCGTTTGTTATAACATTTTCTAACATTTAAAACAAAAGTTCGTAATGTCTTTCGTTACTTTTTCTTCATAGAACACATTTCTCTTACTAGTATACTTGAAAAGATGAACCTTGATTTATGATGATAAATTTCGTAAAATTTAAATAAAAAATAATTATTTATAGTATTTCCAAATATTTTATTAATATATGTTTTTAAAATATAATGATTGTAATTATAAAATTTGAAAATTGATATATACTAAAATTAGCTATAGAATATGTGTGTACATACCATAAAGAATAAGATATATATTTTTACTCCGGTGGTAATTTTAACTTGTAGTGGCTATAAAGAATGTTTCATGTTGGTCAATCAACTACTTTATAAGCAGACTTTAAGTTCATTGCTGACTTGAAGACTTCTTGTTTATAAGCGCAACAATTGCTCCACTGAAGAAGCTAAGCTACTACAAATATATGTTCAGTGCTGTTGAATTTTGAAGATAAGTCAGCAACAAGAAGAAGTTCGTGAACCCATGAAATGAAAATAATCCCAAGACTCATCTTGAAACATAAAGGAAGAAGGAAGAACCTATGTACTAACTAAAAATGATGCTTCACATCCATCAATACTTAGTGTATTCCTGCGGGATAAAAAAGAAAGAAACGAGACAAAGAGAAAAGGATCAATCAGAACCATGCATGCATCAGCACTTCCAAATCTTCAATAAGTTCGCTTAAAGTGAATTTAACATCATTGCATTTTGGTCTAGCCAATAAAAAAATATATCACAAGCAAAAGGGAATAAAGCAATTAAAAAAAAGAAAAGATGAAAAGTGGAATATAAGCACAACGAGTTATTAAACATTTGATAATGAACCCCTCCACATTATCTTTTCATTTGAAAAAAAGTAATATCAAGAAAAGAACGTTGAATTATCTTCACTAAACTGGGTTTCATTTTCCAATTTACTGACTTGATTATCTGATCACTAAGCTGATCCTAATTGTTTAGCCAGGTATTGAATCAGTAGCACTGTCAGCAGTCACTAGTCATGAGTAGGATCCGACTCAATCCTATTCTTTCACTATATTTTCCTTTTGAATGAGAACGTGCCAGATATTTTAAAGTTAGACTCCTTGCCAGATTTGGAAAATGCAAAAAGCAAACTGATTTCATGTGAAGAGTATCTTGTTCATGTGTTGATGAAATTTTCATGTCAAGCAAAAAGCTAGAGCATTATTAATTCTTTCAAGCTTTAAGTCATTTAAACTCAAACTCGGGCAGATCAATGAAGTGTTATGAACTGAATTGCTTAAATATATAAAGAAAATAACGTTATGCTTAGAGGGGGAATCTTCAGAAAGGGAAGCGCCGAAGCTAGAAAGTGCTAGTACGTCAATTTCGACCTCATTTCAGTGTTAGGCTCTTAGGCCCTGCTTTCATTCTAAGAAACACACATCATATATATACATATAGTTATGGAAATCACCGAATGGCCTGAAGTTAACGAAGCAAATGGGAAAATTCTTACCAACTTTCTCTCTTTTGATTTTGATTGATAAACGACACAGGATGGTTATTTACACACAGCTAGCTGTATATGCATAGATTCTTAGAATATGGTCATTATCGTTAAAATTATTCTTTATCTATCTGTCAATCTTTGCAGTTTTCATTCTGCGAGGAACCTTATTCCTGCATTGTAAGTTGCACTGATTTTAGTATATGTCCCTGGGTACTCAGATAGCTTTGGAAACGGTAACTTCAACTTTCTTGTTGAGATATAGCACGCGTCAGAAATAGAAACTTGAAATAAAATCCATAATTGAATGTACTTAAATGAACTAACTTTTTTGAGTTGAAAGTATGATCATAAGGTAGACATGATCGAAGTAATTAGCTCAACTAGGTTGGAGTCTCATGCTCTCTCCATAATATATAAAAATTCTTTAAAATAGAATAATAGGAGAATATGATTAATGGGTTGTTTTTAATTGGAGTCTCATGCTCCCTCTCGCAAGAGACACAACCGAAAGTCGAGAGATTAATTCTTCACCATCCGGATGAGAGATACTCTTGGTGCAAAAAACAAACTTATCTTTTTATTATTTTTAAATAAAATTAAAATTAATAATTAGTGCACAGTTATTTTAAAGTTACATAAATTCTATTTTCTCTCTTTATTCTCTCAATAAAAGTAAAACAAAGATAATAACTATATAATAGTAATTTAGTTACATTTTCTTCTAAAATTCTCCAAATTAACAGAACTTAAAAGAGAAAGTTGGGTGATGTTGGATCCCTAAGTATACCATTATTAGAAAAAAAAATTATTAAATAAGGGAAACAGTTCACCAACTTCACTCAAATGGTCTTCTCTTCTCTCTTATTATTCTCCATCTAAACATACCCGTGAAAAGTGAAGAATTTATCCAAAACATTCTTTGGCAGCAAGTTATAAAAGATAACTAAAGTTAATTTAGATATTTAACATTCCAGAAATTCATAATGAAATAATGAACTATAACTACTTCAAAGTATTGTTTTTAATTAGTTTATGTTCCTGAAAAATAAGTTGACAGTTGGACTTGATTATAATCAGTGGCTAGTAGGTACCCAAAAATTTAACTTGTTTAGGTTTGAGTTTTGGATACAAGTAAATACAGATTGGTTTAAATTTATGTATTTTATAAGGATTCAGAATTAGCAACATTTACATTATCTCATAAAATTTTATAAAAAAAAATTATTTCAACCAGTCCCAACCATTAGCACAATAAATTTTACGAAATTACTATATAATAAAGTAGTAAATATTTTAATTTTTCAAAATTATTATAAATTAATTTTAACATAAATTAATGGAGCAAAGAAAAAATTTAGATCAATTATTTTAAACTAATTAACTATCGTTAGAAGTATTGAGTATTTAATTCTTTAGGATCTAAAATTTAGTAATTAGATACAAATTATATAAAATTAACAAATTGTGTTTGTGATTAGTTATAAACATACTATATTTTTTATATAAATTATTAAATAAATTTATTTAATGGTATAGTATAACCTCATTTATATTATCAAATATATAGTTTAAATACATATTTAATATTTAAAAAAATTTCAAACATTATAAATTCAAATGCTTAAAATTTTAATTTTATCAAACACTCTTAAACTATTAACTTAAATAGTACTCATTATATCAATATTAATATAAACTTTTAATATTTTTAAATTAAAATATGTACAATTAATTGCTCGTGCTTGGAATAAAATGTTTAATCTCCACTGCAAGTCCACGGCGAAGAAAACTATAAAATATGATCGTGCTTAAAGTGGCACATGTTGGAGCTTTACAGCTCTTGTATCACAGACTCACAGTCTCAGTTTTTCATATTTCTTCGCATTGGCCAATAAATAAAAGTTTCGGACTTTTTCATAATTTATCAGATGGAGCGACAAAAAGGCAAGGCTCCTTCCATTAGGCAAATTTATAATACTGAAAAGAAAACCAAACATAAATTAAATATAGAACGTGATTATCAGCAAACCATGGGCTGCCATCGTGGAATAGCCAAGCTAGTTTTCAAAAGATGGTAGCTTTTTTTAAATGTGAACCACGAATATTTTACAATGTTCAATTCATTTAAACTATTAGATAAATTTAATTTTTTTAAGTTGAGAATAATAATAATATAAATTTTTTTTAAAATATAAAATTTTTAAAAATTAAATTATAATTTTTATGTTTAAAGACATAATTTATTTTTATTATATTAACATCTCATATAACAATAATAACTCCAATTAAAAGATAAAAAATTTAACAGGACAAAGCAATGCGACGTAAAAATTTTAAATTTAAGTTTTAAGAGTGATTCTTTATTAATAAACATTTACTAGTTGCAGTATATTCTGTCTTAAATCTTAATTGTGGAAAAAATTATTTACTTCTTTATATGTAACCAGATAAATTTAGCTAAAATTTTAACAGAAATTAATTAGATTAAAGTGTGATTATTGAATAAGATAATAAAATGACAAGAATCACTCATCAATCTATGAATTAATAATTATGCCAAATCAAACATTATGTCAAATGAATTCTACCCAAGTGACATTATTTATTTCTATATCACATAAGAAAAAACTAACTACCGTATATACTTCATCATTATTTATAATGTCCCTCGTCGTTGGTTTCTGTCGTCAAAACTTTCCAGGCAATGCCTTTATACAGACCAACTCTTCTGACTTGTTCAATTTTCAATTGATTTTAATAGTGCTTAAACTAAAACTTCTTTTAACTTATGATGAAGTATCTATACACGTTATATACCTTGATTCCCAATGTATCTATACACGTTATATACCTTGCAATTGATTTCGTTATTTTTTTTTCTCCATCCTTTATATCTATAATTAATTTATATTTTCTTTTGCTTATGTATTGAAGAAACAACATCAATTTGTATTAGTTGTACTATACTTATGTAAGATTTGATTTTAAATTTTTAAGTTTTGAAATCAAAATATATATATAAAGAGAGACTTATTCTTAGTTGACAGAAAAGCTAACTCTATTATCATAGGTAGCGGTTAACAAATAGTTAACACAATTAGTTAATTTATTAACAAGTTAGTTAGATATATAAATTTAATTTCTTTTGTATAATTCATTCTATATATTTTCATATTTTTAAATAATAAAATTCTTTCTCATTTTTTGTCAATAGATGTTGCCAAAACCGCATCGCTAGAAAACACAAACTAAAATGCGATCTAAAACCACGTCGCCAAAAAATCAAGAACTGCAGAGCAATCACCAAGACTGAGAACTAATGGCAGAAAACAGAGGAAAAAAACATAGCCACCGAAACTGAATATGAAAACGGAGGGCCAGAAGAAAACGAACAATCTTGAGTTTTTTTTTTTTTTTTGACTCCAAGACCATGTCCATGAAAGTCACGCTCCTCAAATAGACCCAGAGTAAGATCGCTGAAAATGGAGAACAAAAAACAAAGCAGCCATTGACAAAGCTGGTGAAGAAACCATGGCCATGAAGTTGTGAGAGAGAAAGATATCTTAAGAAACTGAGAGAAAATGAAAAAAAATGGAAAAATAAAAGAAAAAAGGGAAAACACAGCAGAGACTTTATGATACCATAAAGACTCTGATACTATATTAAGAAACATAACTTAGAAGAGAGGAAATGAAAAATAATTATATTATCTAAAAATATAAAAATATACAAAATGAATTACACAAAAAAAAAATTAAGTTTATATACGAAACTAACGTGCTAACAAACTATTTGTTAGTCACTAACTATGGATCAAGAGAAAAAGACTTCCTGTTGATGTAAAATTTTTGGCGAGGTAAATGGTAATTAGCCAGTGCCAACTGCCTAGTTACACCAAAGAATATTCATATGTAAAAAGAAAGTTAAAAATTATCTCAGGTAATAGGTGTAACATGAGACAACAATTCGAAGAAAGTTGATAAAAGCTTAGGATAATTTCTAGTAACGTCAATGATAGTTGAAGTTAAATTGGAGATCACGTTGGAGGCCACTTAATTGCCGACCTGGTAGTCCTTTGATCAAGTTGTCATGGCTAGTTATGGTACTGATAGAGTTAGGTTAATAACCAAATAACTCAAAAGAAACGCAACCTTGTTAAAATATGGAAACATAATGAGATAAAGATGGATGCTCTCGACAAAGATTTCAACTTCTCTACGGGTTAGGTTTGGATCCGGTAATCGGGTAACGCACCACTCCGCCGGTGACATCCCTTTTTTTGTTATCTCTCCACTTCAATCCAAAACTCAAATTATACTATTTTACATGTATTCAACCTATATCTAAATAATATGCAAACACCCATGCCTGACTCGAATGTGGATATAATTTATTATTATTTCATTTTACGAAAAGAGTAAAATTGTACTTTTAAGTTTTTTCTTTTAATATTATGGACATTATGAAAAATAGATAAAACTTTTTTGTATTTGTATTCATGTCTCGATACATCTAAAAGTAAAGTTAAAAACTTACTTATCTTAATATAAAAACAATTTAAAATTAAAAAAATAAATAAATCTCATAGCCAGCACTCACTTAATTAAAGAGACTCATATCCGTCTAAGAGCCCTAGTTCTAAATGGCAAGATTTGGAGACTGATTGATAATGGGATCAAATTGCTTTGTCCGAATTTTAGTCTATGTTTACTCCCCATATCAAATATTAGACATTCTTTATATGTATATTAAGGAAAAAGAAAAAAAAAAAAAAGAGATTCATATAAAAATCTAAAACTGATGTAAAATTACTAAGGAATATCTATGTATTTTAAGTGTGTGTTTGTATTAGATTTTACAAACTTAGTTTTGGATAAATTTAATTTTGTAAACTTGATTTTAATCAAAAGTGAGTTTGAGAGAAATGATTTATATTTGGTAAAAAAATCACGTTCAACGTAAAAATAAAAAATAATTATATTAAATCAAATAAACTTATAAAACTAAAATCACATTTAAAAAATTATATAAACATCAAAATAAATAAAATAAAATCGATATCTTGTGCAATGATATTAAGGCAAATAAACTTGCCATGCGAACTAGCACATGAACCCCACCCAAAAAGTCCATTTAAACACATCCTTTTCTTTTATTTTGTTTGGGGAGGGGTTGGGAGTTTTGGGGAGGGGGGGCTTTCCGGAATTAATCCTAGATGGGATTTTAACAAAGCATCATGCTCAACTATTAAGCAACTGCCTACACCCTTTTTTTTTTTTGGTATTGGGGAGGTGTGGGAGGACAGGGAAGGGTTGGGATTCATCCTCATCATGCAATATATCAAGGCTGAAAGCCTTTGCAATTACCCCACAGGCCTGACTACCACTACACCCCATTTAAACACATCCTGAATCACTTATCTTGATCAATGGTTCAGGATGCTTCTAATGCTCAAGTAATTGGGCCCACAAATGATAGAGTTAGGCAATTGGAACCATAAATGAAGCCTATGGGTGAGACCCACCACGTATTTCTCTGAAATTGAATTGCCTACAATTTCCCACGCAATTGCTGGGGCTTTTTTTTTTTTTCGGGGAATTGCTAGCGGTTTTTTCATTGGTCATAACACATTTAATTTCAAGGGACGTTTACAGATGAAACTCCTAACTGCCCAGTTCCATATGTTGATGGCCAAGACCAGCGGTCTTTACAAAGACAACGTTTATCTCAGTCAGCCATAAATGCAATATATCCTATGTTCTAAACAAAATAGGAGTTGAGGCCCATTAATTCACATATGAAAATTTTTGGGTCACGATGAAACCACAGAAGCCCCCTATTTTCAAGAGAAAGAGATTTAGTTATGGGCCTATGAGTTTTTTATTTTTTTTTCTTTTTTCAGTTTCCTCCAACTCCAAGAAATCCCAGCACTTAAAATAAAAGAGAAAAAAGAGCAGAAAAATTAGATCGCAGCTAAACTTTGATAGGATTAGGAATTAGGACTGAGTTTTGGCTCATCTCTCTTATGATGAGATTGGTTTGGTTGATCTTCATTGAAGACGCAATTATTGTCATAAATATAACGAGATGGAGAATGCAATGATTTTTCATCATATATCCCTAATTATATGCTTTTTAAAAGCAAAAAAAGTGAAGAACTCAGGTTTGTGCCCTCAAACGATAGGAGAACTTTAGAGCATATTTCAAGGTAAAATATTTTTACGAAAAGTTCTCTCTTTCATTGCACAGTGAAAGTCCACTTTTATTTGAGAAATTCTTATCTATTATGCGAGTAGTATATTAATCCAATAAAAACTTAACACAACACATAGATAAATTGAATGTTTGTCATCAAATTAAATGTATAATGTTATATAATAAAATCTAAGCTTTTTTTTTTTTTGGTCAGCTGCTCCTTAGCCCGAAGGCTACAAAAACAAAGCCCCCTGAAACAAACAACAAACCAAAAGAGAAAAGGGGACAAAAGCCCCCTGCTACAACCAACAAACCAAAAGAGAAAAGGGGACGGGCCAACCCCAAAACAGGCACCAAGGAGCACGCAACAACAAAACCAAAGCTAAAGAAAAACCCCCTAAGCTACAGCAAGGCACTAAAGCACAGCAATGAACAAACAGGCCTGGACGAGAGGGGACCAGCAAACGCTAAACAGCAAGATGGCCAGTCACAGTACTAGCATCTAATGAGACTAGCGTTTGCACAGAAGCTGGGACACATCATTGATGGATGCCCTCCTGGCCACTTCGTGAGCAACACAATTCCCAGACCTTTTAATCCAGAGGAAGCCGCTGTGCTGGAACCTATGCCTGAGGATTCGAATGTCGTCAGTTATATTCTGGATCTCCCAATTTTTGGAGTGTGTCCTGCAGGCATCGATAAGCTCTCTATTGTCTGATTCGATGAGGATCTTTTGCATCCCCAGATTATCTACCAGGATGAGTCCATCCCTAACCGCCAAGCTCTCTGCCACTAGGCTAGAAGACGCTTGGATTTTCCGAGCCGAACCAGCAACCACTGCTACAGCTCCAATTCCTCTTGACTTTGAAAAGGCTGCATCTGTATTCAGTTTTATCCAGTCTTCCCTTGAGGTCTCCAGCTTGACTCTTCTGATCGGTAGGAGTCGTCCCGAGGTTGGGTCAGCTCCTGAGCCTGCAAAACAAATTCTGTTAGAGTGAGTAGCATTCAGAAGAGGACCGATGGGTTAGGCTCCCACAGCCTCAAAGCAATATTTATTCCTTCCTTTCCAGATTGCCCACATTCTGTGGCAAATTGTAGCCATACTGCTCTTAGCAAACTCTTTATGGTCAGACCAGAGTTGAAATTTGTCCCACAGCCAGGATTCAATTCTGTTAACATTGTCAGCAGCAGGGGCTAGCTGGATTTGAGCACCAAACCGAGTCGGCTGGGTCAAGTGGCACAGTAGGAAAGTATGCTCGATGGTTTCCGGGGCTTCCTTGCAAATTGGGCAGATGGGAGTCCTGTGAAATGTGCTTCTTGAAGAGATTAGCTTTCACTGGTAATGCATTATGAAGACACTTCCACATAAAAACTTTTATCTTATTTGGAATGTGCAGATTCCACAAGACTTTCCATAACTCCATGGGAAAATCACTGGAAGACGAAGCTTGACTATCTTGCTGGGGCTTATCTTCTGATTTGGCGTTTTCACCGAGTGACTTATTCTCATCTATAAGCTATTGAGAACAAGTTGCTTACATGGGATAATAAGAACAACAGCATCCATATGGAGACACTCCGGCCCAAAAGCAGCCCAATAGCTCATATTTCTGATAGGGCCTATTTGTGAAAGTTCAGTTGAAGCGGGCCTCACTGAAGTTTATTGATTTGTCATCATATATCTCCACTGTATGAGAATAACAACTCGGTACCGGGAAGCTGCAACCGCGTGTCGTTTTCCTTCGAAAATAGCGTTGCAAAGGTGTCTCAAGCCTTCTTCGGTGTCTTTGCCTCCTTTATATGCTCCAGCATCTCGTCCTCGATTGTTGTCTTGAGAGAGAAAACATAACCTTCGATCGCAGCTTTAACCTTCAATCTATGTAATGCAGCAGCATCATATTTCCTAGAAAACTACCACCCACTACTTCCCACGTTTCTTGATCCCACCAATCACACACACATCTACCATTGTGACTGAAATTTTTGTACCCACGCTGCATTGGTCTCAGACCTATAGCTCGACGGTCCCAGACTGTGTCTTCTCTTGTGTAGAAAAGCTCCCCTAGAAACAATGTTCTTCGATCACTTCACACCTGAAGAAAGTCCCTGACCGTCCCACTCAAAAAGCAATCCCTATTGAGCTTGCTCTAATGGTACTCACTCAAAATTGAACCATTTACACCGCCATTCAACTTCTCGATTGTTCTGGAGATGTGCTTCTAAAAATTCAGCTTTAATTCTAGCATTTTATCGAAGTTTCATTTGGTTGGAAACATCAAGAGACAGTGCTGATATTTCAAAAAGTCCCTGCAATTCAACATCCACAAGTTCTGGAAGCTATTGCTGTACTTGAAGGAGTTCCTTTCAAAACTTGGCTAGGGCTTGATCGTTATCCTTGAGGGGATGCCAACACTGCCTCAACTACCTTGCAAAAGGCACTGTCCAGTTTTCTTATACTGGCCCAATAAACCAAGATATCCTTTGCCTTGCAGACAATTGAGAAACTAGATGTTTGAGTTGGTTCCATGGGCTGCCTACTCTCTTGCTCATAAATTAAGTTGTCACACATGGATTAAAGAATCACCTGGTTTATACTTGATGTACTTTTTTTAATATTCTTTAATCTATTCAGCATTTCATATCCAAAAAAACAAATCTTATATTGGCTTTAGGAATCACCAATAAAATGGAAAAAAAAAACTATGCTTAGGTCGTGTAATATTTGGGTCTTAAGTGAGGGGAATTTGAGTTAGAACTTTTGGTCCAATTCCAAATGCGCTAAAAATTAAACCAAGTACTGCATTTAATCAACGAATTGATTGAGCAGTCAAATCAATGACAATACGCTGTTGTTTTGTGTAGTTTTTTTTTAATAATATTTTAATGTTGTTTTCGGGTATAGTTGAGAATGCGGAGAGAGGTTAGGATACAGATAAATCTGTTATTTTTTAAGCTTTGAGCGAAAGGGGAAACTGGCAAATGATGTTGTAATGGGTTTAAAGCAAGAGTAGCGAGTGAAGACATGTAGGATACCACTACCCTAATATGTATGTGGGAATCTCATCATTGAACAACAACATAATGAAATCGTTTATTAACAGGAGCAATAGAGGGACCATATCCCCTCTCCATTATTGTTTCAGAATCAGCAAGTTGACTCATGGGCCAACCACTTTCAGACTTTATCTGATACGTTATTTATTCAAATTAAAAACAAACTCTTTGCATTTTTCTTTAAGTGAGAAAATTTTTTTTAATTCTTATTCACTTTCAACTATAAAATTACAATACTATTATTCTACTATTTATTCTAATAGTTAACTAATCAATTAACCAACTAACAAGTAACTAATTATTCTATTATACAATTGGTATGACTTTCTGAAGAGTTTTTGGGTTACTCTCCCAATCACACACAGATGCTCTAATTTTATATTGCTTGCATACCAAACCCTCCCCAAAAGTTAAAAACAAATAAATAAAACACACACACAAAAGGAGAGGAAAAGAGAAAATAATTTCTCCCTGAACAATCCAATCCTCCGATTTGATAGTGTTATATCTCCTTGAGCTTCCAATTGCGAAAATTGACTTTTCAGAAAATTGTGGAATCTATTTGGATATTAAAAGGAACATCAGAGAATGATGTTCGAGAAAATCTTCATGAACCGCAGGAAAACGACCCCTCCCCTCAAAAAGAAAAAGAAATTGCAATTTACATGATCCTGATAATGCAAGTACACATTACGTAGTGCTTATAAGGGAATAGGAAAAGTAATTAAATTACGTAGGACATGGAGTTGTCCATACTTTTCGAGGCACTAACCTTAGTTTATTCTACAAGAAAGATACCACAAACCCATGAATCAAACAAAACACAAAAAGCAAAAGAGCAACTTCAATTTTAATATTGGGCTTTGGCAATTCTACACCACAATTCGCCAACAAGGGGGCTGCGCATGAGCCCTGTTGAGCCAATATATTACATTTCAGTGAGATTCAAAAGCCTCTTTGTTTATTACTTTCGTAATGGTTGGAGATCTGTTTTCCATAATCCAGTGACAAAGTATGTTACTCAAGTATCTTTCATGGACCGCTTACTACCCTATAATCTTCAATTATAAAAGTTTTATAATACACTTAAAAAATAAATTAATGTTAGTGCTATCTATCTTTTCATTATAAGAAAATCACTTTAATTTCTTACCAAGTTGTTCCTTAAGATAGGATAGACAACATCCTCAACGTCGCCATCTAATCCCTTTATAACTTGGCAATCTATGATACGTTGATACTTTGGCCTTTGTCTTTTGCAAAGATTAAATATTTGGGATAATGTTGAAATTAACAAACACATAGCATAAAGCACTTTAGATCTAGAACAGTTTGGCAAGCCCTTTTATTTTATTTTCTTATTTTTTTTTCTTAAATTCTTGGCGATCCCTTTTGCTAATGAAATCCAACTTTCTAAAGTGACACATACATTTAACTTGTAGGGTGGCCTCCTACAAATGATGGCGTTGTGGCGTTCCATGAAAATTGTCACTGTTTAAAGGCTAGAAAGAACATGTCCTTATCTTACCAAGAAAAATAAAAAGAAGGGTCAAACAGAGACTGGCCTGAGAGAGCCTAACTCGAGGGCAGTAGTTGGTGGTCCGCGGAGGCAAACAGGCAACGTTTTGTTGCCATAAAAGTTAAAAGTCTCCAAACAAACTATTCTGAGGCCGAGGCTGGGAAGTTTCAATGGACGCATGGCCCGCTGTTTGGTGGCCACAGGGCAAGGCTAATGAGGAAGGAACACACGGTCCGAATGGAATCTCTCAACGACTGTTGCACCGTGAAGCTAACATTATTGTTCCATTGGAAGCTATTATGTTGTGTTTGTTGACAGAATTCGAAATTTCAACAACCGAATTATGGCTTTAATATTCTTAATTATTACCTAATTATTGCCTGTTTGATACCCTCCTACCCTTACCTTGATAATTACATTTTTCCTTTATTTTGTTGCAACCAGAAAGTTGTATTCATTATTTCATTTGATAGCCTGTAAGCACCTCCTCATAAGAGAGTTTAACATTTGCTGAAGACGTGGTTGCTCAAATTCTTCTTTGATATACTTGTTGGTTGCTTTAATTGAAAATTTTCTTTGTTGTGATTATTAGTTTGGATTCTCTATTTTTATAACTCGTCGTGTCCATAGGATGAAAATGAATATTATTAAATTTTACATGTCCATAGAGTAAAATAAATACTAAACTCATGTCAAAACCCCATGTAGATGGGGACAATTTTTTTTTCTTTTTTTATCACGAAAAAAAATGTTGTAGACTGTCAGTGCATGAAAGCCCTTATAGGAGATAGGAATTAATCCATCAAGTTATTAATTTATGCTTAAAGGATCAAAACTCAAATAAAGTGTAAGAATAACCTTACTAAATAATTATTATTTCAGGAATGCTAGTCATCAAGAATAGATTATATGAATATTCTCTTATTTGGTACATCGTATAAAATATTGATAATATAATATAATTAATATTATTTATATTTAGATAATATATTAAATAATAATTTATCTGATTAAAATAATTTTATTTAATCTTAACTGTATAAAATAAAATAACTTGATCTCTACCTGTTATAAGATAAAAATTAAATAAAATTATTTTAATAAAATATTATATTATCTAATATCTTAATTAAATAATATATAAAAATAAATAATATTAATTATATTATATTATCTATCACTTATACATTATATCAAATAAGTACATAAACAACCAAGCAACTTAGTTTCTATTTCGAGCTCTCCCTTTTATCTCTAGCCACAGAATTTGCAAATGTTTCTCAAAGTTCAAAGCAGTCAGATTATAGTTTGATCCTCGCACTACCAAAGGTAAAGTGGTAAAATGCGTCAATGATGAATAATTATTAAAAACGATTCTCATTGTCCCAACCCCATATACATATGACGCCAAATGAGCAAGAAATTCATGACTTTCTCGTCACCAAACTCCATAGAAGTACTGAGCTTTACCATTAGCCCACACCTTGGGAACAGTGACACCGGCATCTTTTTAGAATGATATATATCGGGAAATAATAGAATCATTCATCTTTGAAAACAATCGGTCTGTCAATTAACGGGGCTATTCACTACGTGGGCACTGCCGACTATATGGGAAGCGACTGTATCAATCAAAATAATGAATACCCTAATAAAAGATGTGTGGAATGCAATTTAGGCCATATAGAAAAAAAAAAAAAAAGTGTTCAAAGAGACAGGATTTAAAAGGTACCAGTCGCACCGTCCAAGTGTCCAACGACTTTTGTTGGGGTGCTGTTAATTGGGAAGGCCCCTCCCCCAATGGAAGGAAGGGGCAGCAAAAGGAAAAGGATGAAGGACCCAAACCTATCCACAATCTTCTCTTTAATTTCTTCTTTTTTATATATATATATATATATATATATATATATTATAAGCAAAAAAATTTATATATTCTTAAGTATTTTTTCTTATTCTATGTAAATGAATATAAAATAAATAAGTATATGATATTGATATCAAGTTTGACATTATTTTTATATACTTATCTTGTATTTACTTGTATAAAATAAAAAAATATTACTTCAAGAAGATATAAGAATTTCTTTATATAATAAGGATGACAATTTAATTCATGAATATATGACTCATCTAATTTATTTATCTAAACTCAATCTAATACATCTAATTATAATAATAAACTTATAAATTTAAATGAATTAAATTAATTTTATTTAATAAATAATTAATGTAACAACTAAAATATTTATTAAATTCAATAAACTTATGTATATAATTTAAAAAATAAAATATATTTAGACATAAGAATAATTTAAATATATTAATAATGAATACTCATTCGTTAAAATAAATTATGAATAGATTAAATAGTTTTAACAATCTTTTAATAAATTATAAATAAATTATTAATTTATTTTCTATCAATTTATTAACTATCAAATTCAAAATTTATCTAATCTATCTATTTGTCACTCTTACTATATAGGCCATAGCCTATAGCTTAGCTGGCTGGTGGCCTCGCCCGCAACACACAGAAGAAAAAAAGAATAGTTATTAGTCATGGTGGTCCATTGTGTTTGTGTCCGGATGGCTCGCCAGGGTGCCCCGATAGCGTGAATCATGTGCCTCATAGACAGCAAGTGTGCGTGACTTTATCTCCTTTCTATAATGTAAATGTGGATACGGTGGAGGGGAGCACTTTGAAGCTTGAAGTTTGAACTGAAACGTGTATTGTGGGGGGTCAATTTTATATTTCTTTCTGCATCACCATGTTATGCTGACTCCTCTTTTCAAAAATGTGTACATAGCGATGCCATTATTCTTGGGGGGTAATGATGGATACAGAGATAGTTACTTCTTGTGAAGGACCAGTAACTCCTACCTGCAGGCTGCACTCTGCAGAGGAAAAGCCTATGTCGTTTAGTTACTACTACTACTTCTTAGTTATTACACCGGAAGGTTCCACATCATTCAGATAAAATTATCACGAACGGGAAAGTGAAAAAGATATTCATGCGTTGAAAATTGAAATTAACCTCTCCCTGTTGCAGAAAAGGAAGCTATAATCTTTCTTTATTCTGATACTGATTGCAGACAGTGAAAGAGTTGCGTGAGTATATGAGATAACACTATCCTCTCATCTGACCCAGTATTTTTCTTTCCTTGTTATAATAGGACTTGGACCATCTATGAGGAATTATTGCTTTTTGTTTTTTGCTGTATGAGAACTATCAAGTCTGAGGGAGGAGTAAGTAAAACTTTGACTACAGCCTGAATTAGTCAGAAAGAACAATCAATATTAGCTTTGATCATTATTATATAAACGATAAATATTGTATCTATATTATGGTAAGTTCTAGGTTTAACTGACACGCAAGTTCAACTTAGACTTTGTAAATCAGTTTTCGTTTTTTAATAAAAAAATTTAGGTACTGTGATTACAAATAATATTTTTTTAAAAAAATTAGCCAATATTTATTAAAATAATAAATTAGTTGATAAAAAGTTATAACTAATTTAAATATAATGAATCTATATAAAATTTATCAACGTTTTTTTTTTTGTAAAAAGAATCTCATAATAAGAAAATTATTGGTCATTTCATGTAAATTACATTGAGATAAGTACCTTTACAAGAAAAGCTTCTCAAGCATCAATATATACACCAAGTGTTCTTTGTAACAGCTTCACTCCAGCTGTTTTAGTTTTTTACCAGTGCAAACGGAGAAACAGGCCTTTCAATGTACGTTTTATAGAAGAAAAAAGGAACCTCCTTTCTCTTGAATGCACGTTTGTGTTTATAGAGAATCTAAACCAAACAACCTAGAGTCCAGGCTAGCACCCTAATTTTTATTCAATATTAACTAGAGAAATTTCATACATTAACACAACTCGTTAGCAATAATTATGAACCCGGTAATATTTGAATATTTGAGCACACCTATATGTGTAAGCAATTAATTTTCACATTAATTATACACATTAAAGTGAGTATTCAAAGATCATTTCATAATATCATACATAAACACTTATATTGATACTTGCAAGGTGGTAAAAAAATTATCTAATTTTATTTTATTTAATCAATGACAGAATTTTTTATTTTAAAATGATATAAAACTGACTTACAACTATAATTTATATATAAAATTAAAATAAAATTATTTAAATTATAAATAATCAAATACAAATACAAATAGGTGAGAAATTTTCTCAATAACATTTGTGGTTTCACGTGTTAGCTATTAATAAAGCGTATGCACATTAGTGTCATAACATAACTTATACATATCCGTTTCAATGTGTATTTTGAAAATTATTTTAGTATTCATATAATTTTTATCAGTAATTTGGTAAATTATTAAATATTTATGAATTATTAATTCTAATTTAAAAAATTAATATTTAACAACTCAAAATATATATATACATATTTATTTTTAAAAAAACTAAATAGCTTAGCATCTCCTCGTATTATAAAAAAAAAAGGTTGAATTCAATTTGTCTCTTTTAATTTAAAAAATATTGTGCTTTATCATTATATGATTTTGACTTTATCATTTTACTTTATGTGATTAGGTCCATTAGCACTTTGTCCATCATGATTTTATTACTAATATATTTTAAAGTATTTTGTGTCTTAATTTCTTAATTAGTTATAAGAAATTACTTATTTATGTTATAATTTATTACACCAATAAGTTTACAATTTTACATATAAAAATATGTCTAATTTATATAATTAATAGTTCATTTTCTCAACAAAATTTATTTACTATCACAAAACTAAAATTTTAAATTATTTCTATATGTTCACTGGGGTAAGAAAGTATATAAATAAGTTATTATATGAGTTTTCAACAATTTAAAGGACTAAAAAAAATTATAATTACATTAATTAAAGTTACTGAGTTTATAATTTAAATTAACAAAATGAAATCACAAAACGTAAAATACTAACGAAACTAACGGTAGATGACAAAATGATCAATGGCAATACTAAAACACAATGTGTCCGTGTGATTTCATCTTTAAATAATACATCGCACATCACACGCGCATGACGTGCACGTGAGCTCAGCAGGCTCCTTATTTTGTCCCTCGTCGATCCGCGTTCAAAAAAACGTTGAGATGGATTTTGGACACTGCGTGCGTCTTACGTCACTCCCATCCTTACACGCGATCCCAGAAATAATCCCCTACTTCGAACGGTCATCCACACCCTACGCCGCTCGGTCCTCCACCGCACATTACAACCCAAACGGAGATGATGGAAATCCCATGACGCTGACATCTAAAGCCTTCCCCAAAATAGAAGTGCAGTCCACTGTAAAAAGGTAGGTCATAATAAATATCTTTGCATGCAACGCAATAATTTAGGAAAAAAAAAATTTATCGCCAAAAATAAATTAGAAAAAAAAAGGCCGAAAAGAAAAAGATACAAGGGGCAGTTCGCAAGGAGCAACAGAGGAGCGCCACGTGCGAAACGGACAAGGTGAAGCTGGCAGCCGTAGGTCGTAGATATGTCCGCATTTATAAAGAAAAAGAAAAAGGCGGTTGCCTATAGACCCAGCTCTCTTTCTCATTGGCTGCTTTGTTGACCTCGCTTCACACGTGGGACCCTAATAAACAAAATAAAAAAAAGGATTGGACGCTGGGACCCTCCGGAGCCTCAACGACGAAAAGAGCGAATCTTCGCTAGAGCGATTATTGGGGAAGGTTAGATAGAGAAGGGTCCTGTGCGCTTGACGCGTGTACAGTAGCACTGGGACCCCTGGGCATGACCTTTTATTATTAACAAAACTCCGAACCAATCAAACTTTTCTATCTATTCTAATATTAATATATTAATTCAATTAAAATATAATAAATTATAAAAAAGATAAAATATAATAAAATTTATGTCGTTGAATAATATTATTACGAGAATTCATAAGTTTATTTTTACATTAATTTTTTTAACTGAGAAATATTATATATTTTTAGAATATTGCAATTAGTGATCTAATTTTATTTTGAAGCATTGTAAAATTAATTTAACGATATATTTTTATGCAATATGTTATCTTTTAATTAAATTTGTGTATTATTCCCAAGGCCGCTGAAAATGTTTTAAAACAAATCTTTAAAAAAAAAGTAAAATAAATTTATAAAAATAAATTTAAACTCTTACGCATGAAAAATATAAATTTTTATTTAAATTTGTTCAACTAGTTAAGCTAACCTGTATTAACTTTCATGCTGAGGGTGAGACAACTCTGAAGGAATTTTTTATTGTTTAAAAAAAAAGCACAAAATGCACGCGTGCCTCACTAAAAGCTATGCGTATTTCCTTAAAAGACTAACCATGCATTCACTTTATTTCATGTTCTAGTTTTTTGGTGTAAAGACCAACTATGCCTTTATGTCAGGTTTGATATATGAAATGGTAATTTTATAAATTTAAAATAAAATAAAATAAAATCATCAATTTTAGTGTATAGTTGAATATCTTTTAAAATAGAATTTTTTAGAGTATTTGATTGTTTATTACATAAAATTAATGTAAAATAAAATTAAAATTTTAAATTAAATGAGCACTCGTTATGTAATAAATTTAAATGTCTTTTTTTTTATAAAATTTTAAATAATAATTATATTTTATTAAATTATTATATTTTTTTATGAAAATTTGGATATAATTGTAAAAATATGACAAAAAAAGTATTAGTATTAGTATTTACATATAATTTTTATAGTACTAATGTTTACCTAGTGTGTTGAAGTTTTATTTGCTGAAAAGACATATTATTAGATATGTTAAATTTAATATGAATAATATATACACGTAATTTTGTAAAATTAAAAGAGTATGTTAGAAAAAAAATTAATGTTTACTCTATAAAGCATAAAATCTCATTTTCATCTCTCAAAGAAATAAAATTAAAATTTTATGTTCCATTATTAACTTTATAAAATACATTTCATGTTATTTTTTTACTAATAAATACAATAATACTTATTCTATAATCATTTCATTCTATTTAATAACTATTTTTATATATCAAACGTAATATTAGCAAATTAAGCAATGCCATTGCAGTGCTAATTTGCTACTTGGTACAAACAATGGATGAATGATTTGCTGGCAAAACATATTTTGTATGGAATGTAGGCAATTTCATTTTATTTAAATTTTAATTTCAATTTTCTATAAGTATAGTAGAATTTTATATTAATATTCAATCATGTATTATTATATTATTTAAAAAATTTAATTTTAATAATAATTATTTAAAATTTCAAATTATTTTAATAAGGGAAATGCTAAACATTAAGAATGCATTTGATACGAAATCTGATACGAAGCATCATAACTGATTATTTCAAATGTTTCCAATTTTTTTGTAAGCTTTATTTGTTGAAAGAAAACAGAATTGAGGCAGCCACTTTTCGGTAACAATTTTCATAAAACGTTGTTCGTGTCAAAATAGCAGTACTCTTTTAATAATAATGTGTGATAATATATAATTAAATAATAATATAAAAAATTATTAAAAAAGTCAATCAAAATTAAACTTTTTATTGATTGTGGTCCAAATGAAAGCACATGACATGCCCTTCGAAAGGCCAGATGAGCGGAAGCTGTCCGATATTTGCCTTCTTCCGAGTTTCAGTCGGTCAAGGGCTCCAGCTTTTGAATTTGGTTACAATTAATGACCCCATACGATTCCCCATGCTTTTGCAACTCTTTCATCGGGTTAATTTATGGAAGTTGTCCAACACCAAATTTCTGTCTTTTCCAATTTATTTATTCTTTTGTCTATTTTTATTTATTAATCACACAAATATTAATATTTTTATTAAGTAATTTTAATTATAAAAAAATATAATTTAATATTATTAAATTATCTTTTATCTTACTTTATTAATTTTTTTAAATTTTTTTTATTTTATTAATTATCTCTTCATTAAAAAAAATAATAAAGTTGAAGAAAAATATTAATTAATATTTTTTTAATATTATTAAATCACAAACATTTTGAAATAAAAAAATTTCTTTAAAATAATAGATAAAAGTAGATAAAAAAAATATTCTTACATAATAATATTTAGTATACGAAATGATGATTCAATAAAATTAAAATGAAATATGAATAGAATGGAATAGAATGATAATTCTTACTCTATAGTTTGATAGATTTTGAATGTAATGCCTTTTTAAGTCCTTCCACTATTTGATACATAAAATTATCATAGAATAGAATTAAAGTTGACATAAATAACATAAATATTTTTTATAAGAAAAAATATTTTAAACATTAATAATAATATTTAATTTTAATTTTTTTTATAATTTAATTAGAATAAATATTATTATATTTTAAAATAATAACGTTATCACATCAAGTAAATACTTTATATTTTTTTATATATCAACAAATATTTAAATCAAATATAAAAAATTTATATCGAGACTAAAAATTATAATGATAAACTAAAACTATTAAGATTAATAAATAATTAAATATATAAAATTTGACCATAAAAAAATTATACCATAAATTAAATGACATAAAAAAAATAATATTTTATTACTCAAAAAAATAAGAAGGATAATAGATGAAATTATATAAAATTTTAAAAGCTATATTAAAAATAAATAATTTTAATATCATTTAATAGAATATAAAATTTCAATCCTACTTCTTTAAAAAGAAATAGATTCCGTGCTCAATTCTTAATTTCATAGAATGAAGTATAGAATGAAGTATAGAATGAAATCATTATTTTATAAATTTTTTTATAAATAAATATATGAATGCCTTATTTTATAAAATTGACATGAAATAGAATGATAATTTTTACGTATCAAACATAACGTTAAAGTTTGGTTAACATGTGGAATACTTAAGTAAGGAGTAAGGACCAAGAAAAAATGCTGATACGCAATAAGTCACCGACCATGATTGGCTCTAATGGCTCCATAAAAATTGAGATGGTCTAATTATTTTCCCCTTGGAACTGAATGAAAAGTTAACGAAAGATTTTGATCGAATCCATTAAGAAAAATTAAACACAATATTAAATGGATCAATGCGCTCAATGCTCCTTCGTAGATTTACAGGCATCGTGCTTTTCTATTTTTTACAATTAAAAAAAAGTAAAGCACTAAAGTTAGGATTTAATAAAATTAGAAGAAACCAGCATTATATTTCTTTATATTTATATTGAAAATTGTCGTTGCTTATTACGATTTCAATTGTTACATTTATTCTACTTTAATTAATTTATTTATGTTGGAGTAGAAAGAACAAAAAAAAAAGTTCCATATGTTGACGACGAGGACATGGCAAGTGAAAAAGCAAAAAGTATGTGCGTGCAATTCAATGAACTTGACATGGCTCTGGGCTTCAATCAACGAGTCTCTTGACTTTTGAGTCTTGGAGTAACCAAACCACAAGCAGAGGTTGGAATTTGGATATCAAAACAAATTAAAGGCAGAGGTAGGCACAACTTGGGGCAGAATAGCTGCCTGCTTCAAATTACAGGACCAAAGGCAGATACAGAGCATAAAGCACGCATTATCATCTCCTCCATGAACATCACGAATTAATTCAGTCTTTAAAACAGGAAGAGAAAAAAAGGATTGCTAGGCAAAATGTGTTTGTTAGTGCAGTTACGTACTGATGTAAGCATTTTAATTAATTAATATGTATATGTAGTAGGCTTAGGGGCTTATATTACAAGAGAAATTTTTAGATAACCATTATCTATTTTAATCACTCTATTTAATAATTAATATATATAAAATTTAATAGATCATATTATAAATATATATTATTATTTAAAAGATTAATAACATAAGTTAAATATTAAATAAAATACCTAACGTGAATAACGTGTACTAAAAAATTTCTCTGTATTATACACATGCAGGTGGGGAAGAAGAGCTTGGTGATGGTAGCAGGAGTGCGGTGAGTGGGGTCGTAAGTAGGCATATGATATATGGTGGCCCCAATTACTGTTGTGGCAATGTTAGGGCTTTTTTATGGTGCTCTCTTTGGTCTTCACTCCGTCTGGCTGAGTCCTGAGTCAGACCAAAACCCAATAATAATGGTTGCGTCTTGAGACGGGTATTCCTTCAATCAAACCAAAAGAGAATCACAAAGCAGAGATCACGAAACAACGTCCCCTCCGCCTCCTCTTTTGTAGCTAATAAAACATGGGTCCACTCTTGAAATTAATACACCACACCCCTCTGTGCCACAGCCCCGGTCAACAATCTCTGAGACCCACTATATGCTGCATTGCAGTTGATTTTCTTTGAATATGATGGTTTTACCCAACTAATGCAGAGTAGAGGAAGTTTGAAATTTCACTGTCGGGCACCAATATTAAATTTTTCGAAAGAATAAAATAATCATGTTATGCTTTTGCGAAATTGGAAGTAGATGATAAATGACTCTTTGGAATGTAATGATGGTTTTGATGACGATGATGCAACTAGCTAGATATTGCTTCAGATAATTGGTGCGGAAATGTGACTTATGCATGTATCTATTTCCATATACCAACTTTCACCTTTGCACCTTTTTCTTGGCCTATTTTTGACACATGCTAACTACATGGAATTGTTTTAGTAGGAAATCTAGGACCTTTTTTCAGTGTTTTATTCTTTTCAAGTCATTTTCTTGAGAAAAGAAATTGGAATAAGAAAAGAGCGAGACAACCATCAGCAAGCAGAGAGACCCATGATAACAATATTGAAATAGATAGAGCACACACAAAGGGACCATATCCTGCCACTTACAAAATCCCCTTTTATATATATTATATAGTCACACCCATGTCCATGGACAGAGAGTGAGTTCAGTATCATAAGGTGGCACAGAGACCCTTGGGGTTACTATGATGTGATGTGTGCCATTTATCAATATGGTTAGTTCAAAATCAACAGAATCAATCCAAATCCATTTAGGGGACACCAGTGCGGGCTTGTACATGTTTTGCAGCTCATTGGCTCAGTAATTTTGTATATTGTCACGATAAAAACATGGGTTAAATATTCAATGACCTGATTATAACTTAAATTGGGATATTTTGTAACCAATAATTAATTGGTTGTTTATTTACTGTATCATGTCATGCTTCTCAAATGTTTCTATAGGGAACATCACATCCAAAGTAATTAAATTTTCGTGTCACCATGATCATGGTGATAACCTCCACCTTCTTAGGTTCTAGGATTCTATAATGGTTTTACTTTTCCAAATCCTATACCGAGGGACATGCATCCAATTTATACAACATAGGTCGTTGGAGGAATATGAACCATCTAAGTTTCTTTTTCCAAATATATACATATAATTTTAATTTGTTTGTATGTGTATTTGTATATGACCTTAAAAAAATTCATATATAGTTCTTTTTTTTTTAATCTGATAAACCATATTTTCCCTTTTCTTGAGTGTCTCTCTTATGAAAAAAAAAAAAAACATTGACTGTAAATCATTGAGTCCTGAGGAGAAAAATGTAGTTAAATTGAAAAGGAGATACAATTCCCTTTTAGGGGAAAAGGGTATATTTTCGTTATCAGCAACATATCATCAATCATGTTATTTTGTAGATTATGATTAATATTAAATCTTTAAATGGAATTAACCCATCAACTATATTATACTATGTCTCTTATCTTCGGATTATATATAATAGAAATTAGAAAATGGGTCAACTACATCATATCTTCCATGACAATAAAATAAGCCTTACCTTTTCTGTTTAAGGAAAAGAGAGAGAGAGAAAGATTAAAGAACCACATTCCCCTCTAGATCATTTGTACATTCAAGGACATCCTGAAGGCCCAACTACATAGGCTTCTGACATATGAATATTCATGAGGAACTGAGCAGTGAGCACATCCTTTTGCTCTCGTTTTTACAAGTGTCGTTGGGAGACCCAATGTGCTTTTACTAGCTGTGAAAAACTGAAAACCAGGTTGTGAATGTCTACTCGAGTGAGAACAAAAAGTTGCAATGAGTTTTCATGAAAGAATCCAAAGAGAAGTAGTAGTATATGAAATAAATACAATTGACACTGATCTCTACGAGAATGACAGGTTGATTACAAAAAGGCCATTCATAGAAACATCCTCGATATAGTATATTAATAGCGCCTACCACTGCTTTGCTTTCTGGATGGGCGATACCTGAGCTGCATGAATGAATGTCCCTAACTACGAAAATTTCAGTCCTATTAACATCACTGAACCTTCAATTTGTGACTGGTCATTCTTACACGATCATAGTTACTGATGGTGATTGAGAACTTTTAAAGGTCTGGGACGTAGAAAATAGCCGTTGCAGTTCAGAAACTATTTTTTTAAAAATTAATATGGTGATTCTGTGTCTTTCCATGCAAATCATGGGATTACCTCACTCGTACTTGAAAGGGTTATTACTAATTATTTATTTGGTCGTGCATTTCCTTCTTTGTCAATTTCTTTTTTCTTTTTAATAATAATATAAGAGAAGAAATTGTTGAACTGCGTAGTCTATGGTTATTCCATTTTAATTTTACGCACATAAGTGATCCTTTGGATGGCGTCAAAGATTATTGAGGAAAAAGTAGAGAAGATTTTGAAATAAGGGGATTTTTTTTTTGGTGTGCTGAGGAAAGGAGAGCAGGAATAAAAATCTCAAAGAAATAATATAAATATATAATTTAAGCAAATTATTGACCTGCAATTTTAGTTTTATTTGTTATTATGATCTGCTGATGTCTGCTAGTAGGTCTGATGCATGAGAGCGAAGGTGGGACCACTTATTGAGGGGCAAATGATTCACATACACATCATACATGCACTTGATTGGGACCCATTGACTTTTTTAACTCTCTCTTTCTTTTTTTTTCTTTTTTTTCAATTACACTTTTTTAATCTGCTAAATTTTTTAACTCATAGTAATAATATAGGTAAAATTTAGGAGATAATCATTACCGGGAAATATACATATAAATATTTTTGGAAAATAATTTAGACAAATAATATTTTCAGCTTTGAAAGCATTAAAGTTGGTGTTACGGTAGTTGGTTCTGCGTTCCTTAGCAATTTAATTGCTTTATCTTCAAACTCAGGCATCCAACCACAAAAAATCCCCAAATAAGTTGAAAAGAAAAATATGGAAATAGTGAAAACGACAAGAAGATATTTAATGGAGAAATGAGCAATGAGATCCCTCCACCCGCTTCTTGTCCGTCATCATCTTCCTTCTTTTCTTCTTTTCTTCTTTTCTTTTTCTTTTTCTTATTAAACAAACAATTAATTAAGCTTTGTGGAAGGAGACGTTTCCTCGTTTTTCAGCTGTTTGTATCTTCTGACACACCTACTGTGCATTTCATATATAATTTTTTTTATAGATTTCTCAGCACAGAACCATTCTCTCTCTCTCTCTCTCTCTCTTACTCTTTCCCCTCTAAAGTTCTTTGTTGCTCATCAAGGGGTGCTTGGCTGCATCAAATGATTTGAAAAGAGAGGGTCAAATCAAAAGAAGTTCCCCTGTTTTGATCTATTCGCAGGTACTTCTCCCAAAAAAAGGCAGAGAAACATGTTAACTTCATCGCACACACAAAATTTTCCCTTACCCAGAATTTGGAATATAAAAAAGATTAATTCTTTTTCAAGAAAAATGGCCATAAGTGTGCGGATAATGAGGTGAATAAAGATGGGCATCTTTTTCCCCAAGTCTTTTTTTAACCCATCTCTCTCCCCTTAACTCCTTTTTGCCCTTTTCAGTTTGGGGTGGAATTGCAGAGGATTTGAGTCTGACAGAGAGCTTTCCTCTTTGCAAGTGAAGGGACTGATAAAATCCCAAAGATAGATAGATCATATATACATGTTGACAGGTGGGTTTGATGCATCTATATCTGCTTTTGATGTATGTTAGCCATAACTGTATTGCTCTGGTGGGTGAGACTGTGTGGGTGCTTCTCTATGTCTCTCTCTCTCTCTCTCTCTCTCTCTCTCTCTTTCTCTCTGTCTAAATTCCGTTTCTCATAGGTTTCGGTTCATTGTAATTGAAATCCTTCTTTCCTTTGCAGTGCAGAGATGATCATGAAGCACGTGCGCACTCCAATTTCCATCACACCAGGTAACACAAGCCACGATATCATTCCATTAACTAATATAAAAAATGAATTCTCTTCCTTTTCCTCTTGGTCTAGCTATCCTTCCATCAGTCTCTCTTATCGAATCTCTTTCTTTATATATAACAGCCTCCATACTTCATATCTTTCTTTTCCTCTTCCTCTTCAATTTCTTCTTCTTCAAGTTCTTGGAGACGATGATGATAATAAGACCATGCACAAAAGCACAACTAATTTCATCTAAAGTTAACTTAATTTGGAACGAATGAAACATCAAATATCCAAGATGTTGGGTTTTACTTGGAGATTCATCATTTCTTCTTCTTCACTGTTTATTTTCTCAGGGGTGGAGAGAGAAACTAGCATCAATTCTTGAGAGTTATTGTTGGATGGGTTGATCCACAAATTATACCCATATTCACAAGGCTGAAGGTAGGGTACAGACAGTGTTGTGTGTTGGTTTATGTGTGTGACTGTGAGCTTTGTTTTGTTTTGTCTTGCGAATTACTAGGATTATGGTATGTTTTGGATGTGAACTTTGAGAGCCTAGCCTAACTAATGTAGCGGTCTCTTTTCAGTGAAGTAACGAGCAAAAGAATTATATATATTTTACCCAAAACCGATATGGCGACGTACTTTCATGGTAATTCGGAAATCCAAGCAGGTGCGGACGGGCTTCAAACTCTCGTACTCATGAATCCCAGCTACATCCAGTACTCAGACACGCCGCCGCCACCCCACCCTAGCAGCAACCTTTTCTTCCTCAACTCTGCCGCCACTATCGCAGGCAACAACTCCCTCGCCCCCCAGAGCCTCCCGCACGCGCCACCCACTCACACCCAACAATTCGTGGGCATCCCGATCCCCGCCACCGCCTCCCATGACCTTAACCAGCAGTCCATGCATGCCCATCACGACGTCTCTGCCTTGCATGGGTTCTATCCCCGCATGCAGTACAATCTCTGGAACACAATCGACCCGAACACGGCGGCGCGTGAGACTCCACGCGCCCAGCAGGGACTGTCATTGAGCCTTTCCTCCCAGAAAGCCGGGTTTGGGTCTTTCCGGGTTGATCGTGAGTTGCCGTCACAGGCTCAGGCGCCTGCTATGTCCGGGGATGATCTGCGTGCGTCGGGTGGGTCACCGTCCTCGGCTTCTGGGGTTACCAACGGGGTTTCGGGCATTCAGGGAGTGCTTCTGAGTTCCAAGTATTTGAAGGCAGCGCAGGAACTTCTAGACGAGGTCGTCAACGTTAACAATGAGATTAAGACCGAATTGGCAAAGAAGAGTGGTGGGGGGCAGACTAAGGTAATTGGGGAGTCATCCACAGCAGCTAGTGGAGACGGTTCAATTGGTGGTGGGGAGAGGAGCGCCAAGCGTAGCGCTGAGATATCAACTGCGGAAAGACTAGAAATCCAGATGAAGAAGGCAAAGTTAATCAGCATGCTTGACGAGGTATTTCTTATTTGTGTGTTGCTACACTTCACTTTAGCGTTCTTGGTCTTAAAAATTCTTAAATGAGTATGCAAGTATGAGCAAGATTTGTTACCCTGCATTCACAGATTCATCTAATGAATAAAGCTTCAGTTATTTATTTATTTATTTTTTGTGATGGTGGGGATTTGAGTTTTTCCACTTTAATATTACTTTGTTGATTTCGAATTCATCTGGTTTTTTGGTGCTGTTGGTTGAAGGTGGAGCAAAGGTACAGACAGTACCACCACCAGATGGAGATTGTGGTTTCCTCGTTCGAACAAGCTGCAGGTATTGGCTCCGCGAGAACGTACACTGCCCTTGCACTGCAAACAATCTCCAAGCAATTTCGGTGTTTGAAAGATGCCATAGCAGGCCAAATTCGAGCTGCGAATAAGAGCTTAGGAGAAGAAGATTGCTTGGGTGGTAAAATTGAAGGTTCAAGGCTCAAGTATGTAGACCATCAACTGCGGCAACAGCGAGCTCTCCAACAGTTGGGAATGATCCAGCACAATGCTTGGAGACCCCAGAGAGGATTGCCAGAAAGATCGGTTTCTGTTCTTCGTGCTTGGCTCTTTGAACATTTCCTCCACCCGTACGCACACTGAGATTCCCAAAAAATCCCATTTTAAATTTTGATTGATACTTGAAAGATTCTGGCTTTTTATCAATTTTATGCTGAAACTACTGGGTTTTGGTTTCAGTTATCCCAAGGATTCAGACAAACACACGCTTGCAAAACAAACAGGGCTTACCAGGAGCCAGGTAACCAATAATCTTTGCTCTTATGAACGGTTCTTTCTCTTAATCTCGGCATTGGTCACGTTAATAAGGTTTGGAATGAAACAGGTTTCGAATTGGTTTATAAATGCTCGAGTTCGGCTTTGGAAGCCAATGGTGGAAGAAATGTACATGGAGGAGATGAAGGAGCAAGAACAGAATGGGTCTGAGGACAAATCAAGCAAGAGCAACGAAGATGCTACTATGAAAATGACAGCCCCACAAGAGAAGGGTCCTACCTCTGAAACCGAAGCTAAGAGTTTCAATTCCAAACAGGACGTTGCTAAAAACCAGAACACTCCAATAGTTTCAGTTTCTAAACCATCAACATCACCAGTTGGGGGAAATATCAGAAACCAGTCAGGATTCAGCTTCATTGGGTCATCAGAACTAGAAGGGATAACACAAGCAAGTCCCAAGAAACCAAGGAACCGTGAAATTATGCAGTCCCCAAATAGTGCCCCTTCAATTAACATGGATGTCAAGCCCAATGAGGCAAACAATGAGCAGCTCTCAATGAAATTTGAGGATACGAGGCAGAGCAGGGACGGCTACTCTTTTATGGGAAACCAAACAAACTTTATTGGCGGTTTTGGACAGTACCCAATTGAGGATATTGGTAGGTTTGACGCAGAGCAGTTCACACCAAGGTTTTCAGGTAATGGGGTTTCCCTCACTCTTGGTCTTGACTCATTACCAGGAACCCATCAAACATTTCTCCCAAACCAGAACATTCAACTGGGAAGAAGATTGGACATCAGTGAACCAAACGAGTTTGGTGCCATAAACACTTCCTCTCCCCACTCTTCAGCTGCATTTGAGAGTATCAACATGCAGAACCCAAAGAGGTTTGCTGCACAATTGTTGCCAGACTTTGTGGCCTAAATAAGACGTTGAAGGGTGACCGATGATCGCACTGTTTCTGGGTCTCTCACAATTTCTTCTAGTCCCCCGGCTTGTGCTGGGGAGTAATGAAAAATCGTGGTGTAAAGAAAGAAGGAATTTTACTTTAGTATAGTTTTATACCCTGCATAGAACCATTTGAGTTCTTAGATAGTTTAGGATTTGAGAGTATATGGTTGAGGTTGTATATTATTTTTGTAAGTTCTGAAGATGGGATAGATGGATTGATGTCATAAACTTTCATTTGGTAAAGATACCAATATTATCTTCGATTGAAAATTCTGCAAATCCTCCATTGAAGAAACCAGAACCAATCACCATTTCTTTTTTTGAGAACAATTACCCTTCTATGGTGGCTGCAGTAAAGCAAAGTGGAACTTTGAAGCCAAAAAATAATCTAGAAAATTGTAATAAATGAGTAGAATTACAAAAAAAGGTTACTAAAGGAAGTAAAATTCGCCATTGAAGAGTTCTATGTTTCACAAGTCACGTTCAGAACCACATTGCACACAAGGAGAACAATCCGCTCTGATGCCAATGTACAAAGCAGAAGGCACAAATAATCGGATGACTACGAGCATACCTCATGAGTCTTTTTAAGTTTTCCTTGATCATAATTACCATTCCACTCACGTATGGGTTTGGAAACTAGGTTACTGTTTTTTTGGTCTACAAAACTAGGTTACTTTAATTCAAATCGTTTGTCAATGCTTGGATCACCCTATTCTAACAATAGAATATTAGAAGAGGGTTCTTTTGAATTTTGTTGTTCTTTGCGCTTTCTTCTCTGTATTCTTCTTTCAAAAAGTCAGTGTCTTTTCCGCGACGAAGAGAGTTCTAGTATGCATATACCATCTCTCTCTCTCTCTCTCTATATATATATATATACACATATTGTATCAAGCGAAATTATGTGAGTAAAAACCATGCAATTACAAAACGTGTTCCACTATTGCAGTTTCGGCCTGTATATAACATTAGAATCCTTGGGTTCAGGTTGCTACTGAAGACACCCATATGACAAATATCCGAAATTGGCACACGCTAGCTACACGGCACAGCTCGAACACGCAGGGAATGCAACTTAAATTGGTTTTTGGACATAGCTTTGTCTCTCTTTTTTTGGTAGTAAGGTTCATTGTTTGTTTTTGTCCTACTTCACATTCTTCTCTATTTCTCTCCCTCCCTCCCTTACTCTGCATTTTTTTTGGGTACATACTCTGCATTTTAATACCAAAAATATCATCCATTCATCCTCAAGTCTAGCAACAACTTTCTCATTGAGCTCAAATTTCAAAGATTAATAAGATCAGCTGCTCATCCACTTTTGCCCAAGCACTCCTTCCTACATAATATCGAAGAAGCAAGTTTACTCTCCAACTTGACCTACAATTCACCGCGATTATCACCGCCTGTTTACAAAAATATAGTATGAAGTTATTCAGATAATACTTCTTATTTTACATCTTCTGTGTAACTCTATCCAACTAAAAACGTGAAATAAATCTAAGAAAATAAAACATCATTCTCTCTCCATAAAACATCATTCTCTCTTCACCTCCGCCTCCATCACTGCTAGCTACCACCATCCCACCATTTCACTGCAGTCTGACACTACCATCCCTCCATCATCAATACTCGCCGCACAAACCCCTACCACCTCTTTTCAGTTGTTTTGAGTACTAGAATTTATCAATTTTTTTTATCTTAAACTTAATTCTATCGTCTTATAATAAACGAGGTCTAAAGGATTTAGGTAAAGAAATTCTTTAATAGGATACATGGTAACACAGAAATTTAAACTTAAACTTCCTAGCAATTACTCAAATTCAGCACCACAAGCTCGCACCTAGAACTGTTATTAACTTTTTTTTATTTTGTATGCTACCTTCATACGATGCACCTTAGAACCAAGGAAAGCCTTCTTTGGTATGTAGTTTCAGTTTTCTCCTGACCTGCCAACAGCATACTTCAAAAAGAAATAACCACCATAGGACATCACATCGAATTTATTATATAGTATTGGTAAACTAAGCAGCACTAACTGACTTGAGCTACATCTCCATGTACTTAGAAATGGCCCAAGCAAAATCAATCAATTAGTATAATTAGGTCAATTATGCATCATGATTATACTTACTCTGAAATCAATCATTTCAAAAAATACATCCTCTAAACTTTACAATTAGAAATACAATGTTTTACAAACCCTACAACGCAATTTACAATGAATTGATGAGAATGGAGATGATAAATTTGGATGCCTCCTACAAAATTTCCATTCACATACAAAAAAGACAAGACTAGGGAAGGAATCTTGGATTAGTAGTCTAACATAAAGAACATGATTTCGTGGAAGTGTCAAATTGAGTTGGTCATAGCATGCTCATCCCCTAGCAATGATAGTCTTCTCTTAGCAACCTTGGACCTATAACACCATACTTCAAATGCCTCTGTTAGGTCTGGATACCGAATGTACTCATTTGCCAACCATTCAGTTAAAACCTCTGCCTGATCCCCCGATGGCAATGCAAGAATGATAGAAACAAAAGTAGATTCTAGGGATTGCCACAATTCGCCATCTATTTTAAGCACCGCAGCATTCTCACAATTCATTGTGGCAGAATCAATTAAAGGTTTTGTAACCCTCACAAATGGAAGCCACACTTTCAGAACCTGAAGCCGTTTTGTAGTTGGTAAAATAACAGTACCATATCCAATTGCCTCTAAAACCTTTGATGTCACCTCAATAGCTCGCAACTTTATCTCAATGACTTCAGTTGTAGAGCTTCCTTGCTCAAGCACCTTGACAATTTTTTCTGATGCATCAAACCAACTCTCAACAAGTTCTCTCATTATTTCCAACTTACTCAATATCTGACAAACCCATGACAAATCAGTCAAATAGGATTTAAACAACAGAATATTCCTTGCCTCAGAAAGTGATTCTGTGGAATCACAGAACAAAGCTATTAATGAGTTGTTAAACCTGGAAAATAGTCTGTTTACACATTCTTTTACCTCAAGTTTTATGTTGTCATCAGCTGTCAATAAAGGGGTATCATCATCTTCAGTTAGCATGTACTCAAGTTGTTCCTGTGCTGAAGACTTAAGATCATTCAATGGTGGTGGAGGGGATGATGTAGCAAAGCGGATGGCTGAGAGAAAGATGTTTACGATAGCTGACTGATTGACTGGTTGAAGTCTAGCTAGGATAGGCTCAGCTTGCAATCCCATTTGAGGTACTATTTTCAATATCTCCTCCTCCTCAGCCTCTTCCCATGTGACTGCTTCTAAATAGTTCACACACGCAGTAATAATTTGTGGGCATCCAAGCTCAACCGCCACCTGGAGAATGCCAAGGGCATTTCTAACACCATGCCACAAATCATCAACTGAATCATCTATGACAATGTAGAGAAGGCGAATAAGATTTACATGGTAATCAAAATCTGATTCTTGGCAATATACATCAACACAGTTGCGCGAATCAAGGATCTGACATGTTGGCCAGTTCTCAGACAGCCGGTCAGCAAAATACTTGCATTTTTTAATAAGAATTTCTGAGTGGCAGTATAGCCAATCATCTCGACCATCCTGTGTGCGTAGCCTCACAACAACATCACTAGTTGATCGGTCACCAATCATGCTGGTAATCTTTTCTTCTCTATCCTGAACGGAAGAGACAAATATAATAACAGAGAAGAGACTATTGTTAATTACAGAGATGAAGTCTGCTATTGTTAATGTTGAGGCATTCCAATTCAAGAATTGCACTTAAATAACTAGAAGTTTGATGTGTAACATTAACGTAGTGAGGAAGCCAATTGAAGATATGAAAGAATTAACAATGTAAAGTCTATGGAAGCTAATTGAAAAAATAAACAAAACAAAACAAAACAAAGCTGGATTACTGAAATTCAATGATAAGGTAAAAGAGAAGGGGGGAAAAGGTGAAAAAAAAAAATTACCGTAGACTCCATTGAAGTCAATACCACTATGTAGCAAATTTTCTACACATCATAGTACCTATCTGCAATTATAAAACAACAATTAGAGTTTGAACCACATGGAAGTAGCTCAACCACATCGGAACAGGAAAGACCAATTGGATCTTATAGCTATTATATCAAATGTACGCCATACAGCTGAAACAGTAATCACCCGAGAATCAAATCACTGAAACATTGAAGAATATCAATCTAGCGAGCCTAGAAAAAAGACCAATTTCAGATATGGTCTTAAACTTTTCTTCAAACACTGCGTTCTAGACACTATTCAGTAACAGCAAATGCCTATATGAGATCCTAATAAGTATAAAACTAACTAGTCAGATAGCAAGAAAAACTAGTCAGATAGCATGAAGAAGTAAAGAACTCAATTAACAATGGGATCTATTTGATTTTCTATATATTTAGCCAATGGAGTTTTGGATCAGAGGAAGAAAGGCAACATCCAGAATGAGGAGGATAAAGGGAAAGATAAGAGAAATTGACAAGATTCGAGCAAGTGGGTAGAAGCAAGGAACAATACATCGTACCACACTGCCGATGTCTTTCGATTTCGCGAGTTACCGAAACGAAACCATGGAGGAATTGAAATATTACGTTGTATCCTTGGATATAGTCACATAAGGGTCGAAAAAGAGCACCGCTTGGAGGTCCTATTCATGGCGGCTGGTGATCCTGAAAAGTGGAAACCCTTGCGATGGAGGAAGAAGATGACAGCGGAAGCAATACGACGGCCACGCACTTCCAACCCTCATCTCGTATTCTACTCTACTAAAGTTTAAACGCATCGTTGCAATACTTTTTTTTTTTAAAATATAATACTATCTGATTACATGGATATAGTCAAGTGTAAATCAAATTTACCTTATGAAAAATTACTTGTTTCAAACTGAAATTTAAAATAAATTAAATAATTGAAAATTTGTATATTGAAAGATATTCACACACTACTTAAGCAATAATATAATTTTTTTCTACAGCTTAATTTTGTAATTAAAAGTTTTTAAGAAATAAATTAAGTTCATAAAATTTTATAAAAATCTAAAATAAATTAATATTTCATCTAATTATTTTATTTTAATATATAATATATTTTTAAAATATAAATAAATATTAATTATTAAATTAAATAATTATACATATTTAATTTATCTTAAATTTAACATACATAATTATTATGATAAATCACATGATTTAATAATTAGATTAATAAAATTCAATGTTTAAAAATATATATTAATGAGTGTAGGTATATAAGACTTACATTTGAAGTAAATAAATTTTCACTCATATATATAGTATTATATGTTAAAATAAAATAGTTTGATAAAGTTTTAATTCATTTTAAATTTTTATAAACTTGATAAATTTTATGAGAATGTCATGTATCATATTCAGTAGTATAAAAAATTTAATGTAATACTTAAATTATGATATATTTTTATTTAATAAATTAATTTTTTAAAATAATTTTCTTTTATTAATTATATAAATAGGTGGAGATCCACTGTTAATAACCAACTGCTGAAAAAAAATATTATTACTTAAATAATTATGTGAATATTTTTCAATATACAAAGTTTTCAATTATTCTTTTCATATACAAAACATTGAACACAGTTCCCCTCGCGGAGGACATGTTGAATAGTTGTGGTGCAGTTCCGATTCAGAACAGAAGGGCACGAATGTCCAGCAGAATTGCTCCTTGAACGCGCGTACGTGTCTGTCTCAATGAGGCTGATGGACTCCAGGCACTCACTTTGAATGGAGACCGATCTGTATCCAAGGTTCTGCTAGAACTCAACGCAAAACTTTATTACAATTCCAGATTACAACAATTGATAAAATAAACGGTGAAAAGCCGTCCTCACCTAAAAAGGCGTTCCATTTCCTGTCAAAATTTTTATATTTTAACTTTAGTACGTTATTTTTTTAAATAAATAAAATGAAATGAATTTTTTAAATATTAAAATAAAAAACAAATACAATATATATACAAACTCAAATTTCAATTACATTGTAATTGCACTCCAAACTCACGGGTAAGTTACGATGTGTTAGTCTCATGCAGCCTTTAATTTTATTTCACGGCGTAACATATTGTCATTTATTAAAGTCTCATTTCTTATGATCAATTTGAATGTCACAACCAACAAACACCAATTATTTGACATAAATCTAACTGACTAACTCCTTAAAAATATATGTATTGTAAGGATTAATTACTTATGTTGTGAATTTTAATTAGTTTGAAAATAAATTATTTTTTAATATATGTTATATAATTGGATCAGTGACTCTGTTTCTCTTAAATCGATCATCGGAACCAATAACTTTTTTTTAGTCATAAAAGCCATTTAAAGATTAAAAAAAATCAATAATGAATCAGCAAACCATTCGAATTGGGTTATGATGGTTTGCCAAGATTAGAGAAAAACGGTCTTCCTCTCTCAAAAACCGAAAAAGAACACAGTGCCACCCCAAGGAAAAATCCGTTGGGCAACACATAAGCTTTTGCAAGGCCCAACAACAAATTTACTCCTCTAATTAAACCATTAAATCATAATTTAATCCCTTCTTTGATTTAATAACTGGTCTAATTTTCAGAATCTTAATTTCAAATTACCTTATCAACCTTTCACTACTAATCCATTGTCAGTGAATTCATTAACTTGTAATATATAAAAGATGAATATGTGGATAGACTCCAAAACATACTTGTCAAAGAGAAATGCGTCTCAATATTGTAAAGTATTATTATGTGGAGAAGCTATCCACTCTTATATTGACTACTAATTCAAGAGTTTTTTAAACTGTTAAAATAGGATTTTTGAATAAACAACCTACAAACAACTTGAATTAACAAAAGATATAAATAGAATTTAACAAATAATCTTTGGAGACTAATCTGTCATAAAGGAATGGTCCTGAGCGTTGAAAGGGAGAGAAACCATTCATTCAACTAGCAAGCAAGTCACTAGAGGCTGTCCCAACTATGTTAGTTGCAAACAGACAAGAAGGTGGACTTGGAATCTATGCGAAGAAATAATCAATTCAAAGAACAGCCGGCATCTTGGGCCACAGAACGTTCTAGATCAAATGATTGATCCACATTGCACGCCATTTAATTTCCATTAAGAATGAATTTATATGAAAAATTGCACAAACAAAGTTACTATGAATTTTTCACCCTTAATTTTAAGGAATGTTAAACTGATTCTAACTAAAACTTCAATTACATTTTTTTCTTTTAATGGGAGAGATATATTGTTCTAATGTTTCTTTTTTAAAATTCATTTTCAGCTTTTTTGGTTTCTAATAGGGACTAACATGACTTGGACTAGGTAGTTTCTTGATAGACAATATATAAGTATTACTTGAAATGGGGTAGTGTCCCATTTTTGTAAATTTTTGTCAAAAAAATTGATTTCTTGGAATTAAGTTCTATGAACTTGTCCTACTAAATGAGGAAAAAAATGCTAAAAAAATACTATAGGAGGAGGTTGTCTAAGGAAGTTGTGAATAAATTCCTTGGTAATTGAAGAAGAAGGTGCTCTTTCTCTTCTTTTAGCCGAATTAATCAAACTCGAACTCATCTCATGACTGCATCTCCGTTTGTTTCGTCAGAAAATGTCCTGAAAAGCAAATGGAAAATTAATGGCAAGAACATGTACGACTTAATTAAAGTATATAATCAGGTTCGTGGATAGCACTTTGTCGTCGATCACGTACGACTTAATTAAAGTAAACTTGCACGTTTACTTTGGTCAAAATTTTGACTTGAATCTAACGAAGTTACGTGACTGCAAAGAAGAAAAAAGCACTCACAATATGCGTATGTCCCTTGCGAATTTTCCCCAGTTTCTTCTTCTGCATGGCTAGCTGTTGAGAAAAAGAAAAAATGCCTCCTACATATTCGATGAAATGATTGACGAGTATGTTTAATTAGGTAAAGTTTGCACTAATTAACACAAATAAACTCTGTGCAATGTGACTTTCCAAAACTTGAACACATCTGACCAGTGTCCAATGGTTATTATGCTAGCAGATGTGAACCCCCCTTAAAGTTAGTACTAGATCTTTTTTTTCATATATATATATATATATATATATATATATATATATATATATATATAAAAGGATTAATTGACATTAGCATAAATTAAATTCAATCTTACACTATTAAATAACTTTTTATTAGATGATTTTTTTACAAAATTTAACATTGAATTCAAAATTTCTATTATATAGATTAGATATATAAAATTTTACATTATTATAAAATTATTTTACACTTCAATTATATATTTAAAGATTAATATTATATATATTATTTTTTAAATATAAAAAAATATAAACTATTTGATTACATTCTCATTGATGTTTAATTTTATTAAAATTTTATGAAAATGATCAAAATAATGTATAAATTTAATTTAACGTTTAAATTGATAAAAATTATATTGTCTAAAAAGTTATTAAGTGGTATAAAAAATTAGTATAAGTGATATATATATATATATATATATATATATATATATATATATATATATATATATATATTATGGTTGTCTTTTTCTTCAAATTTTTATTTCAAGTGTGCAGACTTTGGTTGTTCTTAGTCCAACTTGAAATATACCTTAGGATTTTTTTTTTCCCTCGTAGAATTGCAAAGAGTGTTTCATATCTTTATATGCTTGTTTAATTTTCAAACATTTTGGTGCTTACATTACTTTGGTGACTTGAATCATTTTTCAATTACGACAGCTAGCTTGCTAGATTGCGCAACGTTCGTGAGAGGAGTTAATAAGTATAAAGGAAAAGAGAATATGTCCAATATTTTGTTTATAATCTGAAATAATTAATGACAACAATCGATAACATATTTTTTATTACCATCATGGTCAAACAATTTAATTTGGAATATGATCTTCTATGCCCATGTGATTAGACTCAGCGATACACACTAAAGAATAATAAGTATCCCTATCCTTTGCAAATGACTGATTCCCACCGGCACCAAGCCAAGGTAGTAAAACATTTTTATTTTCAGGTTCATAAATAGAATAATTTATATCTTTTTAAACAATCAGTTTAATAATATTTTTAAGGAAAATGCTAAACTTAAAAAAATATATTTCACGAAATATCTTATGAATTAAACGTGGTTGTGTTTTAAATGATGTCGAATGTGTGTATTGATTTTCAAAACGGTTTATTGGATTTTGAAATCGTTTTTTCTCCTTCTGTACTTTGTTTCGTAGTGAAATTGTAATTTATATTCGTGTTAAATGACAATTCTCTATTTTTAATTACTAAATTAAAGATATTAAATTCATTTTAGTTGAGTTGCTATTCCAAGTACACAACTAGCAACAGTAATAGTTAATTGAACCATAATTCAAGTTATTAATATCTATATCTATATTGCTTTGAGACTAACCTTTTAGAGTAGTGATTATATTTTTTATAATTATATTTTATAATTATAACTGTTTTTAAATATAAAAAATTATCTTTTTTTGGTAAATACAAAAATTTATCTTTATTAATTTATATAATTATAATAAAATTTTAGTAAATTTATAAAATAATTATATTAAAAAATACAAAATGTCTCCATACTCATTTGAACCTCAATGAATATGATATATATTGCCCCTACATAACATTACTGCCCTACAATTCCGTGTGCTTTTAATTTTGGCTCTGATTTCTTCGTCACTTTTTCTTCCTTTGACCGCCGAACGGTTACTTAGAATATTTGTAGAACACTGCTATAAATTTACACGTCCCATTTAGACTCTACATGTATGACCCATGACCAATCAATCACCAACCTCTCTCTGTCGTCTCTAAATTGTCAATATATAATCAACCCACATTCTCGTACAACTTAGCGAATTCTCCTCCTCCCTTCCTTCTTCTTTTTCAGTTTTTCCTTCACAGACATCACACTTGTCCTTTGTTTCTTTGAATATTTTGCAGACTAAGCTTGAATTAATTTAATTTCTTTCATGGATGAAATTGAAGTTCCTCAGTATTTCATCTGCCCAATTTCCCTCCAAATCATGAAAGATCCAGTAACTGCTGTAACAGGCATCACATACGACCGAGATAGCATTGAGCACTGGCTATTCACCAACAAGAACACCACCTGCCCTGTCACAAAACAGCCTCTCCCAAGAGAGTCTGACTTAACCCCCAATCACACCCTTCGGCGCCTGATCCAAGCTTGGTGCACCCAAAATGCCTCACTAGGCATTGACCGGATTCCCACACCTAAGCCACCACTTAACAAGTTTCAAGTCCTCAAGCTCCTCAAAGACCTCGCAGACCCCCAGCTGCAGCTCAAAAGGCTCAGGGAATTGGAATTGCTTGCGGCCGAGAACGAGAGAAATAAGAAAAGTTTGCTAGAGGCTGGTGTGCCAAAGGCCATGATCATGTTCATATTAGCTTGTTTTGGAAAAGGCCAAATTGACAAGGGTCTTGAAGAAGCTCTAAGTTTACTTCAGTTTGTTAATATTCCAGCAGAGGATATAAGGCTGCTACTGGCGGAAAATGATCAAATATTGGATTCTCTAACGTGGGTTTTAGGCTGTGAAGTGGAAAATTCTATTGCCTTGAAATCCCATGCAGTGTTAGTGCTCAAAACAGTCATCCAGGAGGCTAGCTCTAGTGTGCTGGAGAGACTGAAACCTGAATTCTTTGAAAGGATTGTGAAGATTTTACGACATGGGATTACCCAACAAGGGATGAACGCTGCTCTTCGCGTCTTATTAAGCGCTTCCCCTTGGGGAAGAAACCAGATCACGATGGTGGAAGCCGGTGCGGTTTTTGAACTCATTGAGATTGAACTGGGGACACCAGAAAAGAGAACCACAGAGCTCACACTGGGGATACTATCTCATCTGTGTTCTTGTGCCAGTGGTAGAGCTCAGTTTGTGAGTCACAGAGGCGCCATTGCCGTGTTGACGGAGCGAATCTTGAAGGTTTCGGCGGTAGTGGACGACAGAGCCATATTTATTCTGTCGTTGATATCTATGTTGTCTGGGACACAGGTGGTGCTTGAGGAGATGTTGAAGGTTGGAACCGTGTCAAAGCTTTGCATGTTGATTCAGGTTGATCATGCCACATTTATAAAAGACAGAGCAAGGGAAATACTCTTGTCTCATGCTGAGGCTTGGAAGAATTCTCCTTGCATTCCGGTTTGGTCTTTTTATGCAAGCTTGCGTGGGTGAAATGCAATGTCGTGCTCTTCCCAACTTTGCTCTTCATGCCCCGTTTTTTTTTTTTTCCTTGTCAATATTTTCAAGAAGCAATTGAAAATAGTTTTCTTTTTAATTGTATAAATTTGGTAGATAGCACTGAGATCTTATACATTTGGAAGGTTCAAAGCGCAAGCATCATGTACTTCTCAGCTCGAGAATAAAGATATGCTCTAGGTCAAGAAAATTTATTATATAGTATTTACGAGAGTATCACAAATATTATATAACAGTCTCATATTTTAATTTACATTTAATTTTTTCATCTAACTTTTCGCACTCAAATAATTTTTTTTTATTACTTGATTTGAGTAATTCACATTATAATGTTATGTGACTTTCATTTTTGTGAAGTTACTACTTTTGTATGCTTTTATCAAGTTGCTGATTGTTATCTCTCTCAAAGTAATTACAATTTAAATTAATTTATTTTTATTTCTAATTTATGTATATTTTTATTTAAAATTTATCAAAATATAAATAAATTATATATTATAACATTGGTGATTTTTGTTATTCAAAAATAAAATCATACAAATTTTAGGAGCACTTACTTAATAAAAATATTATTTATCTTTAATTAAATATTATTAAAATTATATTGTTTGAATTATAAAAAAATAATATAAAAAATATATGTAATAAAAAATATTAACTATAAAAAATTAAAAAAAATGAATTTCATAGAGGCATTGCGGATATAGCTAAAACTTTGCCAGATCTAAAACCTAAGGATGAGTCATTTTCTTGATTTTGGATCGGAGTTGCTGACCTTCTACTTACTTATATTATCTTTGAATTTAAAGAGAATGGAAGAAAAGAAAGAAGAAAAGAAAAGTTTATTTTAAAATTTTAAATATTTAAAATAAGTCTTCTTTTCTCTTTTTTTTTTTTATATTTTTCTCAATCCAAACAAAACTTCAAGTCATAGAAGCCTTTGAGGGATAGAATAAAGATTGGCCATTCATATCATTCAGGGGGAGCCATCAGAGTTGGAAGACACCATATCCTTGGGATGAACCACTTGCAGAAGCTTGTGAAAGGCAAGGAAATTCACATCAGTTACATCCTTTGGTTGGCTCTTTGTTCGCCTATAGGCAGTTTTGAAAAAACTTCATTCCTTTGTGATTCTTTGATCGATAATCCATGGGCCCTAGGCTATATGGGAAGAATCGTCAAGATCATTGGATTTGGGCCAGCTATCCCTTAGTTGATGTTTAATGGCCAATTCACCCACACACAGTTGAGGGTGATTTGCGATGGTTTAGCCTTCTTGTGTGTTTGTGTGTGTATATATATATAGGTGAAAAAATTATATATATATTTTTTTAAGTAAAGATTATCTTGTTATGTAAAACAGGGAGATCGTCATTTTGTAGCTGGGGGTTTTCCCCTCTTTCGTTATTTGGCTAAATTTCCTCTTGTTCCTGCAAATTGTGCCCCTCTCCGGCCTCAGTTTTTCCCTCTTTCAGTGTCACCCATTCTTATTCTTTCTAATCTCTTGGGTATGGTTATCCATTTTGGTTGACCTACTTCGGCTTGATTTTTGCCTTTCAACTAGAATTTTGCATTGTAGAACACTCTCATCCGTTTTATATACAAAGTACTAGTTTGTTTTCAAGTGATGATCATTTTAGGGCTATACTTTCAGGCAGGGGCAGCACCTAATGAATTTTTAAAACTTAGTATTTTATAAGTAAATTTTTTTGTAATTTTTTTTAATAAGCATGATATATTTTATGAAAAAAAATTTAAGTAAGCATTATATTTTTTAAATATTTCATTCAACAGTTAATATAAATTTTAAAATTTTTAAATAATAATATATATTTATAATATAAATTATAAAATTTTATATATATTAATTATTAAATAGAATGTTTACCGTAAACAGTATTTTCTTACAAATTTATCATACTTCATGATCAAGCCCCTACTTTTGCACTTTTCCGCATTCGAATCATTAAACGAGGGAAGTGGGTCAGTCTTACCTGTACTAGTAGCTGTGACAACCCTCTTTATTGGTTGATCATGATGCTCGCAATTCTCAACATTCTCATTTATGAGAGAGGTGGGGGAAAAAGAAATGTGAAGACACTTTTCTTTTTCACTGTTATCCTAATGTTAATATTAGAGTAAATTGTTTTAATATCTTTTTTATTTATCTGTATTTTTACCAAAAAAATTTATTTTCAAAATTATATCTATATTTTTAAGTATTTTAATATATATATATATATATATATATAATATTATATATATATATATATTCCCTAATACTTACACAAACTCCTTTTTATTTTAAAAACATACTAAACATAAAATTTTTAAAAAGAAATATTTTTATAAATTTTAAAAATAAAAGAATTTTTATAAAAAAATAAATAAATAAGAGAAAAATTAAAATAATTTATTTCAATTATTAAGTTGTGTTAATGACTTTATCGGGTTTGAAAGCAAAACATTCTCAGCTTAAAGAATGTGTAAGCCCGTTTTCAGTCCATGGGCCCTGTATTGTTTCCGTGTCATCGTGGTCCGTTCAAACTTTACCTGTTCTTTTTCTTTAAAACTTTACTTTTTAAAAAAAAAAATAAATAGTTTTAAGGGCAGAAAAAGTGAAGTTTCAGTGATGTAACACTCACCAAAATTTTACATTTTACATTTTCAATTTTAATTTAATTTATTATTAGTAGAAATGTTTATATTATTTTTAAATAAGAAATTATCATGTTACTAAAATAATTGATTTTTTATTTTTAACTATTGTTTTACTAATAACTCTATGGGTCTATGTGATTAACTGATAATGAAAATTCTTTTACATTATTAATAAGATTTAATTTTAATTTATTATCAGTGTAAAATTTTTTTACGCTATCATTAAATCACATGTTATCATGTCATTATGAATGTTTGACTTTTTAAGCAGTTGCTATTTTAATGAAATTTTTTTAATGATTTGACAATATATGTTGGATGATAATATAAAATTTTTTACACTGATAATGAATCAAAATTAAACTCTCATTAATAAAAGGATTTTGTTAATGTGTGCCTTTAAAATACATGTTAGAGAATAAAAATAACATTTATTATTTTTCCTTAAATCATTTAAATTACTTAAAGAAAAAGATATTAAAATTATTTTGAATTTTTAAAATTTTAAATACTTATATTTTTTAATTAATAGTTTTAATTTTTTATTTCTTAACCTGTGTGTTTGGCCACGTGTTAACAAAAACTTTTAATTCAAATTAAATTTATTTTTTAATTACATCATAGTTAAACTTGAGAGCTCAATTAATAGTCAGCAAGAGTAGTTATTGTATTTGTCGAACCTTCGTAGATAAAATATTTCTTGCTTACTCTTTTACCTTACAATCTTTTTTTAATGAAAAAATAAGTTTTGTTTTCTTTTTTTAGTGCAAACTATAAGTATTTTTACAGGATTCGATCAATTTAAATCATCTTATAACCTTAATTTCCTTGGACCGAAAGTGATAATAATACAATCATCTCCTTAAAATATAACTCTCAAGAATTAAATCGCATTCTTTATATAACTCACTTCCAATACACAAATATCTCATGGATAATAAGTTTTGTTTTCTAACAAGACTTCAAAGCAAATAAGAATATTGCAGAACCTGTTAGACACAATCTGTTTTTTAAGATACTATTTTTGTAGTCGCTTACTTCTGGGAGTGGTGAAAGAGATATATATGCTTCTTTTGTATTGCCCTCCATATCACGTTAATGACCAGGTATTTTAAAAGTTTAACTAAAACTTTAAATTATTGTAAGGAAGTATATCTCAAAAAAAATTATTAAAGAGTGCATTTGAAATGATAAATTTAAGGATTTAATTTTATTTATAAATAAAAATTTTTGTTAAAAAAATTATAAAATAAAAGTTAATACAATTTGAAATTTTATGAAAATCTAATAGATCTTAATTAAGTTAATTTAAAAATTCTTTTAAAAATAAAATGATTTTGGTGAATTTTATGTAAATTTTAAATATGTTATCCTGAATAGATATATAATAATTATATTATTATAAGAATAAATATGTATTAAAAATAAAATAAATTTAATTTCTTTTTAATATATTTTAAATATAAAAATTAATTTTTAAATTAATTCAAATTATACTTTTTATAATAAGTTCTATATATAAAAACTAATTTTAATTTAATTTAATATAATTTAATTTAACTGAATTTTATTTAATTCAATTCAATAGATGAATTCTAATTTTAATAATTTCAAACCATGAAATATGCTTTTCTTGCTGGTCTTTTGAAGGCTAAACCGTGAGAAATATTGACCGGTCTAGAAGTAGGCAGGGAGGCTGGTTTCCGTAAAATACAGGTTGAATGCGATAGGGTTGATGCTATGCAACTCATGTTTCAGAGAAGGAAAATTAAATCGGCACGCAGATTGATTAATTTGCTGACCACAGTTTCACCCTTCCTCGCTCTCGGATTTCATGATGCAGTCCCCTTGTGCAAGCCTTTCTCTTCTCCTAAATATTCAACTCTCTATCATTATCAAGGTAAAATGATTGGAATAGATACTACGATTTTACGAAAGAAATTTTTTTTCTTCATGCACGAATACTCCAATTTCAGGAATAGCGGCAAAATAAAAATAAAAATAAATAGTTTTTCATGAACTTTATATTGGTCAAGTTCTTTAGATGAAGTCCTCCTATTATTACTTGGTCAGTGCGAACCACTCGTCTCTTAAGTTTTTTTTTTTTAAAAAAAAAAAAGAGAAAAACTTGAATACGGTTGCAGCTGACCGCTGTGTTTCACGTGCATGCATCTTTTGACCTCTTGGGAGACCCCTGGGTTCAAACTTCAAACAACTTCGGTTCGATTGGTTGATACTGGTTCCTCGTTGCTCCTAAAACGCTTTTGAATTGCTCTAAATTCAACGCCTTGAGGTTCACAATGACAAGTATTATAATCAATTTCTACGATCATTTTAGGGAAGTCCAAAAACATTTCCTGCATTAATTGAAGGGTCGCGCGCCCAATTTTTGACATGGTATCAGTGAAGCAGAAAGAACCAAGATTAACCAAAAAAAAAAAAAAAGTGGAACCAAGAATGAGTTTGATGAAAGGGTCTTGCTAAGGTTACTAGTTAAGAAGTTAGTAATAAAAAAAGATAGACCCATTACTATATATTATTTATAATTACAAACTCGATTATATGATAGATAGTTTAATAATGCTCCATCAATTATACGTTTGATTAATAATTTTGTTTCATATAATTTCATTGATTACTTAACTAACTAATCTTTTTTTTAATACCTGATTTGCCTTTGATGTTAATTTTGTATTTAAAAAATTAATATGGAATTTAATAGTTGAAGAAATTATATTAAAATAAAAACATTAATTCCTTTAGTATTTTATATTCTTGCCTATTAGTCATGTGTTAAAAGGCAAACAAGTTAAAAAAAAATACATAACAGTAAAAAGGGAAAAAATAAATATTTTAATTATAAATAATCACATTAAAAAGTTAAAAGGAAAACAGAAAAAGCACCTTGAGCATTAGTCTACCAGGTTTCACATTAAACTGTTTGGATGTTGTATGCTAATATTGGATAGTCATGAAATGAAACATTTGGTTTATTAATTACTCCATGTTTGTTTAGTCCAGTCATATAGCTAATTAACCCAAGTTGCTTCAGCCACATATAATGCAAGTCAACTAACGCCAATTATATATATTAACAAACAAGACATCTTAAATCTCAATTTAGCACATGGATTTAATGTTAACGTTAGGAAGACGCGATTGACCTGGTAAAACACTAGGCCTGATGCCACTAATAGGCCAAGAATTGCAACATATTTATATTTTTAATATATAAATGTTTCTTGCATAACTTCAGTATAACTAGAGACAATTCACATTACAGCACATGTATGAAGTGGCCAATTATAACTCCAACAAAGTACTATTTAAAACAGAGGATTTGGCAATTTATATATATATATATATATATATATATACACACACATGCATACATACATACATACATACATGTAATCTCTCTTAAAGTTATGTTTATCATTATCCAATCTTAATGAAGTTAAAGAAATTAACGGAAAACATGATCACTTAATTTTAAGGGGCAATATAAAGTATAAACAAACTTGATACATATAAAAACTTATACGTGTCTCCCTCTATCATTAAATTTATCTTTGGATTTGCGTAATATCATATTAATTTTTCTTTTCAATTCACACATAACTCAATAATTGGTACAGATTTATTATTATTTGAAATATTTTTCATGTGACATTATCCAACTTTAATTAGATAAATCACAATCCATAATTAATCGAAGTTCCATGTTGTGGTAGTTTGACATAGTAGCCTGTATACTTTCAATCCTTTCTCACCAATAAACACGCAAGATCGGGAAGTAATAACTTGATGGAGTTTTATGGATTTGGTTGCTAAGTTTTTTAAAGCATTAAATATTTATTAATTATTAGTTCTACAATAAATATTAAAAACTTGTTAAATATAATTAATAAATATTTAACAATTCATCAAAATACTAATATCTAAAAAATTACTATTTAGGTTAGTTGGATCATAAATCAGCTAATTGAATTGAGCAAACTTGATAGTTGCTTCCTCCTACAGTAAACATAAATATTGGGCGTTAAGCCCTCTTAATTATTACCCAAGGGTTTTTTTTGTACTCGTTAAGGTTAGATAAATTGGCGGTAAAACTCACTCTTTAATGCTTTGTATTCTAAAAATAAATGTTATTTTTAGTATGAATAAATGTTATATTTGTTTTGAATATATGCCTGACTGAATTTTTGAATAATGAATGTAAATATATATTTTTAATGTAATGTATGCCTCATCTCTAATTAAAATGAAATTTAATAAAATAATTAATATTTTCGTTTTAAGATATTAAACTTGAAAGTTAAAACTTGCTAAACTTATTCTAAACTATCTTATAATCTAAATTTTTTTACATGAGTAATGTGTATGCTATTGCCGATGATTGTGGGAATCTTTCTAAACAAAAATAATACTATGCTTTGACTAAGTGAATACCCTTGATTTTTCTATATATTATCCTTAGATTTAAGTTGATCATAATTATATTATACTAGTTGGTGAAGGAAAAATTATACTTTGCCTAAATGTAATGAGAAATGTGTTTATGCTTTGAGTAAGCGCATGTACTCAATTTTTATATCTTATCCTTGCACTTAAGTTTATAATTATATTATTAAATGATTTCATTCAGTCTGACCGTGTTTTTCCAACAGACAAAGTCGGGACAATCGGGGGAATAGTATTTTTCTTATATTATATTAATGCGAAGGAAAAATTATATACTTTACCAAAAAATAACGAGAGGAATGCGTTTATTTTGCCCATTTGGGTTTTAGGATATGTCATCGTTTACTCACTTCGTTCCCTTTACGGACACACAAAAGTCACGTGACTATAAACAAATTATCCCAACAACTTCAAAATCTACATATGCCCGTTACTTTCCTCGTTTGTAATCAGATGTTCTTTTTGTTAAAATAAAACGAACGTGGCAATAAACTTAAAAGTAGAATAGATTATAAAATGAGCGGATATCTACTTACATTAAATATAAATATTTAATATTTATAATATTTAATAATTTTTTATAAAATATAAATTAATTTAATTTAATTATTAAATTATATAATATTATTTTAATAATTATGTATATTAAATTTAAAATAAATTAAATATTTATAAATATATAATCTAATAATTAATATTTATTTATATATCAAAAAATATATTATACGTTAAAATAAAATTATATAATAAAATATTAACTAATTTTAAATTATTTTAAATTTTATAAACTTAATTTATTTTATAAGAATTTTAAATTTAATAATTAAATTAATAAAATTTTACGTTTGTAAAAAAATTATTAAACTTAATAAGTATACAAAATTTATATTAGTATAAGAAGATCCCCACTTTTATAAAATTATTTGTAATAACAAGTATAGTCACATATATTTATTTTCTTTCATATCTAAAAATACAAAATTTAAATATATCTATACAACAACCCCGATTTTGTTTTTTTGTTTTTTAAAAAACACTTTATAAAGTGATGGCACGTTTTTTGCGAAAAGTGAAAAGAGAGTGTGAAATGACCTGAGCCATGATGATAGCGCAGCTAGTGGCCCCTTGCATTGCACCATTCACCACTGATAGAAGCATGCTGCATTATCCTCCTGCAGGTGCAAGTTGGGTGATGTATGGCCCCAGCTGGGTCATGGTTTTGGGTGGCGGCTTTGACATTTCGCGTAGCACATCATATGCCATAAATGTGGATATACGACAAGAATCTGGGTCACCACGTGACACATTTCATCGCCGACAGTTGCCGCTTACATCACCATCATCATCGCCTTTAATGTTATTTGTAATTTTTCTTTTCTGGCTTTTTTCCTTTCGATTTCTATCCCTTATATTCTTGTACCCTCGTGTTGTTCATGTTAATTGAATATTGCTTAACCTTTCTTTAATTGACCCAACAATTAGAACGAAACACAATGTGAAAGCTACAAAAGTTCACGACTTACCCCCAGGAATAGAAAAAATACATGCTCGAAACAATTTTCAATCATCCAATCGATATCAAAGGGTTGATGGCGATATGCTTTTGACGGAAAATATATAGTTGAAGCTGAGCTTCATCTCCCAAAACCATCGAATTGCATTGGTTACTTTCTATCTATAGTGGGAAATGACTTTAAATACACCTTGTTTCCAAACTACGGCCATTATATATGATTATATATTATATATTATTAACCAATGCGATATTTATTTGGATAGTTACAAGCCCCCAAAGAAAGAGATAAGTTGTGTATTAATAGAACATTGGAACCTTACTAAAACTTCACTTCTTCTTTGTTCAATTGGATAATCCTACTCGTCGGAGAAAGATTATCGAGTACAGTGAATTTAAAACTGGTTGTAAAAAACACCTGGCATTATTTTTACGCACTTTAAAATTTCTTTCTTAACGAACATTTGTTGGGACTGTGTGAGTTGACCAGCTTGTTATATTATTTTATGTACTTATATGTAATATGACCAAAGACTATTCTTTTTAACAATATGTGCTTAGATTATTCTTGTTTTAATATATATAAATATATATTGATCTTATTTAAAATGTTTTCAAACGCTGATACATCACCGCCCATATATATATATTGCTTCTAGACATCAAAAGTAAAACAATTAAGTGTCCAACGACCAAAAGTCTGATTTTGCGAGTTAGATTCCAGCTATCATATTTTTATAATTATTTGAAAAAAAAACGTAATCGTATAGTCCTCTTAATGTGAGCTATGAACGTCGAATGCATTTGTTTGAATATGTTTAATTAAGAAGAATCCTCTCCAACCATTTTCAATCTGAAGTAATTATTTTAATAAGCTTCATTCAACTAATTCTATAACGAGTCAACGTAATCAGTATTAATTCATTTATTTTCCAGCCGGAGTTACTTTTAAAACTAAGTATCTAATGTGTTAATAAAATATTTGATAATAAAAATATTTCATATTTGTTGTCACAATAAAAAAGATTACCCAAAATCAAATCAAAATAAAATTATTAGAATTTCTTAGAAATACGTAAATATAAAATTACGAATTTAATTAACAAAAGGCAAATTTTAATTCCAAAATTAAGTCTTCATAGTTTTTTTATTTATAATATATATATGTATAAAAATATCTAATTAATTGGAATCTTTATAATATATCGCATTAAAGTATTATTAAAAAACATGTGCTTGGTCAAAGAAACAATGACAACTGGGGTCCAAGTAAGGAGGAAGCGAATGAAGAAGTTTTGACTTAGAGGATAAACACAAGATAGATGCAGCCCACGCTGTCTCTCCAGCGAATCTTATCTCAGTGAGAATTGAAATTTACTTTGGCCTCTTTCCTTTACACTTAATTTTTTTTTAGTTAATTATTACATTTGATTTCATTGTAACGTATTTTTTAATATAAATTTTTTTAATATTATTATTCAATCATATAATTTAAATATTATTAAAAAATTTAACTATAATAATAATAATTATTTAAAAAAATTAAATTTAATAATATATGATATATAATTAATTGATAATATAAAAATAAAAAATTACTGTGTACTTATTTCTTTTAATATAAATATCTTAATTAATTAATAAATATTTACTAATTATTATTATTTTATTATTTTTAAATACTTATAACAATTAATAAACGATAAATATTTGATCATATTAAATATCATATCAAAAACAAATTATGATATCGACGCCAGTCAAAAAAAAAAAAAAGTGTATTACGTTCACACGACGTTTTTCTTTGTCGACCTGCAGTCAGATCCCAAGGTTTAAGATTTGAAGGAGCATGAGTTGGAGAGAGAAACCAATGGACGAACGGGCGCCGCTTCCAGAGAGGGTGGTAATTAAATATTAATGCTTCTCCTTTGATCTCTGACGCTAACAAAATCAAATTCCCGTGTGCTATTTAATTTGTTTCACCCTCATGTTCCAGTTTTGTCTTGTTCATGTTAGCGTCTAGGTAAAGTTGGTCATTCATGAGTTGAGCCCTTCCATCGATTGGAAAAGTCATCTCCCTCTCTCTGTTGAATGGAGGCTCAAACTTTTCCGTGTTTTGACTTTCCCACATTTGGAACACGGATATGCGTATAAATAAGACGACCTCTCGCACTCTCTCTCTCTCAACTCTCCACTGCCAAAGTATTCAAACCATTACAACTCCTTCACCAATTCTCAACCCTTTTCATCATCTCTGCTGCTGCTAGCTACCTCTTCTTTTGTGATTTAGATTCAGAAAAACTCCAAACTTTCTGCTGCCTCTGCCTTCTTTCAGAGTTTCTTCACAAGATATGGATGAGATTGAGGTTCCTTCTTTCTTTCTCTGTCCCATTTCATTAGAAATCATGAAGGATCCAGTCACTGTCTCCACCGGTATCACCTACGACCGAGAGAGCATTGAGAAATGGCTTGTTTTCTGGGAAAAAACAAGACCTGCCCAATGACCAAGCAGCCACTGTCAGACTGCACTGATTCTCATCCCGAACCACACCCTTCGGCGATTGATTCAGGCATGGTGTACCATGAACGCTTCTCACGGCATCGAAAGGATTCCAACTCCCAAGCCTCCAGTCAGCAAAAACCAGATTGCCAAACTCCTCAATGATGCTTCTCATTCTCCTGTGTTGCAGATTAAATGTCTCCAAAAGCTTAAATCCATCGCTTCTGGGAGTGAAACAAACAAACGCAGCATGGAAGCCGCAGGTGCTGTTGAATTCTTAGCATCAGTCTTAATGAACAACATCGATTCCGCAGCTTTACCATTAGAGGCTAACCCAGATAATAGGTTTGACTTGAAAACCAGTGCTGGCGACGAAGCCTTAAGCATCCTCCATAATCTTCATGTATCTGAAGCTGGATGGAAGACTCTCCTTGGCTTCAGAAGTGGAGAATTTATTGACTCCTTAACAAGAGTCATGCAGAAGGGAAACTATGAGTCTCGAGCTTATGCAGTTTTTTTGTTGAAATCTATGACTGAAGTGGCTGATCCAATGCACCTATTCCACCTAAGAACTGAATTGTTCGTGGAATTAGTGCAAGCCCTGAAAGATCAGATTTCCCAGAAGGCCTCAAAAGCGATGCTCCAGACACTGATCCAAATCTGTCCTTCGGGGAGAAACAGGTTCAAAGCAGTGGAAGCAGGGGCCGTTTCGGTTTTGATAGAACTTCTTCTTGACTGCAAGGACAGAAAGCCTTGTGAAATGATGCTGGTGTTGTTGGAGTTCTTGTGCCAGTGTGCTGAGGGGCGAGCAGCGCTGTTGAGTCACGGAGCAGGGCTAGCCATCGTGTCCAAAAAGATTCTAAGGGTTTCGACGATGGCAAACGATAGGGCTGTGAGGATTCTGCTGTCCATTTCCAAGTTCTCTGCAACTCCAAGTGTTGTTCAAGAAATGATGCGACTGGGTGTGGTGGCAAAACTCTGTCTGGTGCTTCAGGTGGATAGTGGAAATAAGGCTAAGGAGAGAGCAAGAGAGATACTCAAACTGCATGCTCGGGCATGGAGGAATTCTCCATGCTTACCGAGCAATTTGCTTTCTTCATACCCAGCTTGTGTGTGAAATGAGAATTTTTACATTACTCTTTATAAAAATTTTCGTGTACAGAATTATTTGGATGGGACAATTAGGAATAAGGTGTATAGGTATGGGCATCAACTATTTCCCATGAAAGGTAGGTTGGGTAACAATTTGGGTTTTGATATGTTGAGTACACTAAGTAATCTGACAAAAAAAATGATGGTTAATCATACTAATTTTTGTTTCTGATTTTCATTCTTTTTCTTTTTGTGGCCTTTACATTCAATTGCTTAAAATGCTAAAAAATGAATTTGGATTGAATTACAAATGCTGTAAGCATGTGTTAATGAAAAATACCATAGTACTATGGCGAGATCTAATCTTGATATAGTGATAAGTTCATTTATTAATTAGTTTAGAGAGAATTTTATTTTGAGAAGTTCTGGTGAAAGAATTTTTAAATAAGGAAAAAATAAACTAAAAAATGTAACTGTTTAATTAATCATTTATTATTATTTGACAATAGATCAATCATTCAATTATTTTTAAATTAAAAATGTTTACAAGATTTCCTAAATCGCAATTTTCTCATTAATTTAAAAGATTTAAACTCATAAAAAAGAGTAATCTCATCAATTACAAGAAATTGAAATTTTATTCCAAGGACTATACTTCTTAATAATATTATAGCATTTGCAGAGTTTTTATGGGAAAAAGATAGTGAGTTTTGTGAAAGTAAACGTGCAAGAGTTGCTGCTTAATTTGTATTTTGTGCGTTAACATGCTGCTACTGCTTCTTCTTTTTTTTTTTTTTTCTTTTCAATTGGATAAGCCATATAGAAATATTTTGATATGTCTGCTAATCGCTATTCCTATATCATTGACGGGGAAATAGTATTGATCACGAGCTAGCTAGAACATGATGACCAAATCTGCGATGGTAATATATAGTCGAGCATGATGAAACATGGAAAGACGGCATGTCGTTTACTCTTAGTTTGATTGCCTCAAATGGAGGACAGGTCCAACTTTCTAGTTCCAACCAGATAAAGAAAAAGGAATTAGTAAGATCCTTAAATAACGTCCTTAATCAATTGCTCTATTTTTGGGAGATTTCTTTCTTCCACTTCTTTTGAATTTGAGGAATTAGTCATTGATCTGCCTCACCTCACAGGGCACCTACCCACGATTCCAAGTAATATTACTGGGATTTTGGACCAAGTAACTGGCTCTATATTGTAAGGGTTTATGCTTTTTTTTTTGTTATGCTGACGGCCTTAATTATAGCTTAGTGGCACCCAATTCCTTTAAGATGCATTTGATTCCAGGTATGATTTGCAGTGAGTGTAATACTCACACATAACTTATCTTTCCCCATTTCCTTGCTAGATGCCTTCTTCGTGAAAAAAATAAATACTATAATTGTTATAACTGGTCAATCTTCAAGTTTCTGCAGTACTATATGGATGGTTGCTATTAATAGCAATATTTGTTACAAAGCATTTGAAGTCACACTTAAATATGTGCAAAGTAATAAATATATTGGTTTGAATGAATTTGCCCCACATGCACATCCACAAGTACAAACAATACTGTGTTACAAATGGTAAAAGTAAATAGAGTATTTATTTTTGAAGTCGCATATTATTTGCAAAAAAAATTTAGGTGCTTAATAAATAATATATTTCTTTCATTAACTATAATCATATCAATTTTTAAATTATTATTATTTTTAAAAAAGTTTAATTTGAACAAATAACAATGACTCACAATGATAATATGTCTATTATTAAATGATACAGAATAAAAAATATTTTATTTCTTAAACACTTAAAAAAAAAATTTATTATTTGCTCTATTTTGAATTAATTAACCTTACAAGCACTTGCACAGCCGCATTTTTTTTTCGTTTTCTTTAATGTCAAAGAGTCATTGTTAAGAATTATTAGGTTGTGATATGCACTTCAACCTGATTTTGCTGAGTTAGATTCCAGCTGAGCAGCTTGATATCATATTTTCATAATTATTTTTAAAAAAGAAAAGTAATTAATCGTATAATCCTCTTAATATGAACTATGAACGTCGAATGCACTTGCTTGAATATGCTTAACAAGAATAATCCTTTCCAACCGTTTTCATTCTGAAGTACGTAATTATTCTAATAAGCTTAGTTCAACTAATTGTATAAGGCGTCAACGTAATCTGTATTAATTCATTTATTTTGGAGCCGGAGTGCTTAGTTTTAAAATTAAGTTTCTAAGATATTTAGAGAATATTTGATAATAAAAATATTATATGTTTGTTATCATAACAAAAAAAATCCAAAATCAAGTCAAAATAAAATTATTGAAACTTCGTAGAAATTAAATATGTAAATATAAAATTACGAATTTAATTAACACTAGACACATTTTAATTCTAAAATCAAGTCTTCATAGTTTTTTATTAATAATATATATGTATAAAAATATGTAATTAGTGTGAATCTTTGTGTAACACGTGCTTGGTCAAAGAAACAGTGACAAACTGACAACTGGGATCCAAGAAACGGTGATTGGTGAAGCGAGTGAAGAAGTTTTGACTTTGTGTTATGAGAAAAAAAAAAAAAACAACGGACACGACACGATGCCAGCAATGTCCAATGAATCTTATCTCAAAGTGAGAATTGAAATTTACTTTGGCTTCTTTCCTTTACTTTATTATTAAATTATTTTTTAATTATTAATTATTACATTTAATTTAATTTTAATATATTCTAAACTTAAAAAAATTTATATTATTATTAAATTATATATTTATTTATTTATTAAAAAATTAAATATAATTATAATTAAAATTTAATTTTAATTTATTATTAATTTAAATTTTTTTTAATTATTATTTAATTATATGTGACTACATTATTAAAAATATTTAATTTTTTAATAATTATTATTATAGTCAAATTTATTTATTAATTTTTAATACATAATTAGTTAATGATATATATTTTTTATATTAATAATAAATTAAAATTAAATTTAATTAATTATTTAAAATATTAAAATTTTTAATAATATATAACACATTATTGTCGCTGATAATATAAAAAATTAAAAATATTCTGTACTTATTTTTTTTAATATTTATATCTTAATTAATTATCAAATATTTAATAATTATTAATATTATTTTATAAAATTTAAATATTTATAACAAGTAATAAATATTAAATATTTGATCTAATTAAATATTATAAAAAAAATTATGATAGCAACAACAGTAAAAATCAAAAATTAAAACTCCATTCCTTAAAACAAAAAAAAAAAACTCCATTACATTCACAATACATTTTCTTTGTCAACCTGCAGTCAGATCAACATTTAATATTTCAAGGAGCATTGGAGAGAGAAGCCAATAACAACGGCGCGTCAAAAGAGAGGGGGGAGCAAAAGCATATTTGAGTTAACTTATTATATATTTAAAATAATTTATAATTAAAATTTTATTAAATAATTTTAAAAAAAAGATAATTTTTTTTAAATATTAAACTTTACCAAACATGCAGGTAAATGCTATTCAAGACTAGGCAAAATGGGTCCCTTCCACCAATTGGAAAAGTCATCTCCCTCTCCCCGTTGAATGGAGGCTGTAACTTTTCCGTGTTTTGACTTTCCCGCATTTCGAACACGGACATGCGTATAAATAAGAAGACCTCTCGCACTCTCTCTCTCTCAACTCTTCACTGCCAAATTCAAACCATTACAACTCCTTCATCAATTCTCAACCCTTTTCATCTTCTCTGCTGCTACTAGCTACCTCTTCTTTTGTGATTTAGATTCAGAAAGACTCCAAGCTTTCTGCTGCCTCCGCCTTCTTTCAGAGTTTCTTCACAAGATATGGATGAGATTGAGGTTCCTTTCTTCTTTCTCTGCCCCATTTCGTTAGAAATCATGAAGGATCCAGTCACTGTCTCCACCGGTATCACCTACGACCGAGAGAGCATTGAGAAATGGCTGTTTTCTGGGAAAAACAAGACCTGCCCAATGACCAAGCAGCCACTGTCAGACTGCACTGATCTCATCCCGAACCACACCCTCCGGCGATTGGTTCAGGCATGGTGTACCATGAACGCTTCTCACGGCATCGAAAGGATTCCAACTCCCAAGCCTCCAGTCTTCAAAAACCAGATTGCCAAACTCCTCAATGATGCTTCTCATTCTCCTGTGTTGCAGATTAAATGTCTCCAAAGGCTTAAATCCATCGCTTCTGGGAGTGAAACAAACAAACGTAGCATGGAAGCCGCGGGTGCTGTTGAATTCTTAGCATCAGTCGTAACGAACAACATCGATTCTGCAACTTTACCCGAATTAGAGGCTAACCCAGATAATGGGTTTGACTTCAAAAACCGGTGCTGGCGACGAAGCCTTAACCATCCTCCATAGTCTTCATGTATCTGAAGCTGGATTGAAGACTCTCCTTGGCTTCAGAAGTGGAGAATTTATTGACTCCTTAACAAGAGTCATGAAGAAGGGAAACTATGAGTCACGAGCTTATGCAGTTTTATTGTTGAAATCGATGACTGAAGTGGCTGATCCAGGGCACTTATTCCACCTAAGAACTGAATTGTTCGTGGAATTAGTGCAAGTCCTGAAAGATCAGATTTCCCAGAAGGCCTCAAAAGCGACGCTCCAGACACTGATCCAACTCTGTCCTTGGGGGAGAAACAGGTTCAAAGCAGCGGAAGCAGGGGCCGTTTCGGTTTTGATTGAACTTCTTCTTGACTGCAAGGACAGAAAGCCGTGCGAAATGATGCTGGTGTTGTTGGAGTTCTTGTGCCAGTGTGCTGAGGGGCGAGCAGCGCTGTTGAGTCACGGAGCAGGGCTAGCCATTGTGTCCAAGAAGATTCTAAGGGTTTCGACGATGGCAAACGATAGGGCTGTGAGGATTCTGCTGTCCATTTCCAAGTTCTCTGCAACTCCAAGTATTGTTCAAGAAATGATGCGACTGGGTGTGGTGGCAAAACTCTGTCTGGTGCTTCAGGTGGATAGTGGAAATAAGGCCAAGGAGAGAGCAAGAGAGATACTCAAACTGCATGCTCGGGCATGGAGGAATTCTCCATGCTTACCGAGCAATTTGCTTTCTTCATACCCAGCTTGTGTGTGAAATGAGAATTTTTACATTCCTCTTTAGACATTTTTTTCGTGTACAGAATTATTTGGACAGGACAATTAGGAATAAGGTGTATAGGTATGGGCATCAACTATTCCTCATGAAAGGTAGGTTGGGTAACAATTTGGGTTTTGATATGTATTTCCTAACAATTGAGTACACTATGTAATATGACACCAAAAAAAAAATGATGGTTAATCATGCTGATTTTTATTTCCTGATTTTCATTCTTTTCTTCTTGTGGCCTTTACATTCAATTGCTTAAAATGCTAAAAATTGAATTTGGATTGAATTACAAATGCTGTAAGCATGTGTTAATGAAAAATACCATAATATTATGGCGAGATCTAATCTTGATATAGTGATAAGTTCATTTATTAATTAGTTTTGAGAAGTCCTGGTGAAAGAATTCTCAAATAACGAACGAAAAAAAAACTAAAATCGTGTTTTATGGTTAATGTAACTGTTTAATTAATCATTTATTATTATTTGACAATAGATTAATCATTCAATTAATTTTTAAAGTAAAAATGTTTATAAGATTTCCTAAATCGCAATTTTCTCATTAGTTTAAAAGATATAAACTCATAAAAAACAGTAAGATAATCAATTACAAGAAATTGAAATTTTATTCCGAGGACTATACTTCTCAATAATATTATAGCATTTGCAGATTTTTATGGGAAAAAGATAGTGAGTTTTGTGAAAAATAAACGTGCAAGAGTTACAGCGTAATTTGTATTTGGTGCTTTACCTTACTTCTTCTTCTTCTTTCTTTTAATTGGATAAGCCATATAGAAATATTTTGATGTGTCGGCTAATCGCTATTCCTATATCATGGACAGGGAATTGGTATTGATCACGAGCTAGCTAGAACATGATGACCAAATCTGCGATGGTAATATATAGTCGAGCATGATGAAAGTCGTTTACTCTTAGTTTGATTGCCTCAAATGGAGGACAGGTCCAACTTTCTAGTTCCAACCAGATAAAGAAAAAGGAATTAGTAAGATCCTTAAATAACGTCCTTAATCAATTGCTCTAATTTCGGGAGATTTCTTTCTTCCACTTCTTTTAAATTTGAGGAATTAGTCATTCTGCCTCAATTCACAAGGCACCTACCCACGATTCCAAGTAATTTTACTTCCATTTTGGACCAAGTAACTGGCTCTATATTGTAAGGGTTTATGCTTTTTTTTTTTGTTATGCTGACGGCCTTAATTATAGCTTAGTGGCACCCAATTTCTTTAAGATGCATTTGATTCCAGGTATGTTTTGCAGTGAGTGTAATACTCACACATAACTTATCTTTCCCCATTTCCTTACTAGATGCCTTCTTCGTTAAAAAAAAATAATATTATAATTGTTATAACTGGTCAATCTTCAAGTTTCTGCAGTACTATACGTATGATTGTTAGTAAGAGCAATATTTGTTACACATCTTTGAAGTCACACTTACATATGTGCAAAGTAATACATTTTGATTTGAACGAATTTGTCCCACATGCACATACAAACAATGATGTGTTACAAGTGGCGTAAGTAAATAGTATACTTATTTATTTATGAAGTCAGGTTCATTTAGGTATTATTCAAAGAGTAAAATATTTATGTCATGCAATGATAATCATATTAATTTTATAAATTATTATTATTTTAATTATATAATAATAATAATTTATAAAATTAATATGACTATCATTAAAGATGTAGAATAAAAAAAAATATTACTTTTTAAATATTTAAAAATTTCTTTATCATTTGTTCCGTTTAGAATAAATTAACCTTATGAGTAATCAAGAGCCGCATTTTTTTCTCTTTTTTTTTAATGTCAAAGAGTCATTGTCAGGAATTATATTAGGTTGTGATATGCACTTCAGTCTGATTTTACGAGTTAGATTCCAGCTGTGCAGCTTGTTATCATATTTTTATAATTATTAAAAAAAAAAGCAAAGTAATTGTATAGTCGTCTTAATATATATGAACTATGTACGGGGAATGCATTTGCTTGAATATGTTTAACAAGAATCCTCTCCAACCATTTTCAATCTGAAGTAATTATTCTAATAATTAAGCTTCGTTCAACTAATTGTATAATATCAACGTAATCAGTATTAATTCATTTATTTTGTAGCCAGAGTGCTTAGTTTTAAAACTAAGTTTCTAAGATATTTAGAGAATATTTGATAATAAAAATATTTCATATTTGTTGTCATAACAAAAAAAAATCCAAAGTCAAATCAAAATAAAATTTTTAAAACTTCGTAGGAATATGTAAATATAAAATTACAAATTTAATTAACAAAAGACAGATTTTAATTCTAAAATCAAGTCTTCATAGTTTTTCTATTTATAATATATACGTAAAAATTATCTAGTTGGCTAGTTTGAATCGTTGTGTTATTCATAAGTCTTTATAGTGACTGGCATTAAAGTATGATTAAAAAACACGTGCTTGGTCAAAGAAACGGTGACAACTGGGATCCAACTCCAAGTAAGGGTGAAGCCAGTGAAGAAGTTTTGACTTCTGAGTTATGACTAATGAGGATAAGATGGAACCGGACACGACGTCTACACTGTCTCTCCAATGAATCTTATCTCCAAGTGAGAATTGATATTTACTTTTTGTTAATTATTACATTTGATTTAATTTTAATATATTCTTGATATAAATTTTTTTTATATTGTTATTTAATTATATATTTATATATTATTAAACAATTTAAATGTGATAATAATTATTTAAATAATTAAAATTTTTAATATTATATAACATATAATTACAGCTAATAATATAAAAATCGAGAATATTCTGTACTTATTTTTTGATATTTATATTTTAATTAATTATTAAATGTTTATTAATTATTAACATTATTTTATGAAATTTAAATATTTATGACAAGTAATAAATAATAAATATTTAATCAAATTAAACATCATAAACAAATTCTGATAGCAACAGTAAAAATTAAAATTAAAACTCTATTACAGTCACATGACATTTTTCTTTGTCGGCCAATAGTAAGATGGCAAGGTTTAAGATTTGAAGGAGCGTTCGTTAGAGAGAACTCAATGACTAAACCGGCACCGCTTTTTGAGAGAGAAAGTCAAAAGAGGATACAAACACTAACTTATTTTATTTTTAAAACGATTATTTATAATTAAAATTATACTGTAATAACTTTTAAAGAAAAGGTAATTTTTTTTAAACATAAAATTTTACTAAACATGCATATAAATACTAACAACACTACTCAATGGCGGGGCCAAGAGGGGCTAGGGGGTGACATGGCCCCCTAAACTTTGACAACTTTACTTAATATATGTGTAATTTTTTTATTTGGCACTTCCAAAAGATTATAAATTTTATATAATATTCTCAAGTAAAGAAAAAGAAGTATAATTATACCAAAATATGACCATAAAATAACGATAATTTCATTTGTTTCTATAATAGTTTTAGTATTCAAAATTTTGATATGAGTTCTTTTCTCTTCAATATAATTCATTTTCGTCACTAAAAGGGTAATATGACAACAAATAAAGCAACATTATCGAGTAAATTTATTCACAATTGTTATATATTATCAATTGAAATATTTGAATGATAAATTCATAAAACAAGTTATAAAGCTTCTTAGAGCGCAACTATATATAAATCTTACATTTTTCACAGCAAGAATAAATTTCAATGAGATATGAATTGGAGCATCGTGAGCTTGATGCGTTTTGCAATAAAATGAAAATAATTTTCTAACATAATATATGATTACATTAAAATGGAAATTGTAAAAAAAATTTACTTAAGATTTAACAATAGATGACTTCTAATTATTATTTAAAGTAACTATAAACATAATTTCAAAAATAAATATATATGTTTAACGTTATATATTTTATACACTTTTTTATAACAATTATTACATAAATATTTTCATAATTTAAAGTGATTTACATCATATTAGTCAGGAATTTAATTCAATTTTAATAATCTATGTACATAATAATTGAAATTATTTAATTTTAAACTGAGAATATTTAATTTTAAGTTTAAAAATAATGTTTTCCCTCCCAAAAAAAAAAATTTGTAGCTCCCCCTCTCCACCGCTGACAAAACAAATTCCCATGTGCTATTTAATTCCTTTCACCCTCCTGTTCCTGTTCCTATTCCTGTTTGTCTTGTTCATGTTAACGACTAGGCAAAATGGGTCCCTTCCATCAATTGGAAAAGTCATCTCCCTCTCTCCGTTGAATGGAGGCTCTAACTTTTCCGTGTTTTGACTTTCCCGCATTTCGAACACGGACATGCGTATAAATAAGAAGACCTCTCGCACTCTCTCTCTCTCAACTCTTCACTGCCAAATTCAAACCATTACAACTCCTTCATCAATTCTCAACCCTTTTCATCTTCTCTGCTGCTACTAGCTACCTCTTCTTTTGTGATTTAGATTCAGAAAGACTCCAAGCTTTCTGCTGCCTCCGCCTTCTTTCAGAGTTTCTTCACAAGATATGGATGAGATTGAGGTTCCTTCTTTCTTTCTCTGCCCCATTTCGTTAGAAATCATGAAGGATCCAGTCACTGTCTCCACCGGTATCACCTACGACCGAGAGAGCATTGAGAAATGGCTGTTTTCTGGGAAAAACAAGACCTGCCCAATGACCAAGCAGCCACTGTCAGACTGCACTGATCTCATCCCGAACCACACCCTCCGGCGATTGGTTCAGGCATGGTGTACCATGAACGCTTCTCACGGCATCGAAAGGATTCCAACTCCCAAGCCTCCAGTCTTCAAAAACCAGATTGCCAAACTCCTCAATGATGCTTCTCATTCTCCTGTGTTGCAGATTAAATGTCTCCAAAGGCTTAAATCCATCGCTTCTGGGAGTGAAACAAACAAACGTAGCATGGAAGCCGCGGGTGCTGTTGAATTCTTAGCATCAGTCGTAACGAACAACATCGATTCTGCAGCTTTACCCGAATTAGAGACTAACCCAGATAATGGTTTTTGACTTCAAAACCGGTGCTGGCGACGAAGCCTTAACCATCCTCCATAGTCTTCATGTATCTGAAGCTGGATTGAAGACTCTCCTTGGCTTCAGAAGTGGAGAATTTATTGACTCCTTAACAAGAGTCATGCAGAAGGGAATCTCTGAGTCACGAGCTTATGCAGTTTTATTGTTGAAATCTATGACTGAAGTGGCTGATCCAATGCACCTTTTCCACCTAAGAACTGAATTGTTCGTGGAATTAGTGCAAGTCCTGAAAGATCAGATTTCCCAGAAGGCCTCAAAAGCGGCCCTGCAGACACTGATCCAACTCTGTCCTTGGGGGAGAAACAGGATCAAAGCAGCGGGAGCAGGGGCTGTTTCGGTTTTGACAGAACTTCTTCTTGACTGCAAGGACCGAAAGCCTTGTGAAATGATGCTGGTGTTGTTGGAGTTCTTGTGCCAGTGTGCTGAGGGACGAGCAGCACTGTTGAGTCATGGAGCAGGGCTAGCAATCGTGTCCAAAAAGATTCTAAGAGTTTCGACGATGGCAAACGATAGGGCTGTGAGGATTCTGCTGTCCATTTCCAAGTTCTCTGCAACTCCAAGTGTTGTTCAAGAAATGATGCGACTGGGTGTGGTGGCAAAACTCTGTCTGATGCTTCAGGTGGATAGTGGAAATAAGGCCAAGGAGAGAGCAAGAGAGATACTCAAACTTCATGCTGGGGCATGGAGGAATTCTCCATGCTTACCGAGCAATTTGCTTTCTTCATACCCAGCTTGGGTGTGAAATGAGAATTTTTGCATTCCTCTTTTGACAATTTTTTCGTGTACAGAATTATTTGGATAGGACAGTTAGGAATAAGGTATAGGTATGGGCATCAACTATTGCCCATGAAAGGTAGGTTGGGTAACAATTTGGGTTTGGATATGTATTTCCTGACAATTGAGTACACTTTGTAATCTGACACAAAAAAGGGTTAATCATACTGATTTTTGTTTCTAATTTTCATTTTTTTTTGTGGCCTTTACATTCGATTACTTAAAATGCTAAAAAAATGAATTTGTAGTGAATTACAAAAGCTGTAAGCATGTCTTAATGAAAAATACCATATACTATGTCGAGATCGAATCTTGATATAGTGATAATTTCATTTATTGATTAGTTTAGAGAGAATTTCATTTTTAGAAGTCCAGGTGAAAGAATTTTTAAACAGGAAAAAAATGAACTAACATGGGGATTTATGGTTAATGTAGTTACTGTTTAATTAACCATTGATTATTATTTGAACATGGATTGATCATTTAATTATTTTTTGAATTAATGTTTATAAGATTTCCTAATTAAATCGCAAATTTCTCATTAGTTTAAAAGATTTTAACTCAGAAATTAAAAAAGAGTAATTAAGATCATCAATAACAAGAAATTGAAAATTTTATTCCAAGGACTATATAGGAGAATTCTTGATAGTATTATAGCATGTGCAGATTTTTTATGGGAAAAAGATATTAAGTTTTGTGAAAATAAACATGCGAGAGTTACTGCTTAATTTGTATTTGGTGCTTTACCTTACTTCTTCTTCTTCTTCTCTTTTTTAATTGGATAAGCCATATAGAAATATTTTGATATGTCTGTTATATTTGCTAATTGCTATTCCTATATCATTGACTGGGAATTAGTAGTGATCACGAGCTAGATAGAACATGACTGCGATGGTAATATATAGCTGAACATGATCAAACCTGGATAGATGGCTTGTCGTTTACTCTTAGTTTGATTGCCTCAAATGGAGGACAGGTCCAACTTTTGAACTCCAACCAGGATAAGGAAAAAGGAATTTGTGAGATCCTTTAAAAAGTCCTTAATTAATTGTTTTAATTTTGTGATTTCCTTCTACCACTGCTTTTAAATTTGAGGAATTAGTCAATCTGCATGCCTCAACTCACAAGGCACCTACCCACAATTCCAAGTAATATTAATTCCATTTTGGACCAAGTAACTGGTTCTACATCGTAAGGGTTTATGCTGTTTTTGTTATGCAACGGCCTTAGTTATAGCTTAGTGGCACCCAATTTCTTTAAGATGCATTTGATTCCAGGTATGATGTGCAGTAAGTGTAATACGTACTCACACATAACTTCTCTTTCCCAATTTCCTTACTAGATACCTTCTTTGTAAAAAAAAAAAAATACTATTATTGTTATAACTGGTCAATCTTCAAGTTTCTGCAGTACTATATATATGGTTGTTATTAAGAGCAATATTTGTTATTAAACATTATTTGAGGTCACACTTACATATGGGCAAAGTAATAGATTTTAATTTGAATGAATTTGTCCCACATGCACATCCACAAGTACAAACAATGATGTGTTAGAAGTGGCGTAAGTAAATAGACTACTTATTTATGAAGTCAGATATCATTTGCTCCGTTTAGAATTAATTAACCCTACAAGCACTTACAGAGACGCATTTTTTTTTATGTCAAAGAGTCACTGTTAGGAATGATTTGGTTGTGATATGCACTTCAGACTAGTTCAGCAAGAAAGATTGCAAAATTTATTATATTTGAAACTTTTGTGAGGAGTTTGTAAGTACTGTCGTTGAACTTTTCTTGAATGATTGAAGTTTTCATTTTCTTTGAAAAAAAAATTGTTATATGCACTTCTAGAAAATGAACTCTGTAGGATAGGAGCACGAGATGTTCAAACTCATAGACCAAGCTAGTTCTTGTAAACTTTACCAATTAAAGCAATTTGTATATAAGAATTTCTTCAACTACATCTACCCAAAAATAGATAGATATAAGAATCAATGCCACGTCCCCAATAAAAAAGAATGGAAAGAACAATCAGATCAGTCAGGAACCCGTGCGGGTCCTGAATTAATGACAAAAATTCTTCCAAATCAATAACCTCATGCACGAATAAGTTAAATCATTTTCACAGCAATGGTATTAGAATATAAGCTTGCATATGGTAATATGTCACCCCCTGATCCCTCTAGTTTCGCCGTCCACGACCACTTTATGGCATGAATAGTGTCCGATATGAGCAATCTCATGAGATATATGGTGATGATTGTCTAAGAATAATATAACAGAGATCAGTTATATATAAATATATAATTATTGTTTCTCTGTTAGATGAGATTTTATCAGTTAGTCTTGTATATAAACTATACTTTTTTGTCGACTCGAAGTTGATCGTGGGGGTCAGTTTCTTGGATCATGGGCTTTTCTGGGATCATGTGTTGCACATAGTTATAGGTCGGTTGTTGCTCTCTTTCAAGTCTGCATTTCAGTTTGTCTAAACTTTCAAACTTTGAATATCCCCCTAAAATATATCTCTGGTGGCCATGGGGGCCAACTCGCTACAAAGTGTGTGGTTCATGAATTTCGCTATTTAATCTTCACCAACTGGCAACTGCTATCAATTTAACGTGGAGGTCAATATACCAAAAACATGAAACAACATGTTTGAATTCGATTTTCTGACCCAGTTATGGAGAAAGAGAGATCATGAGCTTGAGTTGGCCATTGCACTGATGGGTGACCGGCTGCAACTTGGGTTAGGTCCAAGCACGTATTTGATACAGTTGATTTGGGTTTCAGAGGGTCGCTGAGATCCACCAGTTAATTGTACGCGACTTTAATTAGTACCCTACTGCTGACCCTTATACTTGTCAAAGACTTCAGGTTCAACACATACAAAATTATTTAAATCCCATCTTCAAATTAACCTACCTTCGTGGCGAGTCCACGGTACTCCAAAAGTAGGTAATGTTCGTAAGGTCCAAATAGAGGGCGGAGATTCTTCTAGCTAATCAATCATCTCTCATTTGATTAAAGTCATTAAAAGTGAACTAGTAACGAAGGATTTACATAATTTATAAAAAAAAATGGATAGTTAAAAAAAGAACTATCAAAGATGCGGTGATGAGTTATGTCAAAATTTCCTAAAATTTTTAATATAAATATTATATCAAATTATGTGTCTGTCAAAATCAGCATTGCTATAATATTTAAAAAATCAGAAAAATTAATAGAAAAGTGAAAAAAAAAAAGAAAGAACGTCTATATATGGTGTGAAGTATTTTTAGTTAACAATTAATAAATCTTTTCTTTTGTAATTACCATAGTAATTTTTTTTGGGTTAATTTGGATCATATGGAAAATTGTCACATCATCTAACTAGGATGAGAGTTGCGAAAACTCGAGACTTCTAACAGCATTAGTCAACATATATCTCCTAGAAAATATAACAAAATGAAATGCTGCAGGTTCTTATGTTCTGGTCATATTTAACCACCGCGAAAAACCTTATTGTTGGAGTCACTCATGCAATGTAAGTTATGGAGCTACAATTATGTGAAGCCAAGGAACTGGTTCTTGTAAGATGAAAAGTAATGCTACAAAAAGCAACCACATATTTCTGAATATATATCTTTGTTTCTCTACTAGCATTTCCAAAATAGATTATATCTTTGTTTCTTTACTTACATTTTCCAAATAGACTTGTAATAATGTTTGCAGAAGCCAAATTCTAACTATGTATCTCTATCAAAAGAACTCTAGCTTGGGAGGATGAACAATTCCTTTGCATGCACATGCAACCATATTTTATACCCAGGAAAGTGTAAAACTAGACTGACGTATATATAGATTGAAATGTGCATCAAGAGGAAAGAGTTTATCAGTATTGAGGTATATTATAGCGCCAAAGACTGTATTTGCTTACATCTTCGAATTATTTAGTAGTAATTAATCCAGTCTATGCATAACTATATATAGCAAGCAAAACAAGGCACAGTAATGAAGAAAATCATATTTTATCAAGGCCTGAAAAAAGAAGCATCCCTTGGCAAATCTAAGGGGCTCCAATTACCCATTAGCAAGTCTGCATCATGAGCTTCAGGTCCAAAAAGTGGCGCTTGGGTGGCTTGTAAGGCATGGTTTGCCATCACCTCAGAATCAGACCACATCATATCATGTGGGGCTGCCTTTTCGCCTGGCAACGGTGGCAACTCAAAATTGACAGTATCATCATGACTACTACAAAATTGGTCAATTCTATATTCTTGATGCTTCTGCATAGAGTTGATCCCGCAGAGGTACATTTGGAGATTACCCTCATTGAAATGGGACTCTGTGGATTGTTCAGGAAGATTCAAACACCCAGTAAGACCAAGTTCTACATGCAAAGTGCTTGGGCCAACATCTGTGTTCGATAGGCTTGAATGCTCTAGAGAAGGATCACAAACTGTTTGCATTTGATCTGGCTTCTCAGGCCCTGCTCCTGAATCTGGCTTTTGATTGAGGAAATTTGCATAAACTAGTGCAAGATCAATATTTGGACCATCAGACACCACTGAAGAGCTGGAGGATGAAGTCCTTCTGGGATCATCAGAATGCCCAACTGCGTTATTGGCAGAATCGCCATAAGGTGAATTTTTGGAAGGGAAACCGTCAGTGGATTGTCTCAAGGCCTTATTACACCGTCTGTTTCTCCGGCAGCCACCGCCAACAGGCACATTGCGGAGGGATCCTCCTTTGGTCCAGTACCTTCTGCAGCCCTTGCAAAAGTAGCGTGGCTGAGTTAAGCTGTAGTTTATTGTAGTAGCAGAACTTGGCGTGGGAAGAGCCACACCTGGGACAATTTGGTGATTTCTCAACAACAGGCTTCCACCCTCTCTCCATCACCACCTGCCTCTGCTTGCATGCATCTGAGTCATCAAAAATACATGTCCCCTCTCTCTCCGTGTTTGCCTGTGGGCTGAGAAAGAGAGAGAGAGGGAGGGAAATTTCAAGAGAAGGTGAAGTGCTAAAAGACTAGAACTGGTAACTGGTGAAGCTTCAGCTCCTTCAGCACATTCACATTGTGTTGGGGTCGAGTTTAGTTGTCTTGCAATGCACGAGAGCGAATTTGGATATAATCTTGGAAATGTGTATGCACCCATACACATGAGCATGAATGGGGTTAGTCAGCAAGGTAGTGTGTCTCTGCCCCGTGGGCTAATACATGGTGTCGGTGTTTACCATACGTGGCATGATGATATTGGTGGAGATGAGGGTTATTGGGGAAGCAAAACCCTCGGTAGCATCATTTCAGGTTTCTTTCAACCGCAGACAGCATAGATCATGAGAAGCACATTCCTACAAAAAAGGTTACCATCCCAAACCCAATCTTTCCCCGATCCCTCACTACTTGAAAATTCAAACTCACCCTGTTACCAACCATTACACACACACACACACACACACACATACGGTGTGTGTATATATATACATATTTTTCTGATCTCACTTTTTGCTTCCTAAACAAGAAAAATGAAAATCATTGCTCGGTATTTCATTTTCTTTTTTTTAATCATGCCTGCTAATCATTGTTGAGAGTTCCTTGTGTGCTTTATTATAGTTCATCTATTTTTTTTTTTTGGTATTTTGGGAGAAGTCCACTTCGATTCTTTTTAAATAAAATGTCTTTATTAATTAACGGTGTCTGAGTGGAAAGAACTCAAATTTTTATAAGTATTTATCTTAGTAATAAAAGTTCGATTTTGCATGAAGTAAACATCTTTAAAAAAAAAAAATTTTCTTTGATGTCTGACCGTATTTCAAAAAATTAATCACTTAAAGATGAGTGACTCTGATAAACCAAAAAAAATGAAATGTCATCATTTGCTTTGGCTTCTTAAAATATGTTGCTTTGTGATTAAACGGAAACTCGGTTATAACGAATTTTAGTTGTTATATCCTTTTAAATGACGACGAGTCATCTCATGTCATGTGTAGCTCTTATCACATAATGAAAAAAGTGTTATCTTGAACGTAAAAAGATTTCTCCGAATCACGTACATTTGTTTCAGGCTCTTATATTTTTTTCTCTTCCACTTTTCATTCTTTTTTTGTTAATTTTACTTTTTAAGTTAAAAGCTTTCGTTCCTAGCAAGCGTATAAGAAGATTTTTTTTTTTTTTTTGTGAATCTTCTAATGCTGACATAATTGGCTTATTCTCTACCAGACAACAAATGATAATTAACTAAAGACATAAAAATTAGTCTGCAGCACACCACCAAATTGCAAAATCAATATATACTCAAGCAACTTGCCCTTTTATATTTGTTAACCCTGAGAGGTGAAGTGCTTTGATTCAAATTATTAGTCTCTCTTCTAGGAGTTGCTCTGGTATATCTTGAACTGATCCCTCTCTTCTCAAGAAAGAGGCACATGGGAATTGAATTGAGTAAGCATTTTCTGAGGAAATAATGTCTCTTTCACGATGATATTTAAGAAACTTTGACTCTTATTTCTTGGATCGTGGGCTTCTCGGATCATGCAACTACCATATTTTCATCAATATTCCTAAAATATCAATGAAATTGCAAATGACAGTCCTCTAAGAAGCAAACGTTACTTATTTAAAATAAAGATTTTATTAACATGTGTCTTAAAAGGAATAAAAATAATATTTATTATTTTTTATAAATTATTTTAATTATTAAAAAAAATATTAAATATATTTTAAAATTTTAAAACTTTAAATATTTATACTTTTTATTTAATAATTTTTATTTTTATTCGTTAAAAATACACGTTAGCAAAACCTCTCTAAAATAGTTCATGAAAAATGAAAACAACTTAGATTCTCAAAACGAGCAAACGCTTTCTGTCTTTTTTTTTTCTTTTTGAATTTTTTTTTGTTTATCCCATTAATTTAGTCAAACATGATCAAATAAGGTCTAAAATGCAATTTCTTCTTGTGGAATAAGAGCTGCCTGGCAAAATAAGCAGTCGATAGTCGTTCGTGGGAATCCTAATTTAGCTATAAGAGTGAAACCTTTTTAAATACATTATTTTAGATTTAAAATTACTAAATTAAAAATAATGTTTGTGTCTATAAAATTCAAAACAATATTTTTTATACACCATTAACGTAGTTTACAATTTAACACATACACCTTTTACTTAAATTTGGACAGTATATGCTTCGTTAAAAAAAATCTTTTATTGATCTATCAAAAATTTTGTAATTAACAAAACAAAAAATAATTAAAAATATTATCAATAATCAACCAAGACCATTGACTTTACATCAATGATTTTCTATAATATTATTTTAAAATTAAACGATAACTTCAAATGAAATATATAACTAATTAAAAAATAATGATTATACAATGTTGATTTGTTGAAAATAATTTCATAAAATTACAGTAACTTGTATAATTGTACCATTTTTCATGGTCAACGTTCCAAGTAATAACTCATAATTTCATGAGAATTTATGTTCATAAAACTCCCTAAAATACACCACCCAAAAGTGACCATTGTGACCTTTCACACGAGCCCCCAGAATGATTTCTCAAGTAGGATGCAAAACATGCTTCAAAAGAGCGTCCAAAATGAACTCTGATGGACCAATTTGATTCTAGAGATAGCATCCAATCATGCACACAAGTCATTTAATATTCATATACAATATTATCTTGATAACCCAAGATGCTTAAAATCAGAGAATAGTAGACAAGATTGTATGAATAAAATTTGTGACTTCTTTTTCTCAGAAAGAATTGAGAGATCAGCAAGGGCACCAAAAATACAGGAATAAAAATGCAGGCTTTGCAAGTAGAGGCTTAAAATCACAACCCGAGGCATCAGAACGCACGCAAATGTGAGTGTCTATGCAACACAACTGCAAGGGCCACTTGTGCTGGACAACACTAGTTAATATAGACCAACAGATTCCCCCTTTGAATATGGCATGTCTGCACCAATTGATCCCTCAGCAAAGAACTGGTGATTATATTTTGAAAGAGAAAGAAAAAAAAATTATGTACAAGGTATTGCTACACTTTCCGAAGGAATTTTACATTTCAAGTTACAAAAAGTAATGTCTGTACAGCCCTAAATTCTAATACAACAAACTGCATCATGATTACACCAGTTATGAACGTTGATACCATAGGATTAATGACTTCTTACCATCTAAGGATACCCTTCTTAGCTCATCAGGAGCCACTCCCCAACCATAAATCATAATCATCTAAAATGGGCATCAATATTGCACAAGTCTAAAGAAATTAATATTTACAAAGTGCATATTAACACAATACAGTGGTTGAGGCACAAACACAGCACAACTCTCATCATGTGGATAATGACTGAAGGACATTTACAGGTATGAATTATGTCTACTTCGACATCATGCTGCTACAGCTGACCCAACCTTTCCTGCATAAAAGCAAAGAAACAATTTGAATCCCGGTTTCAAAGAAGCAGCATAAGAAAATACTAATAAATAAATTTTTCAACCATCAATTTTTTCTTGTAAAAAAAATAAAAGAACTTTTATATATCAAAGAGATGCCAAAATCAGTTTATTCAGCAAGTATTAGAAGAAGTATGCTGGAAAGCGGGAAATGTGTTGCAACATGATAACTAAGAAATATAAATGGGAGAAGACAAACGATTTACGGGCTAGCTACAAATTCTGAAGAACCAGGAAGTTATATACATAATCAACGCTCCAACAAACAGGTTAACCACTTCTTACACCAATTTCCCATACCCTACGCCTAACCCACCAAACACACACAGTCACACACAACTACACTAACAAGAGACCTTAGCAAAAAATAAGAAAATTTGAACATAATTCATTAGGTGTATAAACCATTCCCCTGGCCTCTTCCTCTCTAACAAGTAAATATTATGTCTTTGAAATAAATACCAAGAATAACAACCTGAAGCATCTGTATTAATTTTGGATGCTGCTCCAAGAGCTGGCAAAGTTTTTCACGGTCTCTCAATAAAGACTGCCATGTCACGAGGGTAAAATGATAAGAATAACGAGGGATAATCAAATTTGTCCATCAGTCTCTTTAATAGAAAATTATCCGTGGAAAATACCTGAATTGCCTCTGGAGACTTGAAATACTCATGCAATGACATTCCTGAATCTTGCTGCTGTGATTGAGCATCCCCTGGCCGTTGAGTATATTCAACTTGCTGCTTGCTGCTGCTGCTGTGCATATGAGAACTCTTGCTGCTGGGTCTGATAACAAGTCTGCATTGAAGGAACCTGAGGCTGCTGCTGCATCTGCAATTGTTGCACTTGAACAGTGCTCGGCCCAGCCATCCCTTGCTCCGACTGCTGTAAAGCTTGAATGGGTGGCCGATGGTGCTGAGGTGGTTGTGGAGGGCATGGGAGCTGGGGGGGCTGCAGTGGCTGCAACTGAGTAACAGAATGCATTGACTGAGAGGAATCTGGACAAACGGAGATGCTCTCCAAGATGCTTGGCTGGTTCTCACTCTGTTCCTGATTTGGGGTGTTACCATATAGAGTCAATGGGATAGAAGTTGCCCTACTAAACCGCAAAGATGGCATCAAGGGGATCAGTGGGTAGGATGACAATCTGGACCCTGGAGGTGCAATGGAGGCCTGGGAAAGTTCAGTGGTCCCGATACTTGTCTGACTATATAGAGAAGGTTGGGAGGCAGAAGTTTTAACAGATGGTAAATTATATGGACTAGATGCAAAAGGATGTGGTGTAGGAGGAAGTGGGGGAGCAGGTCTATTAGGTCCACGAGGAGAAGATACAGAAGTCCTAGAATACTTTGAATCTAGCATGGGAACAGAAGATGCTAATGATGTCGCAGTTGAACCGTTGTTGAATGGAGATGAATAGTCTGTCTGAACCTGCAAAGAAGCAGCATAATAAACTGGCCAAGAAGAAGAAAAAAAGAAGGGAAGAGATAAAGATTCATATAGTGCAGCAACCAGAAAAGAAGGAAATAATTAAAGGATAAGGGGGCCAAGTTCCTCACTTGGAATGCCACTGGATGCTGTGTGTCTACTGGCGTGTTAACAAATGGGATCAACTGACTAGGAACTGAGTCTGTCGCATGCAATATTACAGGTGAGACTGTTGGAGGAGGGGGCATGGGCGGTAAAGGAGGTTGGTTAGGCAAAAACCTCTGGTCATACAGTCCTTGAGAACCTGTAACAACTGTGGCATTACCAACATGTTGCGGGCTGTTCTTCAAAAAGAAATTATGGGAAGCCACCCTTGAATCAACCGGTAATTGCATGGATGGTGCAGATATATTATTGTATAGAGAAGCTGGAAACCCTGAACTATTTGGTTCTGTCATAGAATCATATCTACCAGAGGTCTTAGCTGGAAAAACATTCTTCGAGTCGTCGGCCTGTTCAACATACTTCCTGTCTGAAGAAACACTTGATTCACAAGTTAATGGCATATCAGGACGTGAAACAGACATCTTTGAAGAAAATTCACTTTGGGTATTTTCATCAATGTTAGATCCTAATGGAGTACCCATATGAGAAAACTGACTACTATCAACAGCATCATTTTCTGTCTCTTCAAAAATTGAGTGAGGAGAACTTTGGCCAACAATAACTGGGGCAGGCTGCTGTAAGTTATCATCCGGCTGCAGGAATGGCAGCTTGTCATCAGACTCAGACTCCTCTCCATCAAAAACTATATCAACTCCTTGAAGATCATCATCAAGATTTGTTTTTAATAGCTTAGATTTGTTTAACTTCTCCCCATCTGTACGATTCACCACAGAAGCATTTTTGAGATGTCCCACAGCCTCTCCCACTACTGTTGCTGCAGGGCCATGGTGTTCCCTTTGTCTTGCCATAAACTCATCTACATGAATTGATGGAGGTCTCCCACCAGTTGATCCTGCTCGTGGCACAGCTATTACATTGGTAACCCCTTCAACATTTCTCTCTCTTGCCACATAGTCATCCACATGCATAGATGGTGGTCTGCTGGTATTTGGCTTGCGCTGTCGGAAGGCATCCCTACGTGTAGGACCAGAAGAAACAGTAGACTGTGCTAAACCCCATGAGAAAGTATTTTGAGCAAAGATCTCAGCCTGAGAACTTTCTCCCCTAGCATGCCTTATCGGCCCATCCATTGACGGATGTTTCCTTTTGGCAGCAAGATTTGTCTGAGTTAATCTATCAGGTAACGTTTCTGGACATTCCCAAAGAAATTTCTCCCCAAGTCCTTCAAGGTAAAGATGATCATCAATCTTTTCAACACTGTTTTCAAGTATTTCATGTGTCTTTGAGAAACTTAAAACATCATTTTGAGGTAAAACAACATCATCCACCATCACTGGACCAACAGGCCTTTGCAATATTAAGGACAATGAATTAACCAACTTGGAAACCTTCACATCAGAGATCAACAGCAGAAATTACAAAAAAATAATCCAGCAAAATGATTATGAAAGAGGAAGCTGTGCTCAAATGGATTTATACCTGATATAATGGAATTTGTAAGTGAGATGTAACCAAACAGTCATCCACAGTCATCTTTGAACTTAACACAGCAGCAAACTCTAGGATGTAATTAATATTTTTGTCAGGAAAGCCAGCTGATCTTGTCATATCATCAGAAATGCCAAAGAGGTACTTCAAAGCAACAACTCTGTCAGCATTCAAACTAACCAACAAACAAACTGTAAGTTTATCCTGCCATCTTATCCCAAACAATAGCAGAAGGAAAAACTATACAGAAATTGTTCTTATATATCACAGCCTTCTTTTTTAATGCTAAGAAACTTAGTGATATCAAGAGATAAAATCAAAATTCAGAAATCTATTTGCAGTAAGATTTAAGCCCTTCATTGCCAAATATTTGTATTTTACTGAACTTTAGATATTTGTGAGTAATACCCCATATCTTCTGGAGTTTCCATTTCCTTACAAATCTTGATGATAAGGAGACTTGAAATTTCAAATTGTTGCTTCAACTTCTTTCATCATTTTGAGCTTCTAACTCTGGAATGATCACTTGTAAATCATTTCTCCATTGCCTGACTTAGATTAGTATTCTCACTAAATCTTTATTGAAGATTAATACTCCATTACTCCTAAATTCAAGATTTTCATTTAGAATCTGACACTTTATTAACTCAAATAAGGTTTTATCTCCTGACATTTGTGGTGTGTTTTGTGAGTTCTGAAACTATCAGTCATTATTCCTTAAATTGTGAACCTATGAAGCACAAACACTTCAAAAAGGGAGCCATGTCCAAGTCAGACCACATAAAATTCTAATGACACTCTTAAGTTTAAATTTTCCTGTGTCACCATGTTAGTTTCCCGTGTCCACGCTTCTTAGTTGTGAACTTAGAGAATATGATGTTTTTGAAGAGCAGTTATTCTGGCAGGATGCATTGGAATTGAAGCACTGCCTCTAGTTATTTTTTTATAATCTAAAAAAGTGAACAAGCACAAAACTTTGTGGAATGGTGCTTTGCTTTCAAGTATGTGCTATATTTGGTTGGAGCATAATGCTAAAGTCCTACACCCAAGACTTTTCATGTCTGCAGTTTTTATTGGATTTGCAGTTCTGTTTTAGGATTAATACATGGATTGGAGAGCTCCTTCAAGCTAATGTCTTCTGTTACTAATTTAATCTACTCTTTTATTTTTTAATAGAATTTTCTTTTCTTGTATATTGTTTCTCTTAGGAAGATTTCTTACCATCCACTCCTGTACTATTCTAAAAAGTACAAAAGAATACTCTAATCTTCACATGGATGACAAGCATAACTTGGAAAAATTCAAGAACCTTTTATAAAATGTTTATAAATCATAGGATGCCTATTCTCTCCAGTATTAGTTATTCCCACTTTTTGTTTTCTATAATTAGAAACTTCAACTTATCAAAATATATCCAATTTTAACACCACCACCCCCCCCCCTCCCCCAAAAAAAAGGCTTTCAGCTGCTACCTAAATTTAACCTTTAATTAAAATCCAAGAGTGACAACTGTTCTACAAATCATCACTACCACCACCTTCAATGTAAGCAGAAAACAAGGGGGAAAAACATTATTTTAATAACTTCAACTGCTCCATTCTAAAATTACATGGCGTTTTGAGAATTAAATCCAAATGAATGAGCAAATTGAAATAATTTCTTTTTTTCAAATTTAAGTCCGCATAAGCACATACATAGGAAGTTAATTAAATGTAGCTTATCCAGAAACTAATACCAAAACTCACCTGTCCCCATCCATGCAAAACTGCAGAGACCCCACAGACAGTGCAGAGACAGCTTCAATAACATAAGTTGACAAACCTTTTGTATCAATTGATCTCAACAACTTCACCCAACAACTAAGTAAAGGGGGGAAATTTCTCCATTCTGCTACATTAAGAACATTATAGTTCACAATCCTATCATCCTTCAGAGGTTTAAGTTCACAAGCATGAGATTGCATACCAAAAAGCGTAGCTCTGATTTCAGTTTGACCTGCACTGCAAGAAGCTAATTCTCTGAAAGCTGTAAGACAGGCCAGTAACTCTTTTCCAACAGGCAGGACCTGGAAGCAACAGAATTCTTGGTTACCATCAGCAAAGCAACTAAAAGCAGAACTATAATTCAAAACTATTCAGTGAGTTGATAAACCAATGAATTTTGACAATCATTTTGCCCAAGGACAAATGCTGTTTACATGCAGAAAAAGGCGTCTCATAAGCAACACTCAAATTCTAGATAGATCTAAAAGTATATATGGACAGGATCAGAGAGTCACCTGACAACTCTTCAAGAGATAATGTAAAATCAGTGCACAATCATCAGAACTCACTTTTCCAAAATTTTCACTGACAAGCAACCAGAAAATTCATCACTTAGCTATCAAACATAAGTAAAACATAACACTAACAAGAAAATACATTACTCACATGTCATGTCTTCTGCGGTAATGTTGAAAAGTTTCAGAACGAATAAGAAGTGTGATAAACTTGAATACTGGGAGACACCAACTAAACAAACTAAAGCTGCACTTTGCAGAATTTCTACTGTCTGCAGTCAGCGTTTCATCAACATCAGCAGTACATCTCTCCAGTACTTTTGTTAACATCTGAAGAGTGCCCTCCCTCAACAATAGGCCCTGACATAGAGAAAATGGACCATTTTTATATTATATAAACTATTATCATTATCAATAGTCAATACTATAATGGTCATAATAATCATGTTGAAAGTAAGAGGCAAAAATAAGGATGCATAGAAGGAAGTCGACCTTGCCAAGAGGATGCTCCAGTAGGCTGACAAGAAAATCAAGGAGCCTCAAAACCTGAAAGGAGAAATATACATCATAACATCAAATTAGATAAACTACAAGCATCAAATTTTGGAGCAAAGCAGAGCTTTACCTTGTATGCATCTATATCTGATGGGGAAGATGGTTCAGAAACATGATGAACAATCAATGACAATACCGGTTGTATAAGCATAGATGCATAATCAGCATTTTGACAAGCAATGCGAATTACGAAGACACGCAGTAGATCTTGAATGACCACTAATGCCTGCCAGGTAATCAGAATGACACAAGACAACAAGCATTTATACAATACACCCCAACAATCCCCACTCCCCATCATAACACGGAAGAAAATTGAAGTTCACCATGTAGGCAGAAACTACATACAGAAATGGCATAATGTTGTATGATCTCAGCAATTTTGTCAAGGTGTGGTGCTAACTGGCCAACCAGCTTCTCAAGGTGTCCAGAATCCAAATACCAGTTGACATGTTTCTCCTTCTGTGGCCCTAATAGCGTACCAACAGCCAACATTCTTTGTGCACTTAGCAAAGGCATTCCACTAGTCCAAAGCCATATATCTTCCTCAGGAAATAAATCACTCTTGCAATGGAAAAGAGATAAGACAGGAAGAATTAATCTTATAAAGAGTCCAAGAATAAGAATGGAAAGAGCACTAAATTATACAGTCATAGTATTTAAAGAATTACACCACCAGCACCTGACTCCAGAGTTTTGCAGAGTAAATAAGTTTTCAATGGAAAATATGCATACCAAAATATAGAGCAAACTGCAGGTTTCTTTTGGACCTAAAGTCAACATAGAAGTAGCCTGAACACTAGCAAGAAGAGTGTGAAAAAGGCCAGGACTCCAGCCATGTACTGGCCAAAAAGCAAGGGATGACACAATGAGATGGCAGACAGCTCCATAATTAATAGCATAATCAGGATATGGAGATGATATGTCTGCTGCACACGCAGCTAGCTTGGGGCTGCAATCACCAGAACTTGATCAACGATAAGCAGATAACATGATTCTCAAACCAACTGCAAAGAGAAAAGAAACTAGCAGATACCTTATTTCCCTGTGTAATTGTAGAAGAGCATTCATTAATTTTGTATTTCGGTGCTGTTCCTTTGTTTCCTATAAAATTGCAACCAAACTCAATCAATAATAGCTATGATTAACAACTCATGTTGAGCAAGTTACTGTAACTCCATCAGATGAATGATAAAAGAAGAAATTAAGGGCAGAGAAAGGAGAAAGAAAACACAAAAATAGTGATGTGCTATTCTCCTATCAGATCATCACACCCAAAAAAGGATTGAAAGAGACACACCACCCCCCCCCAAAAAAAAAAGAAAAAAAACAAAGACAACAAAAAATAACATGAAAGAATCAGGGAAGTACCAATAAACAACAAATCCTCCAGTCTCATTAAATGTGCTCATTGATGCTAAAATGAATTGGTGCAACAAAGTGTTCACTAGTGATTATCAAACGTGGATAACAAATGACGAAGATTTATTACAATATAAATTTCATAAAATCTCTAGCCTAGAAACAAAAGCCCCATAAACTTGTGGTATTAATATTAGTTAAGTTTTCTTTTGTTTACATAGGTATTGCAGATATTATGAAATTTCCATTGAAAGGCTGAAGTGCTTAACAAGATATTCTAATGATCCTGATGAAAGGAGGGACTTCACAAGGAGTTTTTTATATTCTCTGGATAGCTGGGTGACTTCATCCTTTATGATTCTATCGCAGATAGAGCTGTTTTGGAGCCAAAAGAATGGTTTCAGAGCCCCTTTGCTCCAAAGACTTGCTTTGAAGCTTCTTGGAAAAATCATGCTCATCATCATGTTGTGAACGAAACTAGAACACCTAGGCTTTCATCCACTCCTTGAAGAGAAACAGGATTAATCCTAAAACAGCCAAAGATTTAGTATATATGCATACAAATCTTGTCCTTTGTCTAAGAAGAGTGAAAAATATAATAGTTGAGCAAAATGTGGGAAGTTACTAGAGATTGATGAGTGGGTGCCATTTGATGGTGCTGAACGTCTTGAAGTTGCAAGTTTATCCCTTGTTGAACCAGAGTTAGAGTTGTTATCTATGGATAATGAATAATTGTGATTTGTACTTGACTTTGATGTTTGACGAGATTATTTATTTTGTACTTGACGTTGATGTTTTATTAGATGATTAATCTATGGATAATGGATGTTTATGAGTTATAGTTCATAAAATGAGATGTTTTACGAATTATTTCAATGAAATTATTAATTTTGTACTCTATGTAAAGGGTATGATTAAACTACTGAGCTTGCACTATTTCGAGTTTGAGATGCAATCAACAATCAACATGTAATAATCAATTCAAAACCATGGAAATTGCTAAAAAAAGTTTACAAAGGATTCTTGGTTACTAAGCTACATGTTCTCATTCTAAACATGAATTATTTCAATTATATAGTAACCACATAAAAGTACCATGGAGAGAAGAGACAGGACCTCCACAAGACACACCTGTAATTTCTGCAGAAGTGTAATCAGTAACATCAGGGAAGGAACCAAAAGATCAACTATACTTTGCTCACGATTACGTTCCAATAGTAAATCTGATGTGGTATTGCATTCTGTACCCTCATCTACAAGATAATCTGCCCAAAAGAATGGAAAATTACATCAAGTTTCAGAAAGAATAGATGACAAATGACAATACAGAATATTAAGGAATAGTTATATAAATTGATACAAATAAAGGACTATATAAGTCAACTAAAGCAAAGCCAGTCTGAGATCTAGCAAGGTCACACTATGCTTACAAATACTATTATCTCAAGAATGAATTGAGTCCAACTTCAAGACCAGTAGACCACAAGTCACTCCATATTGAAACATTAAGAGTTTATGATCTTATGAATTGACTAGCAAGTCTGACAATAATTTGTTACAAATTTGCATTCTAACAAAAAAATTATCATACTTATCATAAGTGAATAATATATATTGGAAATTATCTAATCATGTTAATCTATACTAAGCAAATACTATAAGTAAACAGAAAAAGTAACTTAAGTAAATAAAACCTCTTCCAAATAATATAAATTTTGTCTTCCAACCAGCTATTCAATTGAAAACTGTTAATAACATTAATTTACAAATCTGGCAAGTAATGTCTGTCAATTAATAGTGTGTTTGGTTTGGCTTTTGGAAAGCCCCAAACCATGGTTTGAGCAAAAGCATGTCTCTTGTAGCTTTTGCCCAAACCATGGTTTGAGGGTTCCAAAAGCTAAACCAAACTATAAATATTATGAAGGGAACGTCCAGTTATAATTTAATGTGCTAACATTACAGCCCATAATGATATAAGTAATCTATTATAACAAGAATTGTAATTAACTTACTGTAATTGTTTGAGGACCTCCCAAGCATGAACCTGCAATTGACTAAAACAGCAAAGATAACTACAATAGCACCTTCATCATACAGTGTAGCAGCAACAGTCTGCATTGATTAAAGACTGTGATAAGAAAGAATTTACAATTATCAATGAAACAATTCAAAGTAGAGTCATCGACCGTAACATACTGGGTTCTCAGAAATAAAAGACAAGATTCTGAATACTGTTGTCAACTGTGCCAGAGAAGAATCGTGAAGAGTAACACCATCAAAAGACTTTTCAGATATAAACTTTCCGAGATTCTCCATAACATTAATATCAGATTCACTGGAAGACTCTCCAACAACATTTTCAACATCAGTCAGATCTGACACTAGCATGCTAGTTGAAGTTAACTGGGCATCTCCTCCAGAAGCCAATACAGCAGCATAACGTAGGAGACCAATACCCCCATGTTTGTGGTATACTACACCGGCATCTATCCATTCCAACAACCGTGAGGGAGAATCTTTTCTGTTGGACCCTGGAGAGCAGAGACGCAAAGCCTTATGAAGTTCCATAGCATGCCCAATCCAGGAACCCAAAGATGATGCTGTGGAATCTGTAACAATGACTTCAATAATCTTAGCAGCCGAGTGAAATGTAGTAAGATTCAGTGGTGAAGATCCTGAATGCAACAGAGTAATCACAAACATTTTAAACCACTAGACAAGAAATTTTGCCAATACTGTGTGAAAAAGAAGACAACAGAGTGACTAGACTACCGTTGTTCTTCCCAACAGATTCAGGTTCCTTGACAGAACTTAATGCTTCAATCAAGATGGAAACAGCCTACAGAAAATGAAAAGAGTTAAAATACTATACAACTTAGTATCAAAACATAGTTAAGATTTCATATACTACAATGCCTAATATCACAAACAAATAAAACTGCAGTTATCTAGATCCATAACAGAAACTATCATTTAAGGTATTAACAGCTAACTTCTGTAATTGCAAACAAGCACTGATTTCATGTGCATGTAACCAAATGAAGCATCACATAAATGACATTGACAACTACTTTAGATTATAAAGCTTCATCAGCCTCACCAAGAATTCCAGGTAAAATACAAATTTAGAGGGGGAAAAAAGGCAAAGACCAAACATCTACTTCCTTTGCAAAATATTTTAAGCATCACTTCAAATCCAGTGAGTGTGCCTCAAGACTATACACTCAAATAGCATACTTCCTGATACTGCATTATTATGGCTTATTATAGCATAATTTTTCTGCATACCTCAGGAAAATTTCCCAAAGCCAACAAAGCCTGGCGTCCACAATCAGACCTACAAAATATCAGCAGATTTAATTAAAAGCTCAAACTATATTTAAAAATATTTAGAATTCAATTTGGACAAAAATAAGGCGATGTCCACCTAGAGAGAACACAAAGTTCCCACAAAACCCATAAGAACTCTTCTGACCGTGAATTTGATGAAAGCAAACGATCAATGGTATTAACCTAGGCCAAGTATAAAAATTATCACAATTAAATGCCAACCAATAATGGAATTCAAAATTTAAAAGATAAAAATTACAGCAGCAGCAGAAAGAGGAGGAAGAAAGCAAACAGGGGGCTGAAGACACTATTTTTTTAGAGTACAACTAACCATTTTTAAATGCATCCCAACTATCATCCCTATCTCCACCGGACTACAAAAGAAACCCTTTGACATCAAAACAGAAGCATATCGAAGAGGAATACAATCTTCCTTGTTGGCAAAATGACCACTCTTAAGTGCATGGATTAAAGTACTACAAAGTTCTGGATCCTGTAATAGGAATATCAAGCCTACAAAGGTAAGGCGGGAAAAGTGAATCAAATTACTTGATATTTCACTGATTGCTTTCTGATAATAGGTCCAACTATGTGTATGTGTGTGTGCACAAATGTTGCAAATACATGCATATTTATGAATTAATACTAATTGTAGCCAACCTGATCTACAAAAAAGAAATGAAAGAATCACAGCCTCAATGGATGATGTAACATCCATGAATATTTCCATGACATGTCCCTCTTCCACACGTAATATAGATGATGACAACAGTGCAGCTGATAATGAAAGAAATCCCCGCTCCTGCCTCAAAGATAACATGCGAATATACATAAATATAAGCATAAAGAAAAATAATTGTAGAAATTAGTCTGTGCATTCGAATGACATCTCGCTTTACTGGTAAACAAACAAAAATGTACAAAATATAGCATTATTCACATTTACTTTACAGAGACACGCATTATAGATCATGGAGCAACTAACAAGTTCGTATATATTAAAAAGCTGCATCTCAAACCTGACAAGCAGGTAAAATTTAATAAAAGTTAACACATAACATGTTAAAATTAGACGATATACCTTCAAAAGCCCCAGTATATGTGAATCAATGTCCCAATCTGAAAAGCAACAACTTGAAGAGCTGATCAAGTCAGAAGTTGTTTTATATGACAACAATCCATCTGTTTGACAAGTAATTAGTGATCTGCTTGCACAAGCCATGGGAGAAGGATCTTCAATTGGACCACGTGAATTTATCAATTTCTGCATTAGTACTTGTCAACAAACATCAACTAGGAATTCCTTAAGTAGCAAATTCTTGTTTAAAAGAAATAAAACTACCTAACTTGTGGAGGAATAGAAAGAAGAAAATCCTGCTTACTACTTGTTTCCAGTACTACAAAAGCCACAATCGATTGAATTAAGACTAACCAGGAGCTTTTTGAGCTGAATTTCAGCAGTAGCGAGCATATTCAAGGCAACATCGGTAACCCTTCCAACAGTACTGATGCTTCCCAGCACAGAGAGAACTGCAGACTGGCGAAGATTGAATTACCACAAGATCAAGAAGAAGTTCTGAAATGCAAAGAAACATTCACATCAAGCACTCTCATTGAAAGCTATACCTCATATCTTGAAGCAACTTCATAAAATCGTAAGCGATGAAGTAAATAGGTTGCAAGGGAAGCAACATCATGGCGAGGTTTTGCCAATATCAACTTCAACAATTGGCTATAACCTTCACTGATACCAGAGGGGATACTTCCATCTTCACGTGGCCACCAACCTAAAAAGCCTTCACATCCAACTGAATACCTAGTAGCCTGCTCCACAACACCAAGAAGTAGGAGCATAGTTGTAGTAGAATTCTGCCCATCCTTGGAAAAAAACATTGCAAGCTGCTCCATTCCGCCACTATTAATGAACTGAAAGCAACTCTCTCTACTGGAACACAGTAAAAGAGCCATGCTCAATCCTAGAAGGTCATTCTCGCTCTGCAGTAAAGCATATGAAAACATAAGCCAGGGCAAAAGGCAAAGACAGAAAGAGATAAGCAAATATGCGAGAGAGGAGGAAAGTGCATTTCTATGATTCTAACTTTCTCAACTAATATGGAGATGCTGCTAGAACACTTGAGAAGAGAACAACAGATTACCCGTGAAAGATAGTGGCCTCCAACATGTGAAGAGTGCCATCTAAAATGAAAGTACTGGTTAAACATATCCACCAACTCTTTGGAATGCAACATTTCAGCCTCCAATTCAAGATAATTGCCATCTGATGACCATTCGGAAGATACACTCCCTGATTTATGCCAAAGGACCTTGTAAACCTCAAGAAGCTCATTTCTTGCCTCATTAACAACACTGTGCAACTCTTCAAACTTCTCAGATCTCTTCTGCATCTGATGTCTGCCAATGATTGATTCACATATGTCATTGGAAATATAAGAAGAGACTGCTGATACTATAGTTCTTACGACTTTATGTCCAGCATCCTGAAGCTCTGAAATCTCCAAAATCTTTAACATCAACTGTAGAAACAGTTTGACTTGGAGGGAAACATCTGCTGCAGAAACTGGAATAGACAATACACTCAAAGAAGAAATTGAGTCTTCAATAGTAAAATTAGTAAAATGTAATGCATGTGGCAAGTCTTCAAGCTTCTCCTCAGTAGAGACAACAAGATCAGTCAATGCATTGTCATCAAATTCAATGTGAAACTGACCCAGATCCTCGGCTGTGTTTCCATATATAACCAAGCTCAGACTGCGATAGCTGCCCCTTACAACTAGATGACTAGTTACAACAGCCTAGGAAAGAGAAAGCAGTAATGAAACAGTAATTACAGTATAATTTTTTTTTAGAAAAAATGAAAAATAATTACTGTATAAGTTTGCAAGGTTGTGAAGATCATGAACAAGTCAAGAGGACAATTCATCCACCAAACATCTTTAACAAATCAAGAAAACTACTATTTATAAATTATACTTTAATATCATAAGCAAAGAAGAAATTAGACATAATAACCCAAAACCTCAGTCATATTTTTTTTTCATTTTATATTAATCAGTAAGTCTTCATTTTATTTTGCTACATCTATGTTTTATGTATATATGAAAAATTCATGATTAGAAAATCTTCAAAGCAATAATCTTTACTTAACTGTTCTTTAATAAAAAGATAACAGTTTAGAATCACAATTTTGTCATGCATGTAAAATATAGTTTTCAAGAGATGCATTTTCACATCTATCTGTAAATGTTTAATCCGAAGTTCCAGAACTGCATAGCACAAATAGCAGATCCAACAGAGAAATACGATAACATGAATATAGTTCTGCACAAATTCAATAGACATAGCTACATAGCTAGCAAAATTAAATATCCAAACAACTGGAGAAACTAGGAATCAAATATTGTTAATACAGCCAGATTATAGGATCCTTTAAAATGGCAGTAAATACCTCTACTTCTAGTACATTTGATGAAGAATGAGAATAGAGAAAAGGCTGACAAAGTCTCCTAAACCTCGTCTCTCCCTCACAATGAACAAATACCTCTACAGCAAACGATGGAGGTGAAGTCGCCCTGCAAAAGTTGCTAGCAATTGAGGTAATTTGTGGCAAAATCTTCAACAGTCCACTAAAATTATAGATATGCTATAATCCTTAGGGCTAACTAAAGCATACTTTCAGAACATGAGGGAATAAAACAATCATAAGTAACCACAAATTAGATTACATGTCGATATAAGAATCAAACTTTCAAAACCAAGCAACTATAAAAGTGGCATTCAATAACGTTCAAAATAGCCAAACAGAAGCTGTTACATATAACATCGATTTGCAGATAATCTTTCAATAAAAGAAGGGCATAAGAAAACAAAGACCACATACCCAACAAGTGTCACTACTTGGGCTACCGAAGATGCACTCTGTTCCAGGAATTCACAAGCAGTGATGACAATGGGTTCTGAAAAAATGACCTGCGAGAAATAATTTTGGGGCAGGGTGGAAAGTGTCATGGTGACAGCCAACTAAAATATGGCAAGACCGAGTAATAATAGCAACCGAGTACACAAGCACCACAAAGTTCGAAGTTCGTAATTGCTGATACATAGAACTGTGTTGCCATGGTGGGGGTGTCAAAAGAAGAGTGGCAACCAAGCTTAACAAAATTCAAATTTTCACAGAGCAGTGTAATTGAAAGATTGCCGCTTCAGCTAAGAAAAAATCAATTTAGAGTTACCTCGTCGACGTACTCGTCCAGATGTGGGTGAACGAAGGTCTGAGCAAACAGCACACATGGTTCGGGACGACCCATCTGCTACCTTCAATCTTCGAATTTGGGATCCGGAGGAGCATGGGCGTTAATTCTCCTGTATTTTGTATATTAGGGTTTATGGAGATTTGTGAGCTTCATACGCTTAGTTATATTAAATAAATAAATATACCAGTGAGGAATTTTAATTTTAGAATAAATAAATAAAAATTATATGAAAATGAAAAATTAGTTATTCTTATTTTAAATTTTAAGATGACACATATGCATGGAAAAAAAAATTAGAAATGCCAAGGCATATTTAATAAAATCGAAAAATCTAGCAATGAAAATTTATTATTTAATTTCTAGTGATAAAAAATTAATTATTAAATTTATTTTGTTGCAAAATATTGTTTTAGATGTTGAAAATAAGTTAAATGGTATTCTTAATGTTTGATATAATTAATAAAGTTACACTAGACTAAAATAAATTATTATCACTTAATTGTTTAAATAAACAAAATTTCTTAAATGTATTCATTGATTTCTCATGGATGTATTTAACAATTTTTTACTTAAATTCATTTTTATTTTCTATTAAAAAAGCAGACAAACACTATTAATTAATTTCACTTACGTTTATATTTAATTTGTATTAAATAATATTCACCTTTATTTTCAATGAGATTAGTGTAATATATTAATTATTTTAAAATTATGTAATTATAAAATATTATTAACAAAGTAACAAACACTATTAACGATTACAAAAATATTTTTTTTCTTTTGACTACTAAATTTGAACAATAAATTAATAGACTTAAGAAACCAATCTATATCTATAATAAAGCAAGCTGATTTAATCACATAGGTCAACAATTGATGCCTTCCTATTATCCCCCATTATCTTTTTTTAGTTGTTTTATATTTTCAATTTTGTTCAGCTATAAATGTTAATTGTATCTCTAGATATGTCAGGATGTTTCTATAATTGCAAGAATTTGTACCCTTTCTCCTGAGTCTTAATGAAATGGATTTCTTGGTGGTTTATTGGTAAAAGTGAAGGCAGTTTTTTTTTTAATTATTGTATCATATTTTCAATTTTACCTATTTATGAATGTAATCTCTATCTCACAGCATGTGAAGATATAAATGTAATAGGAGAGATTTACTCTATCATAGGTTTGAACGAAATGGTTGTCTCTCTCTGTATATTGCTCATTTGCAACACCCATGGATTGATCATGGTTTTGGTACCCATGGGCTTTGTTGATGATAGGCGCTACTTTATTGTTGATCAGGATCTTGGTAACAGTGAGATTGGAACTAACACACAATGTATGTTTACTTTGATTCCTTAATTTTAAAATTTTAAAATCATATATAAAATGTTAATTATTATATCAATAGAATTTATTAAATTTAACTCAAAGGAATTGACATAATAACGAAAGATATATGTTTCACACCTTAATCACTTGGGTTTAAATATTAAGACAATATTTAAAGAAATTAAAATTTTTAAAATATATAAGGTTGAAATGAGGGTGTATTATTAAGATTGTTAGGAGAAAAACTTAATTTTCAAGATGTGTAAGTGAGCCAAAAAAATCATTACCATATAAATAAAAGAATTTCCACAATTAAGGTTTGTAAAAGAAAAATTATACATTCATACTCAAAGTTTTATGACTAAATCTTATTACAAATTTTTTTTAGTGAAATTCTCGCCCTTTTTAGACGGGGGACTAATCCCAACCCGGACTTCAGTTAATTGGCCTTAACCGCCAGGTGCTTCTAATGGGATTTAAATCTTGCGGTGCAAGTAAAGTCGACACACCTTATGTATTGAAATAAAATTTATTTATATTGTTACCGTATTAGAATTCCCGTATCTCTGTACCAAAAGCCCAAGGAACACGAGACGACGTCGTGGTGTAAAGTAACCCGGTTCCGTCTTCTGGCGAGTGTATACTGGATTCCCTCTTCGTTCCCAAATCCCAATCGTCCGTTGATGGTGGATCCGATCTTGCCAAGAATTGGCATTAAGTAGGCATCTAATTCTGAGGTTGAGAGGGGCGATTCACTGATTCTCCCATTCCCAGTGTCGCTGCGAACAAAGACGACGAAGAAGAAGATCATGGATCCGGCGAGGACGCCACTTGGCCAAATGCTATTGGAAGAGATCACTCCCGTCGTCATGGTCCTCTCTACTCCTTCGGTCGAAGAGGCTTGCCTCAAGAACGGCTTCTCCTTCCTCCAGATGCTCACCCCATTCTGCTCCTTCGACAACATCGACGGTAACCCTCCAACTTCTCTCCATCTCCATCATTGCACGCTTGTGACCACTGACTAGCATTGCTCGTTTTCGCATCTGGCAGTGCCTGTGAGGACCGCCAGTGACCAGCCTTATAGGCTTCACAAGTTCAAATTGCGCTTATTTTATGCTTCCGATGTCAGGAAGCCGGATTTGAAGGTAATTGTTCACTGGGTCTTTTCAAGATGTCAAAGAAACGATGTTTTTAGACTTATATTCTGTCCAAGTAGTTTTTCAGTTTTAGCTCATGTGGAAACCCCAAACAAATACAAGCTTGAACACTCGGAAATTTGAACCTTTTTTTTTTATCGCTGTGTTGTGTTTAAGTTAATTTCTATCAAAAATCTCACCGTGAAAAAGCTGAGAAGAGTAGGAATTCTGCTTTTGTTTTGACTTTTGAGAGCTTCTTGAGCAATCTGCACTACATAAATGAATAGAGTGTGCGACAAATGTGTTTTTCTTGTAGTATTTATTATTTATTTTCTGGTTCTATTTGTGTATCCGCACTTTTTTACTAGGTAGCTAAAGAGCATTTGAAGCAAGTTATCACAGAGGCAGGGGAGAAAGTGCTTCCTGAGTTGTGTTCAGATGCAACAGAAATTAATCATGAACTTGCGAGTAAGTGACATTTACTGTATATGTTTTCAGCCCTGGTTTGTAGTTGACTAAAACTGTTAGTTCTTGTTTGATAACACTGAGAATTTTAGCGCTGAATAATTTAAGTGCCAAATTCATAGTGTTTGGTAAGTTTCTCAACTTAAGCACTGAATTTATAGTGTTGGGTAAGTTTCTCATTTTAAGCACTGAATTTATTTTAACTATTCGCAAAATTCATGCCCTGAATACCAAAATTGTTATGTTACATTACTGTCCTTAATTTTTACTGGAAAATATTATTTTGTTAGTATGTTTGTTTCTCCCTGTTAAATAATATCAAGAATTACAAAAATATAAAAATATTAATAGTTGGAAGAATAAATTATTACCAGAAGCAAATATTTTTTCTCATGAGTCATGTTATAAACTAACACCGTAAGGCCATTTCTCTCAATGTTTGTGTCATGTGCTTCAAAAGCTTTGAAACCAATAGCCACTACTTTTTGCATTGTGAGGTAGCTTGTCAACTTTGGTGGAATGTAAGCTGTTTGAGTCAGAGAGTGCTGGGTATTTCCGCCTACTTCAGGAGTCTTTTTCTCTACTCAGTATCAAGGTTTTGGAGGTAGAAAGGATAAAAAGCACTTTGGCACTATGCGCTTTTTACTGGAGTTTGGTGTGTAGTATTTGGCTGGAGTGTAGTTCGAGAATTTTTAGCTGCAATTATCTTCCTCCACATATTATATGGGATAGATTTGTTTCTTAGCCTACTTGTGGGTTTCGGGTCATGGGTTTTCAAGGTTGTCCTAGGTGAGACTTGCAAAGGGGCTGGTTTGCTCTTTTGAGCTGATGTATTTTCTCTTTTCTTTATCTTTTTGGCTATTTTCTTTGTAGCTTTTGGAGGATTCTTGATTTTCTAGTTTTGTACTTTAACCTCTCTTTATACATCCTCCTTTTATCAAGGACAAAAGTAATATATGTTCATGTATAATTTATTTTATACTTCTTCAATTAGATAATTTTATCTATAATCATAGATGAATACAAATATACTATAGTTTGTGAGTAATTTAAGATTGTAAATTTGTAATATATATTTTTGTAAATTTTTTCATATGTACGTCTATACCTGATCAAAAAAAATTTTATACTAGTTTAATTTATATACACATGTACGAGTATACATCATATAAATATTATAATGGTATAACACTCTTTGTGTATTGCTCGGGCTTGGAAATGAGCTGAGCTTGAGCACAGATTTTTAGTTTGATTGATGCTCAGGCTTGGTATATTTTAGTTGAACAAACTTGAGCATACAAGTGTTCTGCTTGGCTCCCCTTGTTTTCAGCCCAAGGATAAATTGTAAAATTTCTGTTAGCATTGAGCTAGTTGAAATTCTGTCATTGTCTAACACTCAGTTTGATTAACAATTACTCTTGTAGGTTCTGAATACAGAAATATACCATCCTGGTTTCAGTTTCTCAATAAAGAGCTTGTCCGTATGGCCTCCTTTTCAGACCATGAAGCTTTTGACCATCCTGTGGCATGTAAGATGTTGGGCTAGTTAAAACTCTTCTTATTCTCTGTCTTTTCCTTTTTACTTTTAGTTTTGTCTTATAAATATAGTAGAGTCTATACTTAGGATAATTTTTTTTTTTTTAAATTTCCATCCATTTTCCTTCGTCAGAGTGTCCTTTGGGATTTAATTGTCTTTCCTCCTGAAAAATAACTTGCAGGTCTTCTAGCTGTCTCTTCAAAGGATGAACAGCCTATTAACAGATTTGTTGACCTTTTTAATGCCAACAAGCTCCCTTCCCTTGTTAATGACGGTGCAATGGATCCGAAGATTTTGAAGCATTACTTGTTAGTGCATGATAATCATGATGGCCCTGTAGACAGGTATAAATGTTCTTTCATGCTTGTATACGAGAAGCTATTTAGGCATAGAGACATGTGACATCATACTGGTTGCCATTACTTTTTACCCATGGAATTGCAACTTCCTTCATTATTGTGTCACAAGAAAGATTATGGACATTATTACTGTTTTGGTTATGCCATTATGTTAGATGATCTCATACATGTTGAGATGGGAGATCTGTGTCTTGCTGTTTAGTAAAGATTTGTCAGGCCAGCATGCTTTTTGGAGACAATCTTTTAGTTGGAAATGAATGGGCATATTTCGAGAGGGGCACTGAGGAGCATTCTTTGGGGTCTATGTAGAGCAGTATTTGCAGTTTTGCCCCCATTAATTGGTTGTCTGTTCATCCTCGTTTCCCTTCCTCCTCTTAACTTGCACTCTTCCTTCCCTCTAATTTTAAATTTTTTCTTTTATCTGAATAAACTTACAAAGATTGCAACACTATTCTGCTTTTGAGTTATTGAACTTTAGTGAAGATCTGGTTTAGAGTATGTAAATCTTTCAAATATATCTGTCTCCATTCCTAGACTGTAAGATCTGTCACGTGGATTCCAATCTGTTTATTGTTGAATCCTTTCTACTCCATCAGACTTTTACCTGTAAGTTACAAAAGTAACTATGATTGGGTTAGTTGGGGGGGTTTTTTAGACAATATCTTTGATAGAAAGGGCTCTAGGGAGAGATGGAGGAGATGGGTTTCAGGCTGTCTCTCTACTCATACTTTTTGGTCATTGTGAATGGTGAACCGAAGACTTAGTTAAAACGGCAGCATACATTTAGACAAGGGGACCCTTTATCACCTTTCTTATTTGCTTTAGTGGTTGATGTTCGAAGTCTGTTGATTGCAAGAGCTGTGGAAAGGGATCTCACTAAGGGTTTTAGAGTCAGCTCACATGAGATTCTGGTTTCTCAGCTTCAGTTTGCTGATGATACTGTTCTCTTTTTGAGGAGCATGGTGAATTTTCTCCATATTTTAAAGTCTTTTAAGGCCTTTTCAGGTTTGAAGGTTAATTTGACTAAGTGTGGTTTGGCAGGCTTAAATGTTGATTCTCAAATTCCCTTTTTCATATGACTCTTAAGCTGGCTGTCAAATCTTACAGTGGCCTCTTATTTGGTTTCCAACTTTTTAACATTGCTATGACATCTAAATGGCCCTGGTGTTTTCCTTTAGAGACTACTTCTTTATTTATGGCACCATGTTATTCAGAGCAAATATTGTTTAAACCAGAATGGTTGGGGCACAAACCCTACAATCTCTGCAACTTATGCTAGTCCTTGAAAGTTTCTCTCTCGGGGATACACCTCCTTTAGACCACTGGTTTTTCTAGCTTTGAGTGATGGTTCTCGCATCAGGTTTTGGGAGGATGTTTGGGTGGGAAGTGTTTCATTTTAGAGGCCTTCCTCAACTTTATCATCTCTACACATAATCTAGCCATTAAGTGCATGTTTGGATTAGCTTATTTTGCTTTAAGAAAAGCTTATAATTAAAATGGTCAAGAGATAGCTTTTGGTGTAAAGCTTTGTTTAAATGCTAATAGGCTAATTCAAACATGGTATAAAAGCTTCCTTTGTTCTCAAGACTCAAGCTTGTCTTGGGATTTTCATTTCTGTAAGGACTTGAATGATAAGGAAGCTATTGAGTTGGAGTCCCTTCTGGTTTTACTTTACTTGATCTATTCAGTTTTCTGCCACTCCAGATAGGAGAGTTTAGACTATGGATATTCTGGAAATTTTTCTTGTAAATTCTTCCATTTTCTTACATATTCTCCTAATCATGAGAGATTCCTTTTAGATAAACTGATTTGGAAATCCAAAGCTCCCTCTAAAGTCAAGTCTTTCGTCTGGACATCGCAATTAATAGGATTAACATTAACATGAATGACTTGCTGCAAGCTCACTTACTTCACATTGCTCTATCTCTTGATGTGTGTGTTATGTGCTGCTCAAGCTCAGAATCAATTGGACACTTGTTCTTGCACTGCAAGAAGGCCAAATTTTGTTGGAGCAATTTGTTTGAGGCTGTTGGAGAACACTCGGTGTGCCCTTCTACTCTATAATAGTTTCTGTTGGTTAGATTTAAAGGGTTTGGCAATAAGGAGGCAAAAGTTTTGTGGCATTGTGCAGTTTATGCACTTCTGTGGTGTATTTAGTTGGAGCTGAATGTTTGCATCTTTAAGGGTGTCTGTCTCACTACCTCTCAACTTATTATAGGATATGGGACTTATGCTCCTGTGTCAATCCCGTTGGGTTGGAAGGAGCTGTCCATCCACACCAGGGGTGGTCTGGGTGGACAAACCGGCCTTGATACCACTTGATGTAGAGGGGAGCCCCTTTCTAAAAGTCAAGTTGTTAAATGAGGAGGGCCTCTACTTTAAATGGGAGTACTGTGTCCCACATCCAGTCAATATAGGACTCATGCTCCTATGTCAATAGGATCGTTTATATGGCCTCCCTTTGGTGTTCTGTCAATGGTTACTTTGAGGGCATTGCCATTTCATACTTCTTTAGAGATTGGGCAGCTTCGCTGCATTTTTGACTTTTTTTGACCTTTTATGTTCTTTGTTTTTCCTGCTCTGGAGGATTCCTTATCATCCTTATAATTGTATTTTTTTCTCCTTTCTTTCTAATAGATTTCTATAAGAAAAAACTCCACATTGACATGGAAAAGTAAAACTTAAGATGCATTTGGTTTGATTGTTTCCTGGTTTCGTTTTTAGTGGAAATAGAGTGTGGGTCTGGCAATATGTTTGGTTGAGCACGAGGGAAAATGCTTTTGTTAGATCAGTTTTAAGAGTAAATTACTCTCACCTCTCCTTTATTTTGTCCTTGTGACAGTAATCTTCTCTCTATTTTGAAAACCTGCACAAGGAGGGAGGTTAAGAAAATTTATATAAAAATTTCAGGGTGGGTTGTTGCAAGTCTCCAAGGGAGGTTTGTGTATTAAGAATATAATACAAGGGAGGTTAGAAATTAAAAAAAAAAATCAGTGTAAAATGAAAAAAAATCTAAAAAAAATGGTGACTATATCACAATTGTAATCATTTCATTGTGTTTGAGTAATTTCACATCTTCCACACAAAGAAAATTGAAGTCCCTTTTACAAGTGCCCCCACTCTGACTAGAAAATTGCCTTGCTACACCAGCCAAGTGCCAACCCATTACCAATGGCAACTGTTGTCCCTTTCTTACCCCAAGTCCATGTCTCTTTTTTGCCTTTTCCTCTCTCCCTTTAGTGCTCCTTTCTCTCTCTGCTCGCTCCTGTGACAGTCCACTTAGTGACTCCCTCACTCTATCTGCCTACCTCACTGCTTCAGATAAGAAATTTGGGGAGTTTTTTGATAGAACTAGACCAGAAACAGTAGAGAAAGACAGCAAGTGTTATTCTTCCTTACCAGCCCTGTAACTTCACAGAGTAGAGGGACAAAAATCACAGTACAATTCCTGGACTTTCGAGAGGTCCAGTTCTCTCCAAACTCCAATTCCTTTCCTAAAATCTTTCCTGCCTCTATTCTGACTCCTTTCCTCCTATTTATACAAAATCGGTAGCCTACTAAAAAGTCAACTACCTGTGACTGCCAATTCCAGTCACCATTTCTGTTTTAATTCCCTATCCCCTTCTGTTTCTTCTAACATACACTTGAAAGGTATCTATCAATACTCCCTCCCAAACTTTCACCTTGTCCTCAAGGTGAAGGTGCGGGTAAGGGTTCTTGTAACAGCTGAAATCAACTTTCACCGGGATCCCATTGCTTGAAGCTTGATGGCCTGGTTCCTAATTCTCTGAAAACTTCTTTTTCACTGCTAACAGTCATAGGTCTTGTGCCATCCACATGAGCACACTCAATTCCTATATTAATGTTGTCAGTGGACTTGTCCAAAATGTGATACAACCATTGATTTTCTCCTCATGCAAAGCAAGAGCACCATTGTCATTAGATATGCTCATCAAATCATTAGAAAGTGCTCTGAGGTTATGCAGAGTGTCTTGAACAGTATGTGTTACTGTAGGATCATCATCCACAACACCAAAAATCTTCATATCCCTTTCTGTTAGTGTTTGTATATCAAGAAGAGGATTTTGTGGCCATTCTGGTGGAAGAAAATGTAACATACCCTCTTCCTTAAGAGCCTGAAAATTTCTGTAAACTTTAACACCGGTTGGAGTGTCATAAACCTTAACCACATCAGCATCATCTTGCTTACCCCAGCCAGCAGTAGAGCCCAACCAAGCTGTAAATGCTATTGCCTCAGCAGCTGATGCTATATGAACTCCAGCAAGCAGTGGATGACCATCTTAGTACCACTTCCATAATCACAAACAAGTGATAATTCAAGAATAAGTAGTAGATGCATAGTAGCCAAAAATGGAAGTGGAAAAGTAAGTGGCTTGGCCATATAAAAATTGATTTCCTACTCCTTAACTAGAGTGTTCAAAACACCCTTTAACAATAGGGGAATATGATTCTGGAATACCCACAAACTTCCAACAGAATTGGGAATGATATCATAGATTATCCATGGATGAATTCTAGTTTTGGAACCATGAAACTGAGCCTCCACTGAAGCAATTAAATGAATTTCCTAAAGCACATCAGGTCCATCACCGTCCCATTTCCCTTGCTCCAAAAGGGTCACTTGCGCCCCGTCTGTAGTCTTGTACACAAGAAATGCAAACACCTCCTCAATCTCCATATAGATTATGAAGTGAGCCAACAATTTTTGCCCAGAATTGCATGTGTTCTGAGGCTCTGTTTTTGGTGCGCTGAACAGAGTCGGGATGACTTTGGCTGCAACTTCATATGTTCTTGAGCCTCTGTTTCTTGTGCGCTGAATTGTGGTTGCGAATCCTCTGGAGATGCATCGTGTATCCCTGCCAAGATTTTGAACAGAGTCCTTCTCACTTTGTTGTCTTGCCACGCTGCCTTTACCATCAAAATTAGATCTAAACGTGGCCTTAGGTATCTTTGAAGCCATTCTCTCTTTTTCAAAGGACTGGTTGGGCCGTGGCCCAAGTTTTGCTGTGGGTTTCTCACAATTTTGGGCCATCCATGAGTTGAACCAAAAAAACAATCCTACTCCTTTTGCAAGAGTTCCATAATCACAATTAACAGATCTGTCTATTTCTTCCGGGTCTGATATCTTTTCTTCTTTTCCAAAGGCCCACTTCCTTTCTCTACCTAGTTGGGCTTGATCTACTAACCCAATTTTGAACTCGGTCTTTTTTGTACTAACCCTACAAGTCTGGTTTGCTAACCCAGTGGATGAGCCCAGCCTTTCACCCGTCTCTCCTTCCCTTATGCATCAAGCAGTAGCCACCAGTGCCTTCCCTTTTGCTGTCTCAAATTCCAACCTCGCAGCCATCAACCTCTGCATGTGAGTCTGCATCCAGCAGTTTCGGAGGCGGTCGGTGGATGGCCGGCCATCGCTCCTTGAAGTTCCCACGTACAGACCAAGCGCTGCCATATTCCTCCCATTTTAACGTCGCAATCTGCCTTGGCATCGACCGATGGTTCTCGCTCGGTGGTGTCGGCAGTGGATGGGGATTGGCCGGTCCGGTGAATATGCTCCCTTCAGTGGCCAACGCGACCCACTTCTCCCACGTGTCCTCCCCTGCCTGTCTGTGACACAATAGCTCAGACATATTTCCAATCTTGGTTCAAGATCTATTGTCTGGGTGGTCCGAGCTCCACCTCCACCACTCTTTTCATCTTTTCTTTTTTTTTTTCTGAATCTCCTCCTCCATAACCGCCGTCTCCACTATAGCCTCCATCCCTTCCTTCTTTTCGCCACCCTTACAAACCTCTATAGCCTTGAAAGACCACAGTGGGTTTGATGAGTTTTCCTACATTTTCTTGAAATAGGTTTCCTCCTTTGCCACGATCTTGTCTGCAACCACCTCTTCCTCAGTCACCTTATCTTCCTTCCTTGGGTCTGGTTTCTGGGTTTCTTCATCTTGGACCCAGACTGGTTGGTCCAGTTGATATTCCGGTTGGAACCGTTCGATCAAGGCCTTCATGAAAGCCATCCAAGTAGCATTGGGGTTGTGCTGATCCCACTAATACCATCAGTTCAGACCTCGTCCTTTCAGAGCCTTCACCGCCTCCGGCAACTTCTCTCCATCTGGTGTCCTTTTCTGGCTGAAGTATTGCTCGGTGCAAATCCACCACCAATAGGCATTCTCCCCTCCAAATTTTGGCACCATTGTTCTGTACCCACAACTCCCGGATTGGGAGCTCTGATACCAGTTGATAGAACTGGACTAGAAACAGTAGAGAAAAACAGCAAGTGTTATTCTTCCTTACCCACCCTGTAACTTCACAGGGTAGAGGGACAAAAATCACAGTACAACTCCTGGACTTTCAAGAGGTCCAGTTCTCTCCAAACTCCAATTCCTTTCCTAAAATCTTTCCTGCCTCTATTCTGACTCCTCTCCTCCTATTTATACAAAATCGGTAGCCTACTAAAAAGTCAATTACCTGTGACTGCCAATTCCAGTCACCATTTCTGTTTTAATTCTCTATCCCCCTCTGTTTCTTCTAACATACACTTTAAGGGTGTCTATCATTTTTGTTCACTTTCTTATGCTACTGCCAAAATTTTCATCTTCTGGGGAGCTTGAATATGATGTAGTATGGAAATAATTTCAAACTTCAAAATCAGTCTCATTCTCTGAGAATGAAGACTGAAAATGAAAATTGTTTTCTGGAAAAATTAGAGAATGAGAACTCTGCAGTTGTTTTCTGGAACCTAATGCACCCTTAATCATTCACTATTCCTAAATTTTCTGTGGAGATAGAGTTAATAGTTGTATGTAGTCTTAAGACTTGTTTGAGTTCCTTACTCTTCTTCTTCAGCAGAGCTACTAAAATATTGACAGAGATGAGGAGAACATTTGGTACAAGTGACTGTTTGTTGCTTTGCATTAATTCTTCATCAGATGCTCCGATCAAACATCAAGAGAATCCTTGGGCTTCATATGTAAGTTTGTTTGGAGGGCTTGTAACTTCTTTTTTTTTTTTAATTTGATTAAATAATTTGTCTTCCTGGCCATAATATAAAATTTTGGTTTCAATTATGTGAAATATGCAATTTAGGCTATTTTCTCCTGTAATTTGTGACAGATATCTCATGCCTCACCTAGTCAAGATCTTGGTTGCTTTCTTAACAGTGATGATATCAATGAGGTATATTGCTTTTGCCACCATAAATAATTGTTAGGTTCATTAAATAGGACTTATGCTTATATTACAGATGCATTTTGCTACCCCATTTTTATGACAGATCAAAGATTTAATGCAAGATTTATCATCTAAGCACATTATTCCAAACATGGAGCAAAAAATCCGTGTGCTCAATCAACAGGTAATTTATGTTTTACCCTTTTTATTGAGTTGGTGGTTTAACTTTGTTATTTCAGACCTAGTATTTATTATTTTGAACCATGTTATGATTGTCCCTTGCCTTGTTTCTGTAATATTTCCTTTGTTTAGGTTTCTGCAACACGAAAAGGTTTTAGAAATCAAATAAAAAATTTATGGTGGAGAAAAGGGAAAGAAGATGGTGCAGATTCTCTCAATGGTCCTACGTATGTGAATACATGTTTTTTTTTTTCAAAGACTGTACATTTATGCTATACATGTATCATTCTATTTCGTGGATTTTTCTAATATGGTTTTTGTTTCCATTGTTGAAGGTATACCTTTAATTCCATTGAATCGCAGATTCGAGTTTTGGGTGATTATGCTTTCATGTTACGAGATTATGAACTTGCCTTGTCAAATTATCGCCTAATTTCCACAGATTACAAGATTGATAAAGCCTGGAAACGTTATGCCGGTGTGCAGGTAATTTTATGTTTTCAATTCACTTGCAAGGGGAGAGGGCCTTCAAATGAAGCATGATTGTCACATAGGTTTAAATTAGTTTAGGATTTTTTGTGAAGAAGTGGTGGAAGGATGTTACATTGGATTCAATTTATTTCCCTAAATATGGGATAAACATGAGTTTAAGTTAGATTTGGATTCTCTGTGGAGAAGTAGTGGTAGGCTGTTGCATTGGATTTAATTTTTTTCCCCCCTAAATAAGGGATAATCACACTTGATAATATCGAGCTATATCAGAAGAATTGTTTAAGTCTCATTTATTTCCACACCAGCGGAATCTCTCTTGGCCTTGTTTGTTACTTTCTTACTGATGGAACCATTACTTTTCTTACAATATGAAGCTTTGAAAGCCTGGAAATATTGTAGATGAGACACTTTACAAGGCTCTTTGCTTGTAATTTTAGGGTCAAAGTGATCTGACTGTGACCAGTAAAGTAAAAGGTACATCACATTTCAGAATTTCAGATGCACATCATGCCTTTTCTATTAGCCGATCTTAATGTGCCCTTTGATTATTAAAGATGTTTTCTACATTGTAGTTTTATTCCATTACTTCCTTATTAACACTTAACAAACCATCCCCTATCCAAAGAGAAGAGTAAAATCATTTTTAAGAATCAGCCCTTCTGTTTTTGTTTTAGTCGAATAACCAAGAACACAGTTTTTCTTGCATCATCATCCAGTAGGTAGATGTGTATAGTATATATAAAGCATTAGGTAGTTGGTTACCCATTTCCATATGATATTAGGTTAACCTCAAATGAAACATTTAATGGATTTTAGATATCTTCTTCTCTGTGGTCATTTACTCTTGCTAAGTTCTAAATTCAATATGAGAATCTTCTGTCTTTTCTAAAGGCCTTCCTTTGCCCCCATCACTTGTTTCCTTTACATAACTCACCCATCCAAAACTTTTGTTCTATTCTGGATTCTACTGTCTCTTGAAATTTTCACTATAGAAGGAATTTTCAGTCCTTTCTGATTTTACCTGATTCTTCACATCTTTCTTCCAACCAAGATAGGAGAATTTAGACCATTGATTCTTCTGGTGTGTTTTTCTGTAAGTCCTTTTTTCAGTTTCTTACTCTTTCTCCTAATGGAGAGTTTACTTTATGACAAGCCCATTTAGAATTTTAAAATTCTCTTTAAGGTCAAGTCTTTTGTTTGGGCAGCAATACTTAATAGGATTAACACTAATGAAGTATGGCAGATTTGTACGCCCCGCACAACTCTTTCTCCTTATATTTGTGTCATGTGCAATTCCAGTTCAGAAACAATGGCCCATTTATTTCTATTGTTAGGCGGCTCCTTTCCCTTGGAATAACTTGTTTGGTGTGCTTTGTGGACCTTCGGTGTACCGCCCTTACACTTTCTAGTGGTTTCTTACGGTTAAATATAAAGGTTTTGGTAGAAACAAGGAGGCAAAAATTTTGTGGCAGTGTGCGATTTATGCAATTCTCTGGTGTACTTGGTTTGAGGTGATTGAGTGCATTTTTAAGGATGTTTCTTTGCCCCTGGATTTACTTTGGGATGGGCTTGTGTTTATGGCTTCTATTTGGTGCTTTGCTCTTGGCTGTTTTAAGAGAGTTTGCATCTCTAATATGCAAAGGGATTGGACAGCCTTGCTGCATTCTTTATTATACTTTGTTGTCTTAATTTTCTGTTTTGGAGGATATCTTATCCTCCTCCTAGTTGTAGGTTACCTATTCTCTCTCTGATGAAATCTTTTTCCATCAAAATAAAAAATGTTTGAGATTCTGCTGAATGATATCTAAATGCTATCTGATCAAAACCATATTTTATACTTCTTTGTACCATTCATGATTTAGATTTCAATGTAGCAGGCATGTATCTGTAGCATTTGGAGTACTCTCATTCACAGTGGTGCAGTTCTTTTTTTTTTTTTTTTTTCAATGGTCAAGGCCCGCACTATATGCTATCTGATCATAGAGTGTTCTGAAGATGCATCACTATTGGTTTGCCTACCCTTTTTTTTCCCCAGGAAATGATGGGACTGACATACTTCATGTTGGATCAATCAAGAAAGGAAGCCGAGTATTGCATGGAAAATGCTTTTAACACATATTTAGTATGTATGGTTTATTTTGGATCATGAGAAAATATTAAGTAATATGTTTTTCTAGAAGGTGCTCTGTTATTGTTTATTCCTTGCACATTTTCTTTTTGATTGATAAACTTAATATGTCCAGAAACTTGGATCATCGGGTCAGCAAAACGCAACACGATGTGGTCTATGGTGGATAGAAATGTTGAAGGCACGAGATCAATATAAGGAGGCAGCTACTGTTTATTTTCGTATTTGTGGTGAGGTAGTAAATTTTTTCTTAAATAACATAAGAGTAACTTGGGAATGTTGTTTTCTGCTGTTGACAAATTCCTTTTCTTAGGATATCCTACATTCTGCTGTGATGCTTGAACAAGCTTCGTACTGCTACTTGTTGTCTAAACCTTCTATGTTCCGCAAATATGGATTTCATCTAGTGCTTTCTGGTGATCAGTATAAAAAATGTGATCAGGTATTGGGTTGTCAATGACATGCATACTTTTTCCCCTTTTTAATAATGTGTTCCTCTTTCTTACTAATTTTCCGGCCTTGTCATGCTCAGATCAAACATGCAATTCGAACATACAGAAGTGCTCTTTCGGTTTTTAGGGGAACTACTTGGAGTTATATCAATGATCATGTTCATTTCCATATAGGACAGTAAGTTCGACTTGGTTCAGCAATAGCATTGTGGGTTTTTATCAGAAACTATGGCATCTACATTCTGTGAACTTTCATAATTAAGGTGATTGTTTTAGGTGGTATGCTTCTCTTGGGATGTGTGATGTGGCTGTCAAGCATATGATGGAAATCTTGGCCTGTAGTCACCAGTCCAAGACAACCCAGGAATTATTCCTGGCTGACTTTCTTCAAATTGTGGAGGTGATAGTGCCTCTATTTCCTTTTCAGATCTCATGGAGACTTAAATGTTAAGATCCTGATTGTTTGTTCATTTCATTTTGTTTTACTGAGGATTACCTTCAAAAACTGATTCTATCTGTGAATAGATTGGTGTCCTTGTATAAAATGTTTAAATGAACTCCTACTATCAATAATTTGATTTGTTGTAATTCCTTAAATAATTTGCTTTGCATGACTTTATAATTTCAGTGTGTAATATGTTTGTCATTTTATCCACATCACGTTGTGGCTTTTATTGGTTCTAGAATGTCTGTAGATGCTCAGTTGGACAAGTGCTAATTTGACAGTTGACTTAATTTTTCTTGCATATCATAGAAAACAGGACGGACATTTGAGGTAGCAAAACTTCAATTACCTGTCATCAATGTCTCTTCACTCAAGGTCATCTTTGAAGATTACCGAACTTTTGGATCACCTTCAGCTGTAAGTTAAATTCAATTCTATGCTTCCCCTTTTTTCTGGGTCTTGTGGGACTCTTAATGTTTTCCCCTCCCTATTTTACTAGCCCCTGTTGATGAATACTGTTTAGCATACTGATTATTTGCTAGGAGATGGGAGTTATAATTTCATGATAAATGTAGTATATAGGAGGTATCATCTAAGTCTATGTTTGTTTTTGATTAATTTTTAAGAAAAAAATATTTTTTTGTCAAAAGCTCTCTTAGTATAAAATTTGATTATAAGCTTTTTTAAGCATAAAATAAATTAATCCAAACACACGTTAATAAGATTTTTTTATTCCTCTCCTGATCATTGTAAGTTTGTTAATCTCTCTCCCCCTCTTGTTTATTTTTTTTAAGGGTTTGTCTCTCTTACTTTAAATATCTAATTGGCTTATGACACATGTCAACACCTTGAGTTTACATGGGTCCTTGTGTATTGCCCATCAAATATAATGGAAAACTCGCAAAATATTGGATGTACCCATGTCAAGCAATGTGGTGTCCAGCTATTTTTGATCATTTTTTTGGAGAAATTACAAACAAGGAATTCTTGATAAAAATATTTCCATGTTAGGAACAATTAACTACTCAACTGGTTAAAGATGTTCAAAGAGTGGTTAATGAGTAACCATTTATTGACTTAATTAGCCATTTGAGCGGTTAATTGTTCCTAAACTGAAATTATTTCTACCAAGACTTCCCCTTGTTTTTTAGATTTATTCATGTGACTTTTTTTGTGTTCCTTATCTAGAGTGAAACACTTTTTTCTTTCCCCTGTCAAGTGGAAGTTGTGTTCCATCTAATCAGTTGCTTATTTGTTTGTATCGATGTGCTAAAGTCTTAAAGAACCACAAAGAGCAACTAGACTTGAAAGCTTAAGATGTAGTGTGAAGGACAAAGAATGGGTTTAGATTATCTAGCATGTCCATTTACTTGCAAGCCCATTAGGCTTGAAAGCGTGGACAGATTGTTAGAGATATAAAATCATTTATGTGTCTTCACCTAACAGCTTAAGCTTTTGGAATAATTGGTTCATGATATGGTATCAGAGCCCCTATGACCAAGTGGTCAGGAGTTTGATCCTTGCTGCCCCCAATCTTCACAATTAAGTTGAATTTCAGCATAAGGTAAGGTGCGCTTGTGCATTGTCTATGCTTCAAGCCCAAAGGGTTCTTGCTTGAGGGAGCGTGTTAGATATAAAACCATTCATGTGTCTTCACCTAATAGCTTAAACTTTTGAGATAGTTGGTTCATGACACAAATCAATTTCCATCTTGCTGATATTTTATTGCAAGGGGCTGTAGTTGATTGTTAGGAACTCTAGTCGCTTAGTTAGACTTTGATGCCTTGTAAAAGAAACATTCTATTTGAAAGGCTCCTGGGTCCTAGCAGTCTTTGCTGCTTGATTATGGCCTATGCTTGATTTTGCTGTTAGGTTGGCTCAGGTTTCCTTTGAACAAGTAAACCAAGCTATTGAGTGGGCCAAGGCTAAGCTCATTTGCATTTGACTTTATACATATACATTGTATGTATTTGTTTATGCTACATACAAACAAAAAGCATCCCCACTTTCTGTGGTGGTCAGCTTATTTTTGTTTGGCTTATATAGCTTACTGGCTACTTTTCTTCCACTGGTTTGACTTAAGGATCTACAGTCACCACTAATTTTACTACAGCACTGCTATTTTGACTCTACAGTGAGCCAGTGCTGATTACCCAGTGTGTTCTCTCATTTTCCCCCATCAAAATAAGAGCCTTGTACCTTATTGCCATTCATAAGAGTGCATGCTTGGACACATTGGTGATAAGATTACAACTCTTTCCATCCCATTTTTCTGTGTGAATTTTAAATTCAGACGCTTCCTTCCACTAATAAATTACCGTTAGAAGAAGTGAGAAATCAATCTAATGCATGGATATGGGTACGAGTATCGGATATGATACCGGTATGACATGGGTGCACGGCATTTCCTAAAAAATTAGGATATGGGTATGGCAAAATACAACAGAACATATATATAAAAAATTCTATATATCATCTCAGAAAACATAAAAAAAAAAATGAAACATCAAAAGATATCATAGATAAAAAATAATAGTTGAGCCATTACCCATTTCATGATTGATGCCAGAAGTGGATAAGAGCATCAAGTAGGACACTGTTAGTCCCTCTTTTTGAGCATTAGTCATTATTCCTATGATATCCCGCTCATATTGGCACAAAAATTCAAAAATAAAAAATTACAAGATGCAGGATAGCAGTATCCGTGGTGTCTGAGGAGTATTCGATACAAATACGTATTCGACACTAGTATGGCAGCCATTTTAAAGTTTGTGCTTCCATATTAGCAATTGATTCTATTTTTCAAATTAATTGTTGTATCTGATTGCAGGATACATAAATCTCTCCTTGATGGTATCTAATTAAACTATTTTTTACTCTGTCTCATACATAGACATGCACACGCCCATGCTGATGCATGCTCAAACCATCTTTCCAATTTGGACATATAGCTAAACTTTGGAAAATTGAAATTGTTAGAGGCACCCTGGTAGCTTGATTGTGGCTCTGGCAAAGGTGGCTTCCAGAAGTTCTAGCCTTCTGCATGCTCAGTGTGCCTCTCAACAGTTTGTCAGTTACATCTAAAGTGCCTTCCCTTTGAAGCTACTGTGTACCTCAAATTCAAAATCAACTATCACATCAACATGGAATTAAAGAACAATTTTGGAAATTTCTCTTGATATCAAAAGATATATAACGAACTCAACAGGTGAAGAACAAGTACAGGCTGCAAAGCATCAGAAGTTATGAAGCTACTAAATCTGATCACTGGTCCAGTTGATTTCAAACCATGAAGTATCTTTAACCTTGAAAACAGCCACATATAACTGGCCATTTGCAACCTAATACCATCAATTTTAGCCAAGCACTACAATTTTATGCCATGTAGGTGCACCATATTGTGGCACACAGAAACAAAGGTTTTGTTTAAGACTCCTTGCTGAGCTGATTACCAGCAAACAATTGAAATTATGCTTTTTATGTGGTATGTGAGGGAACTTGTGGAATGTTTCTTTTTTTTTTTTTTTTCCTCCATGCAATCTTTGCTATAACCTTTTTATCATGGATTTTTATCTTAATGTTTGTGTTAGTACTTTCTAGTGTTAAGGGGAAGCATTTCTGTTTCATGGATTTGCTTGTACATAAGTTACAAATTACTTTATGGCTGTAGCCTGATAGCTTGAAGTGTGACTGTTAACTAACTTTTCAGGCTAACACTAGAGAAGGCTTGTGGCATTCTTTGGAGGAAGAAATGATACCATCATTCTCTGCTGCAAAGACTAACTGGTTGGAGTTGCAATCAAAGCTTATCTCAAGAAAGCACATTGAATCAAATGTTTGTGTTGCAGGAGGTATGTAATGGAACTTCATCTGAAATTGATAAATTGAATCATTATATCATTTCATTTCTATTGAATGCCTTTCCAATATTTTTCCTGAACATTTGAGGATAATTAATATTCATTTTCTACCATACATTTTGACATAATAGCAATACCATTTTGGCTCATTAAAGAGAAGATGGTAGACAAGAAGCATAAAGGGAAAGGAAAAAGTATACAGCTCTTGCACTTTGGACCCCTAAATTGATCGAACCATATGTGTTTGATAGATTCTATCTGTGGGCTGCTGGTAGTTCTAGTGAAAACTGCTAGCGATACATGTTTTCTTACAACTAAACCTTAAGAGCAGAAAGTTGGTTTGTTTCAGAATGCTATTATTTTTTAAATATATGCTTGTAAATGTTATGAGTTATTGTAAAATGCATCATTTTATCTTTTTCCTATTAAAATTAATGTCTAACTGTTGTGTAATATCTTATATAGCTCTGTGATATCATCTAATCATGTAGTCTGAATAAGTGAGCAGTGGCCTTTTTGAAGTTGCGAGTGTCTTGTCTTTGGTTTTCCTTTTTTCACAAAAGTATCTGCTTTCTTTGCATCCTTGACAGACTTATGGGTAAACATCAGTGAGTTCCATTCATAAGGCATGCGCATCCTTGGGTTTTATTCTTGTGACACAGTAGTTTGGTGCTACTTACTGATCTGCATTAGACCATCAGGAGTGGAATAAGAGTGTTATCTATGATATCTTCACTGTTGCTAATTTAAACAGTTGAAATATTGCCTGGCATATAGTAATGATAATTATGCGTTAAAAATAGATCACACAGTTTATTATCCTATCCCTCATCCCCAAGTATTGGAGAAGAGGGACAGATTCAAGCAGAATCATTTCTGCGATTCATAAAGGGAATTGCACTCGATAGTATATGAAGTGCAGCTGCTCTGCTTTTATCTATCATTTTCCTCCCTGTTTACATTAGTGGATTTTGCATTAGTCATAGATGCATTGAGCCTTTACTTTAAATTATAGTGTGAATAACATTATAAAATTAGATGACCTTTGAATTTTCTTGTGCAAATTTTGTTGATATTTGCGTAAAATACAAAAATATGAAACAGAATTGGGCAAAAGAAAATTTGACCTGACCAGGTTGGATTCACTGTAATATTATATTTTAATTTGAGAAAAATAAATTGGAGTAAAGAATCGAAACAAGAGGCTTACTTATTTTTCCCCTAATGTACTGTTGGTGCATTGTTTTTCCACTTCACCCATTTACAGAAGCTGTGAAGGTGAATATTGAATTCAAAAACCCTCTGCAAATCTCAATTCCTATATCTGGTGTTACCCTCATATGCAAGCATTCTGCTAGTACTGATGAAATCAGATCAGGTAAGCTATGAGTTTCTGTTTACATTGTCTTCTACCATTTTTTATTACTTTCTTCATCTTTTTGATATTGCTTCATAATATTTTATATTGGTAGTCGTTTCTTCTGATTTATAATAGTTTATCATGGGTACTACAGGTGAAAATAAGTCAAGCGTGGAGAATGATAATGATGGTAAATATGACAAGTTCACCAGCAGCAGGTATGCTTTTTAAACTTAATGAAGTTTTTCTTTTTTTTTTTTTATTCTGTTTTATCAAGTCTAAAATTTTGTATTAAACAAAGAAACCTGTTCATCTTATGTCTTTGCTGTGCATGGAAAAGCTAAAAGCGTGTTTGGTTTGGCTATTTCTTGTTTTCATTTTCACTAGAAAGAGAAAACAAGTTTGAAAACATGTTTGGTTGTGTTTTACTGAAAATGTTTTCTAGTAAACATTTCTTAAAATGGGACCAAATCTGAAAACAATATGTAGTTTTCAACTTTTCATCGTTTTCAGAAATAAGAAGCTGAAAATGCAGTGGCAATTTTGTAATTATATAAAAAAAAAATTAATTAAGCATGTTTTCTAGAATTTGAAAATATGAAAATGAAAATCATTTCCAGGAAATGAAAATAGAAAATGAAAACGGAAAATGTTTCCTCAAACCAAAGAGACTCTAAAGTTTTCTGTTTCTGATCACTTCAGGGATATTAGCTCAGACAATCCCTTATTTTTGGTGTCCGAGGTTGATTTCTTACTAGGAGGTGGCGAAACGACCATGGTGAGTTTGTAGTTTCTGAGAATTTCAATCTAATCTTGCACTTATTATCATCTATCGTGATCACAATTTAGAGCTACATTTCAGCAGAAAAGATCTTGGTTTGAGACTTAGACTAAAAATATGCAAATTGGGTTGTGTTCTGAAAAATCAAGAAATTCTACATCTGCACCTTAATTTTGACTAGAAATATGTGAATTGAGTTGCATTATGAAAAATCAAAAAATTCCACATTTCCATCTTAATTTTTGTTCATATCTCCACTTATATTGAAGCTTGTGTAGAAATTCCACATTTCCATCTTTCTAGCAAAGTGGAAATGAAGCTCCCAGATGGTGTATCTCTTTTGTCCAGATTCTCATTCTGTTGAATAAGGCAGGCTAAGATATCTCTCTGTCCGGATCCTCCTATTTTCTTATGATCTTGTAGTTATGATCTGTTGGGAAGGTAAATATATGACTGTTAAAAGTTGACAAGTTTATAAAACTTGCTCCTGTGGCTTTTCATTCTCCCACCCTGTTGATCCACAGCCTATGCACTTGTTGTGGCACTGGAATGAGCCTTTCCATCATTTTGGCCTACCATTAAAATGTTATCCTAGTCAGTAGACAGCAGTTTCCTAGATGTAAAGTTTACCCAGATTCTATGGCATAACATATACACTGATGCATGGTTTCCAATAAAACCTGAAATAAAGAAAAGAGATTTTTTATAAATGATTCAATTTACTAAGAGCATTTCAGTAAAGCTTTATTGCTTGACACATATTTCATGTGCTATCAATTTCTGAGTGCAGCGGCTACATGTTTTTGCTATGTATTGTAGCTTCAGATATTTGTAGCCAACTTTTTCAAATCATTGGTGAGTTTTGGGTCTGTAATGAGAATTTGGAAGAATTTATGCATATCTGTTTTTTTGGGCTTTGGGGAAAGGAGGGCAAAGTTTTGTGGCTATGTGTGCTTGTTTGCAGGCCTGTGGAGCAGGGATTGGGTCCAGAGAGGAACCATTTGATTTTTTTGGGGGTGTGAATAAAACCAAATTAAAATAATCAAATTAATTTTTGAAAGTGTAAAAATTAAATACATGACATATTTGTTGAAAGTAAGTATATTTCTTCTTAGGATAAGATTCGTCAATAGTAGAATCATTTAAACCCTTTTTAACAATTATTCTTTAAAAAATAGTAATGAAAAGAAATGATAAGAAGCTGATGTTTGATCTTAGATCTTTGAATCTATTTTCCATAGTAATTATAACAAATGATACTTCACATGTAATTATGGAAACATGAAAAATAAACACCAAGTGTATAAAATACAAGTATAAATTAAAGACTTATAAATTTCATTGATAGTTTGCATAATTCAAATTATTGGTGGGTGAATATTGAATTTTTGTTATTGGTTGGTGGTTTGTCTATGCTGTGGAACATTTGGTAGTAGTGTAATGCTGGGATTTTCGAACAGCAATTTGTATTCACCTATTTTAGGATAGGGTTATGTATTTGGCTTCTTTATTGTGCTCTTGTTCACCCGGGGGGGGGGGGTTTGGATGGATATTGAATTCAAATGGATTGCAGAGCACTCGATTTTGATTCATGCATTTCTTTTTTGAATAAAAATAGATAACTAATTAGGGAGAATAAAGGAAGAGTACGAGGGAGGAGGATAAAATATACTCTTAAAAAGAGAAACTAAGAAAAAAGTGAGTCTAGATGCTACAGAATTCAGCAAAGCTGTACAACGTCTGCATATCAGCGAGGGAAAGTCCCTTAAAAGAACCATGTGCAGAACACCAAAGAGAGGTGATAAGCACAGCCCTATGCCATAACATAAGTATAGGCGAAGAAAAGCCCTTGGAAATGAGTGCATTCTGCTCTAGCCAGATACACTGAAGAATACCATGTGGCACACTGTCACAAAGTTTTGTCCTCATTTATTTTTCAAAACCTTCAAAATGTATCATGAGAAACTGCTCCAAGGTGGAAAGGCACACATTATTCTCCAAGAATTCCAAACAGATTATTCTTTAAGAAAGTAGCTGCCTGACAATGCAAAATTTAAGGACGTCTTGGTTTCCCCTTTTTCTAATTACTGGATAAATCTTCTTATATAAAAAAAATTGACATTGTCAAATTCCTGTTTTCCAGGTTCAACTATCAGTTACTCCCAGGGTAGAAGGTACTCTTGAAATTCTTGGTGTTAGGTGGAAATTGTCAGGTGCTATAGTTGGCTTTCACAACTTTGAGTTTAGACACACAAAGAAGAATATTGTGAAAGGAAGAAGGAAAGCAAAGCACTCGCCTAATGATAACTTTAAATTTATGGTGATTAAGGTGCATGCTCTTATCCTACCCTTTCTTATTACTGTCTTTTGCTCCAAATGAATTTCATCTCCTCCCTCTTCCTGTAGTCTCTAAATTTAGACTAAAGCAGCCTTTTTCCTCTTGGAAAATCCCAGAGCATACCCAAGCTTCAGGGTTCCATTTACCCTTTACCTGAAAAAGCATATACTGGAGATTTACGGCAACTTGTTTTGGAGTTGAGGAATCCATCAGAGTTTCCTGTTAAGGTACCGTCTTTGGAGTTAAATTACTCTAAATAGCAATTACTTCTAATATATATGTATATATTTCTTGTATTTTCTTTGCATGTCAACCCATTTGGGTATAGTGGTCTACCTTTAAATGTTGGGAATTGTTATTAATTGGTATGGTGTAACTATGGGGTTGTGGGGTTAGTTGTATTGGCACCAATTATACCTGCTTACAATTACAGCAGGTGCATGATGTGACTGACGGCAGATGTAGTCTGCTGTCTGACGTCCCTGTGTCAGGGTGGAACTGGCTTTCCTCCTACTGTTTCTTGCATGCTATTTTTCTACATGCTTTTTCATTTGGGGGTTTTGGCAGAATCTGAAGATGAAGATAAGTCATCCTAGATTTCTGAATATTGGGAATCAGGAAAATATAAAGTCAGAGTTTCCTGCTTGCTTAACGAAGACAGATTCACTACTAAGTGGTGCACATGCTAATCCTAGTGTCACGTCTGACACTGTCTTTCTATTTCCAGAGGTCAGTATTGAATCTTTTCCAATTAAGTTGTGTATTAGCACTTTAATTTGAATTTGCATCTGTCGACTTCTTGGTCACATGAATTAGACATTGTTTCAGGGCACTTCAATTCAAGGCGAAACACCCTTCTTGTGGCCTCTCTCGTTTAGGGCTGCTGTTTCTGGTGATATTTCTCTTTACATAAGCATATATTATGAGATGGGAGAGATATCAAGTGTTATCAGATATCGCACTTTTCGCTTACATTACAATGTGCAGGTTAGTATAATGGATACTGAAAGTGAAACTTTTTTGGCTTCATCGAGTTAAGTTTTCTTTCTTTATACTGTTTTTTTTTTTCTTTACTGTGATGGCTATAAAAATTAATTGAATAATTGTGTTTTGTGTTTTGTTGCTGCATTGTATGAGTAAACAATGAGGTTCTGAAAAATGACTCTCATTTTCATATTTACCAGTTAATAGACATAGTTAATTCTCATGTTACAAAATTTGGTGATCACAGGTATTACCTTCATTGGATGTCTCATTTCAAATCAGTCCTTCTCGGTTGAGAATACAAGAGTTCCTTGTTCAATTGGATGTTATTAACAAGACAAGCTCAGAAAGTTTCCAAGTTTATCAGTTGTCATCTGTTGGGAATGACTGGGAAATCTCTTTACTTCAGTCACCTGATACTATTTTTCCTTCACAATCATTGATGGCTGGTCAAGCAATATCATGTTTCTTCACGCTAAAGGTTTGTGTTAGAGGTTTCAATTTTGTGATTCATCTTTGTAACATGTTTTCTGTTATGGCAGACAGGTTTCATTTGGAAGTTGTTATTGAAATGTGAACAGATGGATAAGTAATTTGTTAATTAGTTGAATATAACTACTGGTTATTTAATTGATAATATATATATAGTTTATATAGTTTGTTGGGATACTTCCAATTAAAGGCAGACAACTTGAAACAAAATGTTGGACTGTTTGAACCTTTTTAGCGTTTATTTTGTTGTGAAATGTGCTTTTCTACCAAATACTTTAACTGGTTGTATCCATATTTTATTAGAGACCCAACTATTTTAGAACAATCACTATATAATTTCAATAATATATTACAATATTCTGTATATCAGGTCGAACTCCCTTGAAATGATTTATGATAAATAAGTGGCTGAGAGAATATTGAATTAATCTTCAGCATAGAATAATTCAAATAACTTTTGATGTTTGAAGTAATTTTTATCAACACAAATCTAATTTATAAAATGTCTAGGGTGATTATTTTATATTGACTCCAGATTATTTAGAAAAAGCTTATATAATATTGTCCTATTCTTTTAAGCATACCCTAAAAATTGTTATATCTTCCTAAATTCCTTTACTTCTCAAAACATATGTTGAATATTCTCTCAAAATAGTTCTCTTCATTTATGTTTGCTTTCAAGCAATGAAACTCTTAATTGTATTGTAACTATTTCCCATACAATTTAGATGGTCTAGATACACAATGTGTAACTGAAATGGAAAGAAATTTGAGGATGGTATTGTTGATCCAACCCAAATATAGGGGGAAAATAAAAAAATGAATTGGTTTATCATTAATGGTATAACTCTGCAAAAAAAGTGTTGTAAGAAAAGCACGTCTTCAAAATTGAATAATGTAAGCAGGAAGCCTGTTACAGGTGAGAATTTACAAGGCTTTGTCTCTGGACTTCTGTGTGATGTCTCGTAGCCATCCTTTCTTACATTTCTCAATGACATGATGGGGAGTAGGTTGTCTATGTGGGAAAGCTTGGGTGTGTGTCTCACGTTTGGATAGTTGCTTATTGCTTGTAAGGGTTTAGGGAAGGAGGAGGGAGGGTAGAGTTCTGGGGAGGCGTGCCTTAATTGCTATCATTTGGAGTATTTGGATTGAGAGGAGTTCAGAAATTTTCGAAAGTGCGAGCACCTAGTATTGCTTCATTATGTGATCACTCTGGGACAGAGTTGTTCATCCCTCAGTTTTGTAACATTTTTTCTTCAAAAAAATTATGTAAGCCAATATTGTGTCTTTGTATTGTCTGATCATATTGAACTTGGATAAATCCAAGCTTCTTGAGATGATTTGTTTTTAACTGGTTTTATATTTAGTAACTTAATCTTAAACTCTCGTTGCTATAAATTCTTTTCCTGTCTTAATCTATTAAAAACTATTTCTAATTTATTTTCTTCTGAAAGAACCAGAAAAAAAGAATGATCAATGAGGTGATAAGATTCAGTGCAGAAATTCAGGAATGCGCTGCATCTTAATATTTCAGAATTTGTATATTAAAATGCTTAGTTATCTAAGCTTGTGTGTTTACTCTTGACTTGATTTTTGTCTGACAAAGCATTTAGTACTTTTCTGCTATATGTCCACTGTTTATGTGTTTTTGTTCAAGATATGCTGGCCACTTAGAATTTGTTGATGATTACAGTTGGCTGAATTAGACTATTGTTTGCCATCAGAACTGCAGGAGATTATCAACTTCCGAGGACAATATATCTACCATGCCTGTGAGAAGTGATGTAAGATTGGTTCCTCAGAGCAGTGAGGATTTAGTTTACAATATAAATAGTGCGCCTTTGGTCAATTTCCACCATTATGAGAGATTGCAGCAGGAATTGTCACGTGAGGTAGACAATTATTTTGTTTTTATAATGTCCAACCACATGGTATCTTTTCCTGTGTCATTGGAATTTCATATCATCATTTAGGGTATGGTTGGTTGAGTAGGTGAAAGTTGCAAGGTGGAAAATAAAGGATGGCTTGAAAATGATTTTTAATCAAGATTGCAAATGAAGTACATTTTATTTTCACTTTCTCATTTTTTGTTTTTGTACGAAACAAGTGTAAAGTGATTTTCATTCCGAACTTTACACCTCATTTTCCACCAACTCAACCAAGATTAGTCTTATCTTACCATTCCATTATTCTCTTAAAATCCAGAATGCATACATGTTTAAGGGATTTTCCTTGCCCCTAAATTTTCTTTGTGATAGGATTATAATCTAACTGTCTCTTTGGTGCTCAACCCACGGTTGTTTCAAGGGTGTTGCCAAATTCAATTTGCAGAGGGATTGGGTTGCTGTACTGCACTCCTAGTTTTCTTAGTTTTGTCTTGGTTTATTTTATTTTTTTCTCAGTTCTTGAGCTATTTAAAAAAATTCTATTCTTTTAAAATCAGCAATCTAGTAATTTCATACTTGGTGGAGTGCAATATCATATTTTAGCTGTATAAAAATCGGTATGTAATATCTAAGTTTGCATCCTAGTAAACTACTGATGAATGATGTGAAAAGTTTTGAAATTTTTTTCCTATTATCTGCATGACAGAAGAAAACTGGTGTAGGACAAGTAAGGGAGAAAGGGAAGGGAAAAATAAATTAAGGGAGAGAGAAACAGAAAGGATGGAGAAATCAAGAGAACAGGAAAATGTATAATGAGTAGTAAGAAACAGAAGTTTAGGAACAATTTCAAATCTCAATATATAAGTCTACAGAGTACAGAAGCATCCTTTGTTATTAAAAGCACCCAACTAAACCCAAACTACTGAAAATTGCAAAATTACAATAAATTCCCAATATATTATTCCATACATCCAATAATCCTAATATCCGTATTCTACATCCCATTATTACTATTCAATTCCCCATAAAAAAACCCACCCTTGGGGCAGAGTTACTGACTGGTTTTTGCATCATGCTTTTGTTTTGAACTTATCTATTGTTAAGAAGGTAGGAACCACAAAAATGCTGTGAGAAAAGTGAGGGGAATGCAAAATATATTTACCCTAAAGAGACTCAGAATATAGTTATACATGTGCTGACTCCCAAGTCTTAACCTCTTTTTATACTAATACTACAACTGCATGAAGACATTTGTACCCTTTACTTTGGGTGCCCTACAAGCAACACTTTCTTAACCCATAAGAATTTCCTTAATACTTGTTAAGAATACAAGTGTCGGTGCTACATTATGTTATTGGGCTGTGGGCTGGGTTTATAATATTATACTCTTACAAACCTAGTTTCTATATATAAATACAGACACCGGGAACCGCATGAAAGTTAGAGGCACTAATAAAATCTGATTAGGCTCCCTATATCTGTATTACATGCATAAACTAGAGTTACAAGAGTATAACATTATAAGTCCAGCCCACTGCCAAATAACATAATGTAACTCAGACACTTGTATTCTTAACAATACTATCCTATACTCTTAATATCTTTTATTTATTATTTACACCTTTAGTTGGGACGAGGGGTAGTGAGTTAGAAAAATGTGCATGCATAGAAGCTGAAATAACTTTGTGTCAATCTGGTAGACTGTTAATGTTAACTATGTCTAACAATTTTGCAAGAAGAAAGCATTAATGTATTCATTGATCTATTCAACAATTCTGTCCCTCAACTTTAAAATTGTTCAATTTAACTGTTAATGTTAACTATGTCTAACAATTTTACAAGAAGAAAGCATTAATGTATATATTGATCCATTCATCAATTCCGTCCCTCAACTAAAATTGATCAATTTAATCCTAAGTTTTGAGTTCTATTCGATATGTTCCTTTAGTATACTCCCATTCATTAAGTTGACAAGATTTCTTGATGTATTATAAAATTTGCTCATATGTTATCTTTTACCGTTAGTTCTCATTTAGCATACTACAAAAAAAAATATTTAGTAGTTATAATATGAACAAGAAGAACATTTAAAATTAAAACCATACTTGAAGTTACTTTGGCAAACAAAAATATTGAAGTTTCAATTTGCAATAAGAACATATTTTTATCTATATTAATTTATTAACGTTCTACTAGATTTCATTATTTGTTGGGTAAATCACTAGATTACGAGAATATTCAATACATGTAATGACTATGTTAAAGAATTTTCTTAGTTAGCTCTAGGTTAGGGAATTTCAAAGTTCTAAGGACAAATTTGACCAAATTTGTGTTTTTCCTATGTCATCATAGAAGATTTAGGATTGACTATAGCAAATCCTTACACTGTATCTATTCATTGTTCTCTCTCCTATTACTGATATGAGCTTCATTTATCTGTTGGATAAGGGGGACTTAAACACTGTTGATTTTGTATTGATCTCTCGGCCCCTGAAGAGTAACAATTATTCTGGTTTTTCTGAGCCTCCTCATGTTATGTCTCATCATGCATGTCACTGCAGGCAAGTTAATTCCAAACCTAGTGCTTCTGATTTTGACTTTCTGATAAATTTTATCTATACATGTGTATGTTATTTACTTGCTTTTTTCGGGTGGATTATGTTAATCTCTTGCTGTCTTCCCTGATAGTACTGCTGGCACGGGCCCTATTTTATGGCTAATGAATGGACCTCGAACCTTGCATCATAATTTCTCTGCGTCCTTCTGTGAAATAAATCTGAAGATGCATCTTTACAATTCCTCTGGTGTCACTGCTTTTGTGCGCATTGACACCTTAGATTCTGCTGGTAACGGTGGACATCTGAACAGCGTAAATGCGGTTCAATCAGGAACTCTTGATAACCAAGCAGGGTGGCATGATGTCACAGTAGTGAATGAACTTAAAGTCACGTCAAATGTTCTTGAAACCCAACCAGGAAAGGCACTGTCTTTGGGAAGTATCTCCCCATACATTTGGTCTGGATCAAGCTCTACCCATCTCCACATTGAGCCTATGTCCTCAGCGGAAGTTCCTCTTCAAATCTGCGTGTTCTCTCCTGGGACATATGATCTGTCAAATTATGTTTTGACTTGGAATCTTCCATCCGAAGGTCAGGGAGATTCTGATGAAACGAGACAGCCTTCCGGCAAGAACCAGGGGTATAAATACTATATTACTGTGCTCCAATCCACTTGAGAAGTTGGCAAATATTTTGCTGTCCGTTTACCACCTATGCTAGAATTTTAGATCTGATTTGTAACTGTGGGTTGTATATATAGTATTATTAAACGTCAATAGGAACAAGGAAACGTGTAATTCGGGAGGGAAAAGTGGTAAAATATAGTTGTCCTTTTTGTTCAAACAATAATGGTGGTGAAATATACAGTTCATCAAACAGGCTAACTTATTTGGACTGGCCTAGTTTGACAAAGGAAGTTTTAAGCATTTTCGTAAAGACAATATTCCTGTAGCATATAAGGATGGAACGGGAGAGTTGCCCAAGAATTGGTTTCAGCAATCTTTAGGGGGTAACTCAAGGAGAAATTGTTCCTTTTAATTTTATTTTATTTTTACAAATTACATATGTTTAAGGCAGTTCAGAGTGCTTAGTTGTATGACTGTTGCAGAGTTGTAAGAGAGGAGGGACGATTAGAAAGGAGCACTGTGGATTAACAAATTATGATGTGATTACGCCAATTAAACTTTTGATAATTGTTCAACGGATTATTGATCTCCTTTTGGCACTCAAATTGAAATGATGGATTTAATTTTGATGTATTGATAGTGTGAAAGATTTTACTATTTATGAAGTATATGGTATCATTTGGTTAAAAAGTAATTTTGTAATTATTACAATAATAAGATATTTTCTTGCTTACTGATGATGTGAAAAGTTTCTTTTTTGGGTGAATGATAATGTGAAAAGTTTTAACAGTGGATTAAATTTAAGCTGAAACTAAAGTGTAAGAGTAAAGTTAGTTGAACAATTCATCCCAGCAGAAAATTTGCATTAAATGTACCGGCAGCTTTAATGGAGTTTAAGGTTATATTTGGATTGAGGATAATAGAGTGAAAGAGAGAAGTAAAAGGTTTAATTTAAGCATTCTCAACTTAAAATTTTAAAATAAATTTTTTTATTTGTTTTCATTTTTTTTAATTTAAACATATTATTGATTAGAGAAAAATAGAAGAGAAGGAATAAAAAAAAGACTTAATTTACAATTTTAAGATAAAATTATTTAAAATAAACTTTTTCTTTTCTTTCTTTTCTCTCAACTCTTCTCAATATAAACATAATCTAAAAGAAGTGTTTAATCTCTTAAGTAAGATATGAATATTAATTAAAGGTTCTAAATTTGAGTTGGGTAGGTATAAAACTATAGTAAAGAAAAAGGGAGTTATTATGGCATTCTTTTTTTTTCATAAAATCTAATAATTATTAGTTTTCATAATAAATGTTGAGAGTTCACCAAATATAAGCATTAATTAATGAGTATTTGATATTAAGGGTACACGTTTCATACTAACTTTATACACTTAAAAAATTAATTCTAATAATACATTTTATTGTCTTATTAACTATTAAGCCAATCATGTTGGGTTATAGAATTGTTTAGATATTTTTATGGTAAAACAAATAAAGAATACTATAATAGTATAATTTACAAAATAAAAAGAAAAAAAAAAAGGAAAGAGAGGGAAACCGCAAGACGTTGTATTTGTAATGCACCGTTCGATGCCCATGTCTAGCTGTAAATTAGGGCTGGAAATCACTTTCTCTCTTACTGTCTGGCCCAGTCTAACTCACTCTGAATATTTCTGTCTTCTCCACAATCCACTGAGCCCTTCTTGGTGACGTCAGCTCTGCTCTGCTACACCTCGTTCATCTTTACCCAGGTTAATCCCTGCCTCCCCTTTTCGCTTCCTTACCATGTATTGGTTGTATAGCTTGGGTTTCGCCTCCCTATTTTTGTTTAGTTTTGGAATTGAATGCGCAAGTACTCTACTGTGCGTTTCAATATCGATAAGCGCATTCTGGACTCGATACTTGCATTTCTATATGATTTTGTAACTCCTTGTTCTCACATTTTGCTTCGTTTTCATTAAATCTGCCCTTAATTTTTATTTTTTATTTTTAATTTGGGTACTGACTTGCATAGTTTTAATCTGGTTGTGTTCTGTGATAGACTGATAGTGTGCTGCTGATTTATGTATCAATTATCTCGTATTATTCTTGCTTAATTTTTGAAGTCTGAAGATTGAGCAAATATCAATTTGATTTCTTCATTTTGTTTGGAAATGACAATGGAGGGAATGGAATGAAAATTGCATTACCTCGTTTAGGAAATAAAGGAGATATGCAAACAATGAAAGTGAGGAAAATATTTGACTTAAATTTCGCCAAAATAATATCTCAAAAATTGGAGAGAAAGTGAAGAGAATATGAGAATATTATAGCATTCTAAATTATACAATTGCCCTTCTTAAAATACTACATAAGCAGAAATTAGTTATGGATGGATATGTAATTTTAAAATCTTCTCTTCATTTCCGTTACCTATATTTGTGCATACTTGACATCCAAGCAAGAGACGAGAAAATTATTTTCTACTTCCTCATTTTCTTTCCTCATACTTTCTTTCACTTCATTTTCTTTCCTCTCATAATTTTGTTCACAAACAAAGGCATTAAAAGTTACTTTCCAATAATTTTGTAGTTAATAATGTTGAGACAACACAGTTTTTTGAGTTTTTCTTTACAACCATCTATGTTTTTACAAGTTTAAATATGCTTTGCAAATCTTGTGGTTGGATAATTTTTTCAATAAAGCAAATAAAGAGCGTCAATAGGTTAATAATTAATTTCAATTACATCAATGCATTGGTTTTGGTTTGAGTCCTGAAACATGCATTATTAATGTGTTGATTTAGAAATGGAAAGCTGCCCATATTAGTGATTATTTTAAGTATTTAATATGTAGTCCATGCAGGTGCATTTGGTGTACCATGACAAATAGATGGCCTTTTAGTAAAACAGAACTAAAATTAATTAAATATTTAGGAAGAAAACCATTTCTGAATTAGGTGCAGTTAAACAAGTTTGAACTTTTTCTATACATCAAGACTATTCTCTTTTTACTTCATAAGCGCTTTTTTTTTTCTATTTTTCTTTTCAGTTTTCTAAATCAATTATTGTGAGAACAATCTTTCTATACACAAATATTTTCTGTTTTGAAAATTGACTTTTTGTTCTGATTCTTTTAACTAGTTTTTGATAACAAAAAGGCAAGAGTAGTAGTAAACACACTGATATGAACACATTTGGAAGGCATGTATCAAGCCTACTCAAACAGTCGAGTTGGAACCTTGAACCACTTAATAATGGGCAATGGCATCATCAATTACAGCAGTTTCAGCAATGCAGAGGCATACGAGTGAAGGTGTTAAATGGGAACTTGGAGCAGGCGCTAACATTGATGCAGCGTAAGATGCAATCTAGTGGGATTGAGAGAATGATAAAGCGTGAACAGAGGCACCATATCAAGAACTCTGAGAAGCGGGTTTTAGCCCAAAAGAACTTGGAGCAGAAGATTCGATCCCAGGACCTTGCTAAGAAACTTAAGGCCATTATGATCAAGAAAGTTAGGTAATTAGAGGCCTATACCAAAGACCAACTTTTCTTTCTTAGAAAATAACATTATGGCTGTTTATATGCACATTGACTCTGCATTTCTTTCTTTTTCTTTTTAAAATATTCCTCTAAAACATGATTTTAGGAAATCCATTAAGTCTCAGGCTTTTCTGGCTGTAGTTCAGTTATTTTTTCCTGGGATATCTTTGTATTTTTAATGATTCCTTAGGAAGAAAATAGGAGTGAGATAACAAAGTGCTTTTCTTGTAGCTTCATTCTCTCTATCTGGCCTGCAATCCTGAGAAAAGATATATGCGAACTGTTTCGCATATATACTGAAACTGAGAAATAATCTTGTCTCATTTTATGACCTTCTGAAGATATTATTCTTCGATCTGTATTTCTGTTAACTAGTTAATTCTAGGTTTGGAAATAATGGTAATCATATGTGAAACCTTACTATGCATGGTTAAAATACTTCTTGTTGGGGCATTTCCTTTCAAACTATTGGTAAAGTAATGTTTTAAATTGACATGATGACTGAGTTTTTAGAAAATTTTAGGATTGAAGGGGAAGCATCGGCTTCTAGCCCCTTGGATGAATTCTTCCCATTTCCCAACCAAGTGGAAAGGAACTTTTTGGTCATTAATACTGGATAATTGGAAATATGAATTTGATAATAACTTCTTGTCAGCTAGGAACCCTTGTTCTTTCTTGTTTGCCCCCACTTTTATGGAGGTCTGTATTTTCCATCTATCGTTACCTTTGTACTGATATTTTCTATTGGAATGTGGCAGGGGTCTATGAAAGGTTTACTGTTATTGAGCAAAAAAACCTCGCTGTAAGTTCAGTCATTTTGTAGGCGTCCCTTTTTAATTTCCTCTGTCTCACTTTCCTCTTTTGTTATAACAGTTATGCAATATTTCCCCTCTCATGTTATGTTGGAACCTTTCACTGCCAAGGCAATTATACAGCAAATAGAAGTTCAGTTGGTACATTCTTTCAAATTGCACAAGGTGACGTGTTCTGATAGTTTTGTGATTTAGGCATCAGATGCCATGCAGCATACCTACAGTGTAATTAACTATGAATAAGAGGAGCCATTTTATGATAAGGTATGACTCTGGTAATTTAGTTATGTTCAAGACCTGCAATCTGGAAGAAAATCTATGTTGCGACTCCTATTTTGTGATGGAAACAGTCATAGGTATGCAGCATTCAGTTGCAGAGTTGAAGCTATACTGGGAAAACATGCTAATCACATTATCCTTTCAAAATATATGCTAATCATGCTATTTTAACTTCCTCTAAAGTGCAATATTTGTTACTGTTGATTAAGAAAAGATAAGAGTTACAAATGGGCTTCATAGTTTGTCATGGGTAGTACAGATGAAAGCAAGTCAAGCGCGAAGAATGATCATGGTGTTAAAATGTGAAAAGTTAATCTTCAGAGGGTTTGCATTTTAGACTTAATCATGTTTTTTTAAAATTTTTTTCAAGTAAAAAAACTTATAATCGTATTAAACAGAATCAGTAGTCTTTTTGTTGATAGAATGATAGTTAACAAGACAATGGATTTCCAACCAAAAAAAAAAAAAAGAAAGAAAACAAGAAAATTGATAAATTTTCCTTTTATAATAAAAATTGGGTTTAAATTGAACTGATAAAAAATTCACAAGTTAAAAAATGTTAGTATCACTACGAGACTGTTAAAACTAGTCAAGTTTAAAAACTGATAGGATTAGGAAGAAGTCTTTTGGAATTTAGTATAAAGGTTGTTATGGCAAAAATGAAAATCAATTTGAATTCAGTTAATTGGATATGTAATTCAAAACTGGTGGTTCAGTTGAATGACTCCAATATTTAAATTTGTTCATTTGAATTCGTTATAGAAATTCAATTAAATTGTCAAAGGATTTGGTTCAAACCAAGCTCTTAACAACCGTGGATATTTTTTTTTCTCCATAATTTTACGTCTGAAATTATACTGTTGGAGACAAAAAGTTTTGTTGCTAATTATTAGACACACAAACTATTAAAATTAATAGATTTTTTTTTTGCTATTAAACTATCCGTTGCTAAAAGAGTGTCTGTGTTTTGTTTTTAAATTATTGTTAATATTTATTTAGTGTTGTGTTGCATCTTGATGGGATTGCTGCAAATGGGCAAGAATTAGAACGGTGCTCATCGTGAGCTTCACCTCAAAAGTTCATTTCAATTGTTATATAATTGTGTTGAATATGAAGCTTACGGAAGATTAGAGGCTTGCAAATTCCTAGTTTTTTGGGCCACTTTGCTTCCATACTTTAATGGCATGTAAACCGAATCAAGGTCAAGGTTTTTATAATAATAATAATAATAAAATCATCAAGCTCGATTTTGTATGAAAAACAGTAAATTAATAATTGTACGTAAGTAATACTATGATAAATAATACTCGATTTGAAACTTTAAATGTCGGCACAGATAAAATTTAAAGATCAATTTTTTTTGGCCCGGCCTGCGAATGAGTTTATTTTCTTAAACTTTCATATAGGAAAAAGAAATCAATATTTTTGTATTTTGTATTTTATTTATATTAAATTATGAAGTGTTATCTTTTGACATATATTATTAAATATATTAACAAGAATTAACTTGCCCACAATTTGACTTTTGTCAAACCATTAATCCCTGTAACTATATTTAGTTGTGAGTTCAATTTTTAAAACATTAATGAATATTATATGATTTTTTAATTACCTAACTAAAACTATCTAGAAAATATGTTCATACAACGATAATTAATACGCATTCTAGCGAAATGGTGATAGTAAGAGTAACTTTTGATTCTATATTATATCTTGGAGTTTGAATGAGACTTCTGCAACTTGATATTATTTTTGTAAGTTACAATATATATATATATATATATATATATATTACTTTTGGTAGCAGAATTAATTAAAGACAATTGATATAAAAAGTCCACGCGCATCGTGGTGTATTTCTGAATTTGAGCTGTCTCTATTAGAATGGCTATTCCCTCTGACTTGGTATTCTTTCGAATTTTCAATACCATTTTCCTTTCGGTGAAATGAAAATATATTTATCTTTCCTTTCTGCCTGAGCTTGACATTTCCATCGATTCATTTATGTTGTATAATATAAGAACTGCCAATTCAGCAATCTTTTTACTCTAAACAAGTTTTAGCCAAACGAAATTTGCCATGTTTGTTCAGTCATCTGAATTATATGAAAGCATAGATGAAGAATGCAACTATTGGTTTCAAAAAAAAAAAAGTAAATACTCAATCATAACGTGTATAAAACTTATCTTTCTTTGTGAGAAAATGTGTATACACGTTTTAATTAAAGTCGCAGAATACTGCTTATCAAATTGGAAATCAACTTTTTACGTGATTCCAATTCTTGCGAAATGTCTCGTGAAGCAAGCACACCAGTTCCCATGGTGCGAAGACGCCAACTTCTTTATCCTCCACGATACTTGTATTATAAATTCTTAACTTGAAGGGCCCCTTTTGTATCTTCTTTCATTTGTGTTTTCTTCAGAAATCAAAACTTGCGTGCGTGCATAATGTCAACATCTACGTTAGTATTTCTACATCAGCATTTATTTTATCATATTTATACAATTTAACAAAGAAAGACCAAATTAAAAATGATGAAAACTATAACGACTTGTTTGAAAATTAAAAAAAAAAAAAACCTTATAAGCCTGCTCGGCTTCTTTGGCTTTGTATTCAAAGCAAAATCAGCTCAACGGGAGAGGCATTACAGATATGTAATACAAATCCCTACGACCAAATCTGATATTCAATCATGGACTCCATAGATCCATAGGAAGCCTCTTAAGCCGGTACACATTATAGAATGCAGAGCAAGACCACACTAAAGATACAAAATGAGAATATTATCTGAAAAAATTAAAAACTCAGCCTCCAACACAACGTAACCCTTTTTTTCTTCCCTCTATTTATGCCCTTCAGTCTTGCCCTTTCCCTCCAACTTTCTGGGAGATTCTTCTTTGTACTTTCTTTCCCACTAAAAAGGAGAAAGAAAATTACATGAACCCATTTGTCCAGTTTCTGTTCTCCCAAACCCTTTGACCTGTTGTGTTAACAATCTCTCTCTCTCCCGTCTGGCGTCTGCAAAATGCGATTGAATTTGACCACGTCCAACCATAACCCATTCATTATTATTATTATTATTATTTTAAAAAAGAGCCTTCTAAGCAGCTTTTAAAGACTAGACTCCTCAAACCATTTGCTCAATTTATGCTCATTCAGGTTCTCTCATCTTTCTCTATTTCCCCGCAAATACTTCCTTCTTCTCTCCCTCCTTTGTTTTGGTGTAAATAAAACGCGAACGGGAAAATGAACGACTTGTTCTCCGGCTCCTTCTCCCGCTTCCGCAACGAGCAAGTCTCGCCAGACAACCACCACCACGTCATCCAGATGACGGCGGCGTCGCCTTCGTCGCCGACGGACGGCGTCAACCTGGACAAGTTCTTCGAGGAAGTGGAGTCGGTGAAGGACGAGCTGAAGGAGCTGGAGCGGCTCCACCAGAGCCTCCGCGGCTCCCACGAGCAGAGCAAGACCCTTCACAACGCCAAGGCCGTCAAGGACCTCCGGTCTCGCATGGACGCCGACGTGGCCCTGGCGCTGAAGAAGGCGAAGATCATCAAGGCCCGGCTGGAGGCGCTGGACCGCTCCAACGAAGCCAGCCGGAGCTTGCCCGGCTACGGACCCGGTTCGTCTTCGGACCGCACCCGGACCTCGGTGGTGAGTGGGTTGAGGAAGAAGCTGAAAGACTCCATGGACAGCTTCAACAACCTGAGGCAGCAGATATCGTCGGAGTACAGAGAGACCGTTCAACGCAGATACTACACTGTCACCGGCGAGAATCCCGACGACAAAACCATTGACCTCCTCATCTCTACTGGTAATTAACAAAATCATGCTCCTGCTTTTTCCTTTTATTTTTGTTATATGATTTTAAATTACTTTCTCCAACCGTAATTGCTGCCTTAATATCATGATTATGAGAGCTTTCCCCGCTGCAATGCGACAGTAATTACAATTGTATTGACCAATATTTTCTCACAATTGTTCGTCTCAATATAACTGCAATCGCTATCATTCTTATGAGTCTCTTTTATTGTAGAGAAAAAAATTGTCTGTTAATTGTATTTCGGAGTTAAAATTCTTAAGACTGCTCATACGAATTTAATCCTTTCGAGGATTTTCATTATATTACAGTTTCATATATGAAGTATATTAATGGATAATTAACAGGGAGAATATGCAATATTAATAAAAGAGTTTCGTTTTTCATTTTTGTCTTTCATTATTATTACGAGAAGGTGAAAAGTGAAAGTGATGACGAGTATATTTTGGTGGAGCAGGGGAAAGTGAGACTTTCTTGCAGAAAGCGATCCAACAGCAAGGGCGAGCCACCGTGATGGAGACCATCCAAGAGATTCAGGAGAGGCACGGGGCGGTGAAAGAGATAGAGAGGAATCTGAACGAGCTGCACCAGGTGTTCCTGGACATGGCAGTGTTGGTCCAGTCCCAGGGAGAACAGTTGGATGACATAGAGAGCCATGTCGCGCGAGCCGATTCGTATGTGAGGGGCGGGGTCCAGCAGTTACAGGTTGCGAGGAAGCACCAGAAGAACACGCGCAAATGGACCTGTATTGCCATCATCCTACTGCTCATCATCGTCTTGATCATAGTTCTCCCTATTGTCTTGAGAAAATGAGATTTTGTCAAATTAAATTAATTAAATGGGTTGGTGTGGTCAGTGGTGTCTGGTGCGTCGTGGTGGCTATGAATGAACGAAGGTCGACGACTGAATCAAACATCAAAGCTTGGTAGTCAAGTCAACTCACGCCGCCTTGACCTTTCTCTTTGTAATTATATTCTTTTTGGTCGCGTGTTGCTTTCTTTTTCCCTTTCCATTATTTAATTTTGTGTCTGTTTGAAGATTTTGGAATTTAGATGCTTGGTTTCTAGAATATGACGGGGCCTTGGGTGTTACTACCATGGAGGATGGAGCTATCTCACTTTTATCTCTTTTTTGGGCTGTTTGAAAGAAGGGGAAAGAGGAGAAAAATGAGAGAAATTAAAACTGGGGGTGACGTTGTTCATGGGAACAAACAATGGAGTGGTTCAATTATTAGTTCAATGCTTATCTCTGTTCTTTTTGGTCAATACTCACCGTCAGATAGATGGTGTAGTCGTGACCTTGGTTTAATTTTCACATACTGTTCTTTCTGGGTACATGCTTTTGCAAAATACATATATTTTAGATTCCTAAAATTTTCAATGGTTTTTTTTTTTAATTTTTAATGTTGATTTTCAATAGGCTTACGATATTGGCGAATTACCTATCTCTGATTATATATTGCAGGAGTTTATTTACTCATTTTGCATGTTTTTAGCCGACCTAATAAACAAATGTATTCATTCTTTCACTCAGTTTTTTCTTGCCAACTACAACGTAGGAGTAGGGAAAACGAGTAACTTACGGTATAAGGGAGGGAAGGAAAAACGAGTTAAAACAGCTACAGAGTTCTGATGAACGCAACACCTGCGCCTTGACGGAGTTAGAAACCCTTTAAGCTCGTGTCGGTGCTCCATAACCAATAGAACAAATTACGATCATCCAATTTGAAAGAGACACACAAATTTTAACTTGAGCATGATAACATTTATTCATATTTTTTCTTCATAAAAAAGACGGAAAAAAAAATCAGCAACATACAATGAAGCCATTCAGTCAGAAGAGGCTTGAGAAAATTATTGGCTATTCATGAACGTAGACTCCAGCATGGCACGAACCAGAGGTACAAAAAGTGAGTGAAAACACACTTCCGCTGACTGAGGAGGTAACTGAAGCTCATCATTTGGCTGCATCATTCGTTCCAGCTTTTATTCAGAGAAAGAATCAATCCTACTCAAGCCAAGGCAATGCGATTATAATGTTGAAGTTGATTTTGGTTATTTACTCATTTTTAAAAAATACCCTTTTCCTTTCAAGACGGACCATTTGACTTCATTCAAATGCAACTATTGAAAAATGAATAAGAACCCAGCATATATATAGCCTTCATTACATTTTACATCAGATAATTAACCAACCATTGACGTGCTATAAATCTCGATTCTCAAGAATGTTATGGAGTCTAAATATAAATAAATACTCACCTTCGTTAAACCAGTCTAACATATGTATATGGCCCAAAATGTTGCAAATATATGGTTCGGCACAATATTTGCTTGATTTGCACTAATTAATAGAATAATCACTATTATAATCCGTGATTAAGGACGACGAAAAAAAAAAAGAAAAAATCCATGATTAAGTGAATTAGTAAAATTTTCATTTTAAAAAAAAAAGTTATAAGTGCCCAAGTTTTACATTAGAAGTAACTTTTTGTATATTTACATTATTAAATAACTTTTTATATAATATAAATTTTTTCATTCCAATAATTGAATTATATATTATTATCATAATGATCACATACATATTCATAATTAAACATATAATCTACTACTATAACATACAAAAATATATAATCTAATAATAAATATTTATTTATATTTAAAAAGTATACAAAAATTTAAAGATTTTATTTATATTGATAAAATTTAACTTTTATAAAGAATTATTCAATGAATTAATTTATTTCAAGTAAAAAAAATTAAGAAGCTTTTATTGGAATTTAAAATTTTGGGTGACTCTTTCAGAAAGTAATAAAATTTTTTCCCTTTTAGTTTCCAGTTCACATTCGGCACGGCAGTGTGGGGTAGCAACTGGCAAGTAGCAACATCTCTTCTCTTCCAGTTCTACATCTCTCCATTGGTCCATTTCTTCTGTGCGGATCCCGGAGCTCAACCGGCCATGGCAACTATTCGAATGATAGGTGAGTAACTAATTATCTACACTCTTTAATTTGCAGATTAGATTCCTTGTCATGAGCTTCAAACTGAAACTGATCCTCTTTCTCTCTCGCGCGCTCGCGCAACAAACCCAGATATAGCTGTCAACTTCACAGGTCAGGCATTTTATCAAACATTTGTTGGGCGATTAATCGAACTCCTCAGTTCTTTCACACTACCTTCTTTGTCTATTCTCTAATTCAAACTCACGCGCAGATGGCATGTTCAAGGGAATCTACAACGGAAAGCAATGTCACGTCGCAGATATAGCGACGGTTCTGAGCAGGGCTTGGGCTGCTGGGGTCGACCGAATAATTGTGCGCCATATCCTCTGATACTCTCCTTTTTTTTATTTTTTTTCTTTTTACCCTATATTTCAATTAAATAAATTACTTGGCTAATTTTCTCTAATCTGGTTTCTATGAGGATGTGGGATGTACAAGATTGAATTTTAGCTTATGGACTGGGACTAGTCAAGCATGGCATTGAAAACCTAAATGTGAAGTTTAATTATGAGTTTTCATCATTAATATTGTTTTCCTTGTTTAGAGGTTTCATTGTTCTTTAATTGAGAAAATTAAGTAAATTCAAGCGTAAAAGTGAGTTTATGAAATTGAAAGTTGAAACCCCATAGAAAATGAAGCACCAACACGATTCTTTATGCTTGTATTGGGAGAGGTTGAGATGCTAGAGAGATTTAAAGTTCTGAACATGAATTCTGGTGCTGAAAAGTCTCAAAGGGGTAATTACTTTGTACAGAGGCAGTATAAAATGAAAATTCTGCCAACCAACAATAGAAGAAGTGCATCAAAACTGAAATCTGAGTGAAGACAGAAGGATTAGGAATCCCAAACTCCAAGCAATCTAGGATTGTGTTTACTATTTATATGTGATACTTGTACAAATTGTCTATAAAGGCATCAATTTCTTTTTGGATATAATTTTATAGACATCGATTTGATCCCATAGAATATAATTGAATTCTGTGCATGGATGGTTTATGGTTAGGAGTCTTTGGACTTGCTTTTTGTGTTGCAGGTAACTGGTGGGTCCCTTGAGGAATCAAGGGAAGCGCTTGCAATTGCTGAAACAGATGGTATATCATGTTACCATGACTTTCTCTTTATGACTTTCAAATGCGGAATGTGGCTTTTCAGTCATTTGATGATTTATTATTTGATTATAGGAAGACTTTTCTGCACAGTTGGTGTGCATCCAACACGTTGCAAGGTTGCCTTTCTCCTTTAGAAGCTCTTATTCGGAGTAGTAGTTTGGATGAAGTGTTTGTGACTATTACTTAGTGTATTGGTTCAGGAATTTGAGGAGAGTGGAGATTCAGAAAAGCATTTTCAGGCTCTTTTGTCATTAGCTAAAGAAGGAATTCAGAAAGGAAAGGTAGGCTTATAGTCTAGCAGTAAGACAACTATTACTGTTGATATGGTAGTCAAGAATGTTCTGTTGAATGCCAGACTGACTCTTCATCTCTTATTGACATGCTTGTCTGCTACATATCATAATAGTTTATCCTTATGGGGAAAAGTGATATTTGCAATGCATGTGTCTATGCTTCATACGTGCAGGATTGAATTCACCTTTTGATATACCTTCTGAAGGCTGAATGAAAATTTTGCATGCTAGTTTATATTTGAATGGACTGTTTCTAGAGTGGATGTTCATTTTTTGTGAACATAAAGTGTCAGCTTCCTCGTCAGTTTTCTTAGATTTTCAGCATATATTTTTCAATACCAAGATTGAATCACATCCTAAGATTTTGGAGCAATAATATTCATAGTATATTGCACTAGATGCATCTCATAATTGATGCCTGTATCAAAGACTAACTCTCCAAAAAGCTTAAACATTTAGGTGGAGGCCCAGGAAATAATAGTTATACTCTTCTTTCTCTTCATATGCAAGGTGGTTGCAGTTGGAGAATGTGGATTGGACTATGACAGGCTTCATTTTTGCCCGGCAGAGATTCAAAAGAAGTATGCAGTTGCAGCATAAATGCTGTTAAATACATATTACTTTTGTACATTTCTTCTTCATGTTATTGCTTTCTTTAATCAATTAACTTCATTTATGAATATTTTTTTTTGTGAAAGCAAGGTATTTCGAGAAGCAGTTTGAATTAGCATATATGACAAAACTGCCTATGTTTTTGCACATGCGAGCAGCTGCTGCAGATTTCTGTGAGATAGTTGAGAAAAATAAGAACAGGTGTGGTTGCTGGATCTCAATATTTTGAAATTGCTCATATTCAAATCATGCTGATTTAATGTGTCTCTTGTTTAGCTTATCCCTCTATTTAAGTTGAGACATGAACTTAAATTTTTAAGGATTAGAAAGTATTGTTGCCACCCTTGGCTATGTTGTTACTGCTTTCGACTTCAGGAAGTGATGGAAAAACAGATAAAGGGTTCAAGATCCATTGGAGCAATGTGCATTAGGCAGGGTTGTCTGGAGTTACTTATGGTTCTTTTCAAACTCTTAACCTATCATTTGAAGGGTCAGAAAAATTACTGAGGCCTTGACAGCACATACACTACATGCATTACACACAAATAAGAAATAACCTTAAGCTCATTTCTATCACATTCCCCCTTACTCCTAATATACAAGCCTATACCTTAAGTTTTAACACAAAAGTGCATTTGTTTTATTATTTTTATTGATGGCATAATCACTTTGGGATGTTAAATGGACTTATCATTTTTACTTATATGACAGGTTGACCGCTGGAGTCACCCATTCATTTACTGGAAGTATGGACGATAGCGTTAAGCTTCTGTCATTTGAAAATATGTACATAGGTAAATACATATTTGGCTCATAGAATTTATTTTCTTTCCATGTTAGTTGCCATAGTGGGCAAGCTTGAATTTGTTTCTTTTATTGTTTTATAAATGCTAAGCTATTTGCGATTTTAAATAAAGGAACTTAAGGCTTTGGAGAAGTGAGTAGCCAAATTTTCCACATTACATCTCCTTTTATTGATATAAGGCTCACTTAGTTAAGTGTATTGAATAGTTCAAATGAAACTCTTTCCGGAAAACCTTTGGGGGAGGCAGGAGGGAGGAATCATGTCTTATGTGGGTTATGTGTGTATAACCTAATGGCTTGAGTCATAGTGGCAAGAATTCTCATTGATGCATGCAATACATCTATCTGATTAAAATTGTTAAAGGGGAAAGGATTGTGATTAAGTTTTTGTGTTATGTTTTGGCTAGTTTGGACAAAAGACACTTTTTATGCAGCATGACATTGTATTCTGTAATTGTTAGTGCAGTAATGCACTAATGGATTAAGATGGATACTGCAGACACAGCTTTTAAATTTTGCTTTCAGAAACAAACCGATACATTTCCTTGTTAATCGACTTGTATAAATTTTCATTTTAGATATTGGATTATCATAATTGAATACTAATATTCCTGTTGAATCCCATGAATGGTACACATCTTTGGTACTGTGACAGGCATAAATGGGTGCTCTCTGAAGACAACTGAGAACCTTGATGTTGTGAAGGGTATTCCTGTTGAGAGAATGATGATTGAGACAGACTCACCATACTGTGAAATCAAGAATACTCATGCAGGAATTGGTTTTGTCAAATCTACATGGCCTTCTAAGAAGAAAGAGAAGAATGAGCAAGGGTGTATTGTCAAAGGCCGCAATGAACCTTGTTTAGTTAGGTAAGTGGGATGGTTTTGCTTATCCTGGATTGTATCAACTTCGAAGTTTATTAACTGCAGTTATATCATTGTGATACTATTATAGCAAGAAATATCTCCTTGCGCATGTAATGTAACTTCAGGTAGGAATGTTTAAGTTTTCTAAATCTTAGCCCACTTAGTCTGGCAATTTTTGTCTTCATTTTTTCCATTAATAAGACTATCCTAGACTTTTGTCTGAATGATTTTAACTTTAACTATAGATTTGTACCTTTACTTCAAATAATATGGCTGTAATTTTCCAGGCAAGTTCTTGAGGTGGTTGCTGGCTGTAAAGGCATCAATGACGTAGGTAATCTCAGCAGAACATTGTACCACAACACCTGCAGGTAAAATAGCTTGTCTCTGGACTTGTCCATTACTGATGGAAGTGGTCAGATAATTATTGAAGTTATTGTTTGTTGGAAAAACGAAAAATAGATTAAACTCTCTGATATATATACTGTCAGACAATTGAATTGGGTGATAACTAATAAATGCCTTGACTGGTTGTCTCTATTATTGATGTTACATGTAACAATTTACGCTAAAGTACTGGACTATATGCGTGGATCTAAGGTATACACATGAGTGGCATACATAAATGGACATGTGCATACAAAATGAATGCTGTTAGGAACTCTTCTGCTTGCCGAAATGCAAGATTATTTATTTATTTAGCAATTTTTTAACCTATAGTTCTATTCTGTTTTTGTACTAATGCTGTGATATTTCTAGGACAGATCTATATTGGATTGTTGCCATTGTGGTTGATCAGTTTTTTCTCCCTTTATCTTTTTAAATTTTATCAGTTGCTTGGGATCAATTATATTGCATCTTACTTGAATAGTATCTTCAAAACTGGTAAGCCATTAGCTTTTTGGTCCTCGTCAAAGATAAGGCTGAAGGTCATGTGTTTCACTCATACCAAGCCAAAGAAAATAAACCGGGAAAAAACGCAGTCTTTGAACCTGATCATTATACAATTCGTCATAATCTTCTAAGCTGTATGGCTACATCTTGAATGGCTATTATGTATTCTATTCTGGAGCTCCAATAAGAATAGTTGTTTTGCAGGGTTTTTTTCCCTCACGACTTGGATTCTGCAGCTGATGCTCTTCTAGCTGGCGTTAATTCTTCATAAACAGACTTGTTGGCGACTTAGCTCTTTTGTTTTGTTTTATTCAGGCAGTTCGGTTGTCCAATTCCTCATTTTCTTGAGAAAACTTACTTAAAAGAGTCTGGAAGTGAAATTTAGATTGTTAACCCTGGTCCCTTCTCGGGAAGAGATGCATCAAGAAGTGATTTCCAGAGGGCAGTGACAGATTTTGGCGTTCTATATTCACCCACATCCAATGTGAAAAAACTTGTATGATACAAAACAAGCCAAAACCCAAAAGGTTTCCATATGCAATGATGGTTTGGTTTAGGATGACTGGAACTGTTGACCAAAAAAAAAAGGATGACTGGAACTAAATGAAAGGAGGCTGATTGCTGGACTGTAATCCTAAGTACCTTGGAAAATTGTTGTTGCTTTTTATTTATTTATTTTTATGTCAGCATGAGTTCAAGCTCTGGTGTAAGGTTTTATTTTTTTTTAGTTGGCTAGACTCTATCAATTTGAATGACGTCAAAATTGTATACGAAGTCTCATACCTGAAAAGAAATTGTATACGAAGTAATCATGATATAAAAATGACCTGAATTGTGTTGTAACATCAAATTAGGTTTTTATGATACTTTTATTTAATGGTTTTTTTTTTCTCCAGATGAATTATTAGACATTTAAATTTAATCTAAATTTAGTAGAGATTTTTACATTAATTTGTCAACACAATTTATGTAGATTATACCAACGAAAAAATTATGTCAAGTAAACTGAATTTAAAGTTGATAGAAAAAAAAGTCTTAAGTGAAACATTTTATCTAGATAATTCTGTATTTTATCTGAAACTTGGATTGTATTTAATATGGTTGACACACACACACACACAAACTATATATAAAGTTCAAATTCAATCCACCTATAGTTTATGACTAGTTCAATTTATGCGCCACCATAAATCTCGGAACATCAAAAATTTAAGTTGTGGGCTTGTGGTTCTGAACTATGTTCCCTTCGCAGAAGGTTAACACTAAAAGTCACTGGGGGTATATGATTCCATCAAACTATGAAAGTTTGTCTTAGTGTCTTTCATAATTACAAAACTACATAATTAACATCGATCCCTTACAAACATGCTCAGTATTTGTTCAATAACAGATACATCCCACAATTGCCTGGAGGTAGAGTTAGTGTATACCAATCTGACTAGTAATTGACCAGAAATATGATAAGAGGACAAACTGTGGGCAAAGCCAAATGGATGTGCATTTTGCGGGCAAAAAGTTGATCAACCATATTCCTCATGTGCTGAAACTAGACAGCAATGCCGAGCTATCAACATTACTTCCTGTATCTTCCTCAGTCACTGTAGGAGTTGAAGGTGTCCTATCTGCCGCCAAATTCAGTCGTAAGGGCCGACCTTGAACTTCCTGAAAACATTACATTACATTTACAAAGAAAGTGGTTATTATATGGTTAGTTAAGATATCATGAGATGAACTTAATGCAGCAACACTAATCTACCAAAATGGTTCTTACCACACCGTTCATAGCATTCAAAGCAGCCTCTACATCCTCAGCAGTTTCAAAAAGAGACAAACCCAAAACCCCGAGATCTTCCGCTGTCCCTCTCATAGATAACCTTTGCACTCAATAAGCCTGGCTGCCCAGCAAAAGCATCTCTAAGATCCTGTGAAGTCAGTCCCCAACCAAGGTTTCCAGCATAGATCTTGTGAGGGCTGTCTACAAAGCCTCTGTAGTTGTTCCTTACTTTTGGCCCCATTACTAGCCTTTCACCTCCTTTGGGCACTTCTGGGAAGTTTACCTTAACAGTCCTACCACCAACTTGCTGTTCATCATCACAGCCATTAACATTAGCATTGAACTTTGCATACAGCCAACAATCGATGATGATAATTTAGATTAGAATTAGAAAGCTCAGTTGGTATGAAGGCTGTGATGGCCTGGCTGTGGCCTTAGAGTATAGCTTTTATAAGATATCTCCTAGATCAAGACCAACCAAAAAAAAAAAGTCTGCTGGATGAATAAATTACCATCCAAAATGATAATAAGACAAGGCAAACTAAAATTGGCTCTAAATTCTAACTAATTTATAACAAAGCCTTGATAATGCACAAAGTTATTCTGGCTGTGTCCACCTCCAGCCTCACCATCTACAATAAATAATGCTAGTGTCTTGACACGGGTGTTAATCCACGTTTTTAGACGGAGTTTTAAAATCTTAAATAACTAACCAATAGCTACAATTTCTTATTTTTGGAGGAATTTTAAACTTCCAAATAATTTGCTGTTAACCCACATCTTCCTTTTTTTAAGGATAAAGTTTGTACACCAAAGACACCAAACCCATGTTTTAACATATTATATTAATAGATAGATATTAGTTAAAGATTAGTATAGATAATAGCAAAATGAAAGAGTACCCTCCTTCGCAACCTGGATTCTTTCATTTTTTTAATGAACAACGAATGATATGCTCATAAATTAATGTCATAAGGAGTTAAGGACTTCATCATCCTTTGATAACTCAGTAATGTTATAACAGAACATAATCTTGGGAATGGCTAACACTATCAGTAGCGGCACAAAACAAGTTAATGATAGCAAGGAACCCTCTATTATTATGAATAAAGCACAAATGATAAAATTATGTATCAGTTAGTGCATGAGACTTACAGAGCCATCAAACATTCGAATTGCTTCCTGAGCATCCTCAACGCTCCCCATTGTAACAAATGCAAATCCTCTGCTTCTATCCGTAACGCGATCGTATACGATCTATAGAATTCAATTAAACAAATTACGCACAATCCAAAGTTAGATTGCTATAAAACCCACAAAAATCTTAAATTTTTCAATCAAACAGTAATAGAAGCACAAAAAGTGAAAGGGAATTTAAAAAAAAAAAAAAACCAAGAAGTAAAAATTACGTAAATTAGAAGAAGAAGAAGGAAATTTCCAAACCTCCACAGACACGACGTTGCCAGCTTCTCCAAAGATCTCGGCCAACTGGGATGAAGTCATTGAATAAGGCAAGTTTCCAACATAGAGCCTCCCGGCATCGTTTGAGTCCGATACCTTTTGCTCGTCCTCGTCTTCTTCTGATTTTTCAAAGGTTTCTGGTTGCGGGTCGTCTTGCTGGGTGCTTGTGCTGTCTTGAGCGACTTCGAATCCATCGAAGGCAGCCGAAGGCAGTTGAAGATTGTGAAGGGAGAGAGGAGAAAAGCTGAGATGTTGGTACTTGAGGTTGAGGGGTTTTTGGGATATGGGTATTTGAGGGAAGTTGCTGGTGAGTGAAATGGAAGAGTGGGTGAAGGAGACACTGTAGATTCTGTTGCAGATGGAAGAGGAAGCAGTAGCTGCAGCAGCCATGGAGGTTGGAAAGAGACGAGACGAGGCTGACACTTGAACAGAATTTTCAGTGCAAAATTGGCTTTGGAACTGAGATATCCATTGACGAATGTTGAGGCTTTCCAATTGACATGTGAGATTGAGAAGGATAAGGTTTAGTTTACTCTCCCGCGCCCGTAGTCCATTTCTTCTTTTCACAATCTTTTTTTCCTTTGTTACATTACATACTCGAGTATAATTGGAAATAAAAATCATCATTTAAAATTGTATTTATAACGATTTACTTTTGTGCAAGTTTTCTATAAAATTGTTAACTTTTAATCTTTTTTTTTTACTTGCAAATTTTATATACAAAAGTTGCAATTTTTTTATGATTTATAAATAACATTAAAACTTACCTTTTTAAAAAAAAAATTATTAAGTATTTATATCAAAACATAACAAATGTATAACTTTTTTAATAAATATTGTAAGTAACTTATGAAAATAATATAAAATTCAAAGGTTGAAAATAATATTACTATTTTAACGATTTTCTGTAAATTTTATATTTTGAGTATAATATATATTTAAATAAATTGTAAGAATCTACTCTAAACTTAGTTTTACTTCTTTATATTATTTACAGTAAGTATTCCTTTTATTTTTGGGTCGGGTCCAGTAAATATCTCAAATGTGACAAACTAACAACACAAAAAAAAAGAAAAAGAAAAAAAGAAAAGAAAAGGGCCAAGCCCGCTAATTCCGAGGGGAATGCCCTTCATGGCCTCAATGCGGGTGATGTTTGATGTTGTAATCTTGATAAAGAACTATCTAACATTATGTCTTATCTACTATCCCCTTAGCAGATACAAGTATTATATTGCTTGATGGTTTATTCATGAGAATTCAAAGTTTTCCCTCCAGCGTATCTGACTGACCAGGAATATATAAGATAAGCAAATGGAAAAGAAAAAAAAAAATTGATTCACGTTACTTCAGAAACATGGTGCAATACAGTATATAATTATATATGACACACTCGAATTAATTTGAATTTCAAAATATTAAAATTGTTCCTAAAATTACGGAAATGAAATCCTATCAATCATGTACAGCAATAATTAAGGTTGACTATTCTCCAATAGAATAGACTCCAAACAAATTATTATTTTCTGAACTTTCTTCACAATCTCCTTGAAAAGTTTGCTTTCTTGGCTTTTTTCAAGAAGACAGAGAGGTAATCCAAAATACTTCGAGCTACCTTGCATGTTTTTTCTAGTTTAAATCCTCTGCTAACTTCCATGCAAGGTTCCTTTCAATGTTTGGACTTTGGAATGAAAATGTTTCTTAATTTTCCTTGTTGAAGGATAGTCTAAATCACAGGCACTATCTCTTTAATGAAGAATAGTCTAGTATCTATTATCTGAGATATCAAATTAACCATCTAGGTAATTCTTGATAGATTATTATGGAAACAGACTACAGTTTTTGACAACCTTTCGGAAGACAATTAAGTGGTTGATAATTCTTGATATTCAGCTGATAGGTAGAAGCAGTTATCAACGAGTCTACCAAAAAAACAAATTTAGAAGTTGTCTAACTCCAGTCCCTTGTAGGAAACCTTAAAACAGCTAAAACCATCCTCGTTACATCTGCTTTCGACTTGCATGGTTTGGGATTGCTTCATGTACAACAGCCTTGCTGTTTACCAAATGCAGAAGATAGCAAAATTTTGACATTGCTCAAGAGGGGAAATCCAAACCAATGCTATATTTTTTTAACAAATATCACAGGCCAAAGTTCTATGATACATTACTCCACACAGTCAGAAATCCAGAATATAACACCCAGCCTAGACATGATTAAAAGCACACATAACTAGAGTTTCATGTTTTATTTTAACACATACAGACACATCATAGTCTCCTGAATCAGGATATCAAGTCATTAGCATGTTTAACCATGCCAAGACAGTCCTGTGCAGAAAGACAAAGACAGTACTATAGGTATAATGAGCCAAGGATGAATTGCCTGAGCATGAGCCAAGAATGATTTGCCTTCAAACCAGATGTTGGGGCAAGCCTCTAGAATGAAACTCGTCACAGCAAACGCAACAAACTGCAACAAAGCGTCTTCATCTGGTCACAGCAAGGATGGGGTTGGTACAACACTGCACCAAGCCCACTCGTTTCCTTGCCAATCAAACTTTAAGGTTACAGCAGTTACCTGCTGCTGCAACCCATTTCGTGGGCATGACCATACCATGCCCACCACCTAGCATGTCTGCCAGAGAGTGGACAGCAGATCCAAGACGATTGACAGTAAAGCTATCAAGTCCTCCCCGTGGATACATGCTAGTCACCTCTGACCCAGAAATATTTGGACTGCTGCCATTAGTCTCCTTTGATGAATTTAAAGTTCCAACCTCAGATTGCAGGACTTCAGAATTCTGTGAGCCACTGGACGGCAATTGTCCACCACCAGTTTTATTCACTTCGCTTCCGCTTTTACCATTTCCATTAATTGACTTTCTTGTGTTCAAGAAGCGACCACCGCATCCTCTTGGTCGCCGCATTGCATGGAGATGGCGTGATTCATGCATATAGGGCTGTAAGACAAACACAAAACCCAAATAGCTATAAAAAGGGAAAAGGAAAAAAAAATACTATTTCACAAGTAGTCAAAGTTTGTCATCAGGAAAGAATGTGAGTGATTTGTCTTTTGACTGAATAAAGGAATACATGCGTTGATGTTTGTTGTTTAATATTAGCACTGTTTTTCATTATCTTCTAAATTAAAGAGTAAAACTGTGATCCCACTGAAGCTTGCATCTTCGAATAAAAATACCTTAATGATAAATTATATTTTATTAAATAAATTTCAACTTATTGTAGAGGTATTTTATCTCATAATTCATCATCATGTTATTTCTGCTTGAAACAAACACAAAAGAATAACAGTGCATTGCTACAGCATACAGCCAACAAATAAAGTGCTCTTCCGCCAGTGTCTCTTGTCTTGGGTATGAAACTACACACTGCTTTGCACCCTGACAATGATAATTTACCACTTTCCATACAAATTTTGGTCAGACCATCCAATCACAACTACATTGTTTCAAGGTCACATTATATACTTTAGTTTAAAGATGACAAAAAGTTTCGGATACCCATATAAGGAATCATACCTTGCTACGTTTTGTCAATTTATTCTCAAGTACAGCTTTGGCACGGGACTGCCGACGTCTGATGATTCCATGGTACTGTTTAGCATTTACGTAAATTGGTCCATCATCAGATGTCAAGTTAAGTGGTAGCATTATACGTCCCTAAATTATTACAGATGATACATATATGAATTAGTAAATAGTGAAATATTTACAGCAGATCACCAAATGATAACTAAGAGCAAAAGATGAATGCTTACATAAACTGCTACACAGACTGCATTTATAACTGAATGTCAAGGCTGTAAGTTTATTGCATTCCCATTTTCTTCTCATTTTTATATCAATATTGTCACCTTTCACATCCATAACCGTAATATTATTGATACTTCATTAATTGTCTTGTAATTCAATTATAAAGCCTTCAGTTTACATGTCTACAAGGCACTAAACCTATGTTTTTCTCCTATGCTTTGACATCAGAGTATAACATGATATTTACTTTTGCCTACTATCATATGTAACTTAAAATTAAAGTACCTGATTAAAATTAGTAGCTATAATACAATGAGAAACCCACAACTAGAACTTGAAGACAGAAACAGGCTATATTGCAGTATATTGACAAATATACAGGAAGTTATTGATATATGATTATAGGACCAAATCTTATGCAGTTCATTCAGAAACTTACTCAAGGTTAAAAATTAAAAGACTCATTCTTATGTATTTATTGGATTCTTCCTCTTTCTTCTAATCTTCTCTATCAATTAACTTATTTACCTTGCCATTTGTTTCAAACCTATTACCTAGCACTCAGTAGCCTCTATGGGAATGTCCAAGCACAGTCACATGAACTTGTACACCTTGTGTGCACAGATTAACAAAGTTCTCATGTAAGCATGTCCAAAAGCATCGCATGGTTTATACAGATTAAGAAGCTTGCTGAAGTCAAGACGAACCGAAATTTGAGGTCCATAGGTTGAGAAGAGCCCATAAAATTGATCCATATAAGGATATTTTGCACAGATCTAGAAAGGAAAAGACACCAAAAGTAAGCAAATTATGTCCAAATACTAAAACATCAAAAGGGTTTGTGAGAAATTTTACCACAGGCTGACTAAACCCTAGCTCAAAACGAGTTCGTGGATCAGTAAGTGATGACTGCAGTGATATGGTTGCCTGAGGCTTTTGTGCGTCACCTGACATTTTACAATCATCTGAAGAAGAAACGTTTGAATGATTAGCCAAAGGAAAGTTGAAGTGTCAAGTGTAGCAAAATCTAACTCCAAAAAATTGAAAAAAAAAAAAAAAAAAAAGAGTAGCTTTTCTCTGATAATTTAAAGCAACCAACAATTCTAATGGGGGAGGCTGGAGCATAATTTTTGAGTCTGAATGGTTAGCCACAGGAAAGTGGAAGTGTTAAGTGTAGCAAAAGCTAACTCCAAAAAATTGAAAAAAGAATAGCTTTCCTCTGATAATTTAAAGCAACTAACAATTCTACTGGAGGAGGCTGAAGCATAATTTTTGAGTCGACCTTATGCCAAGAATCATCAAGATAAATTCAATTTCAAGTGTGTTTGAAGGTAGCAGATGGACTTAAAAGGATAATCTCATTTGATCAGCTGGATACGAGCTAATGGAACTTTCTTATAAGTTCAACTTTCTTATATGGGAATTATTCTTCACGAAGGCATTGGCTTCATCCATAAGAAAAAAGATCTGAAGACATAAGTTCCTCTTTCTCTGTTTCTGCTACTGTGTATGTGAAAGTCTGAGTCAATATATTCTATTGATGCAGTCTCCCTACTAAAGACCATTAATTGTTAGCATGACCCGACCCATCTTTAACTCCTAGAGATACATTTCCATTCTACTTTCTACATCAAATTAATTCCAACTAAATGCTCTGCCAATCTGTTAAATAATACCATTTGATTGGCCTTGAAAGATATTCCTTTGAGGGCAGAGGAGATTTTCAAAAAATTACCTTCCCTACCTTTGACTGTTACTACTAAATCTATTGACTTCCTCCTGAAGTACATTAGCTAATGAAATATGGCAAAGTAGATGTCCCTTACGAGGTACCAGTGGAAAAAGGTTTCCTCAAAAAAACTCAAGCCTATTTAGTACTGCACTGCTCTCCTCTGCAGTTTTTTTCTTCCAGTGGGGGGGCAGGGGTGGGGTAAAAGTCTCCTCTGCAGTATTCTCGATGAACGAATTTTTCAGCTTACATTTTCCAATACAAGTCAGTTAGCACAACATAATCACACTCTAATATCAGCAAATCAACAAGAAAGGCTAACTTTTAAAGTCTTTAGATCTTTCATATGTATAATCCATTTCCTTGTGGTCATGGTAACCCATCATTCTGAACAAGCAGCTTCATCATTTGCATATATTTCTTCTCTCAACCAAGACTATGTCTTAAAACAAAAACAGATTCTCATATCCAAGTTATTTAACCATCTCTGTTCACAACAGCAAAAGGAGTCCAAGTGTTGGCCATAGAAAGATATACTGCAATGTAGTTCCTAGCCATCCAGCGCTTACTAGAAAAGAATACCGTTTGCATTATCTTTGATTTCCCAAATTATGCATCGCTACGCCTATCTTTCCACAGATTAATTTCATGGACTTCCTCGGTAAGGAAAGTGCAATAAGAGTTAATAAATCATGCTAAAAGAAGTGAAGGGGGTGAAGGCTTTCTATGTCAATTGGAACAGGAAATTGAAATAGACAAATGAAAATCATACACGTGAAGATGAAGGTTGCCAAGAGATATTAAGAGGAGATATTTAAAATGAACTCGGGTGGTAGTCAAATGTAATACTTCTTTGAGTGCTAGCCATTCTTAGTTATTCATTCAGAGACTCCCACTCCCTTGCAAAAAATTTGAACCCATTTGTGCTGGATTTTTTTTTACAGCATATAAGACCATAAGCTCATTAGACATCATAATGTTAAAATTTATAATTAAAAAAAAAAAGAGCAGACAATCCACATCTGCAGCTTCCCTCCATTCAGATTTTCCCAGACAGACGAATTGTATCATTTACATGTTTCTTTATCATAAGCCAACTCACATAATATCCATCTCCCAAAATTTTATGGTAAAAAGATGGACAGGAACTAATTTTTGTGTTAGCTGTGTATAAAGTCCAAATTCTATCAACAGTTCATATAATTGCTAGTTTGGTGTAAACACGAATCTTAAATACCTGGAAAGATGGTAAACTGAGTTGTATGTCCTTTATCCAACACTTGTTCAGCTCCTCTCACTGATTGCTTACTAGCAGCAAGTTGGTCTACATAGTTGGGAGGCTCCAATGAAAAGGATTTCATTTGGCCACAAGACTCCCCATAAACGGATTGAGATCCAAAGGCACTCCACCAGGGGGCTGAAGTCGCAGATGACAACTGTCCAACAGAATTGTGGACAATTCCGTCACGTTCTTTAAGATAAGCAGTTTGCATCGCCATATGCACCCACCAAATTGATCCAAAAGATTATTTATAAGTTAATCTTGTTTGTGTAAAGTGAACCACTTCCTGTAAGCAAATATTGAAAAACAATTAGCAGCACAAGTGAAATAATAACCAGAAACAATACTCAGTTAAAAGAAAAATTTTCCAAAAGAGAAAGAAACAGAAGAAAAGAGGGGGAACTCGTATAAAAAGTTTGTTCTATTCTACCTCAGATTTTATCCAGCCTTCAGCATAAGCGTCAGTAAAGAGGAGCTGAATTGAAAAATATACATCAAAACAGAATTTTAATTTCCATGGCTTATCGATAATAACGTAGAAAAGAAGCTTGAAAATATATTCTAGAAAGCCCAGCAATCAAAAATCAAGACTTTAATGCTTGAAAATTGGACATAAAAGTGAAGATAAGGAGACAAAAGTAAGATGGGAATTACAAATCAAGAAAGACACAACCCAACAAATTCAACATAAAAGTACAAACAGTGGACCAGAAATGAGCATGAAATACAAAACCCAGATACAGAAACTAAATACACCACCAGCAGACACCAGAAACGAAAGCTAGAGAAATCAGAATAAGCATTAAAAAAAAACTCCCAAAAAAAATACATACCAAAGAGCACAAAAGTCAAGCTCAATAGGTTGAGTCGATAAGACCCACCCATTAATTATAAGAAGAAGAAAAGAAGCAGAGAAAGGGAGAGCACTCACATCTCAGGCTCAGTGGTAGAAGCAAAAGAAGGAGTAGCAGCATCGAATACTATGCAGAAGCAGAGAAAACCCATCAGGTTGGAGCCATGTCGGTACAATATGAAGCAACACAAACTCACACAGAGAGGGAGCGAGGAAGTAAGACGGGCGATGAATGCGTACAAGTGTAATGGAAATACACGCCCACCACCAATGGGCTTTGGCTTTCATGCATCGCAAGGACCCCCCACTCCCTTTTAGGACTATGTGCCCCCATTTATTAATAAATAAATTGATAACATCACTCTCCACCACTCTCTCGCTCTCTCTCTCTCTCTCTCTTTCTTCCACTTCCTTTCTCCCTTAGCACTTCATAATCCAAATTTTGGCACTTATTCTTTGCTATTATTTCTATGAATAAATAGGAGGGTGCAAGAAAAAATGTTGGGGAAAGTGGCCAAATTATGCCATTATTTTAACTGCCACCCATCTAAAATGTATATTGAACTGTTTTCTTATTTTTATATTCTCACTACTGCAAGTGGAAGTGGGTTCTTCCGGTAAGTTTCAGATATTTGAGAAGTGGTCCTGGGTTTCCTGCTCAGTTCTAGGATGAATGAGTTGGCCTTTGGCCCATCAGCTGATGAGAGAGTTTGGTAGCATTTGGAGGATTACCCTCATTTTCTATTGAAAATTTTGGTTACTCAAGAAACTTGTCTGCATCTCTCAATTTTTCTCTTTGGAGTGTTTTGCCATATGTGAATAGAATTTTTCACCATTTAAACCGTTCATGCCCTTTGAAAACTAAATTGACGTATAACCAATTAAGTTAGCTACACTAATTTGTTTAAGTTATATGCAGTTGTTTCAGGGCATCAAAATATTGGATTTCTTCTCCATTTTTTTGCCTCATCATCCTTGTTTTCGTGTACTTCCCTGTTTTCCCTTATATATAATTGATATGGTGGTGTGTAGATCAAAGAAATTCACATATATAATAATATAATTAACTATCATATACTTCAATAATCTTGGCATCTTTTTTTGCCTTGGTTTTGGTTGGAATAATTCACCGCTCTTGGGTTCTATCAATGTCTGCATTTTTTTTTTTGGCCATTAGATCACACTTTCTTAAAATTTGTGCTCTATCTTTTCTTTTCTTTTTTTTTTACTATATTTTTTTTATTTAAAAACTTAAACTCCTCTCTTTCTTATTCAATAGGATTGATAATTCTTTATATTAGTATCTATCATTATATTGAAAAACTAAATTTACTTATGTATTTCAAAAAATCATTTAAATTTTTTAAAATTTTTTGTCAGATACTTATATTTAAATATCAACTGATTAAACTTTTAATTGATATTACTTATTTAAGAAATATTCCTCTTAATAGTTAACTTTTATTAGTATGAATATTGTTGTTTCTTGATTTTATTTGAAGATAAGCAAGTTGAGGCTCTTATGTGCGTCTTGTTTTGAATTATTAATGATATTATATTTTTTTATATGAATTGATGATTTATATTTGATCAATTATTATTTTATTAATTATACGAAAATTATGATTTATTTTATGAATAAAATATTTGTTAGTCATTGCAAAGTATAATAAATTAAAAGAAAATAAAATTAAAGTGGCTATAATCAAGAGAAGAAGACAAAAGGAAAAAACCGGAATTGCGCATGTATACGACTAGTTTGTTAATAATGAGTTTTCTTCATACTAGACATATTGATACTTTTTTATTATTTTTGTATTAAAAGTGTCATAATTAGCTTAACTGGCACCGGAGAAACGGTTACCCATTGTTACAGCAGTAATTAATAACTTGTGACCCCTAACCGAAAAAACTGTTGAGTAGAGTAGTTATCAATCATAGGTTCCGTTCAAGTTTTATAAACTTTCATAATTGCGTTGAAGAACCCATCACAGTATCTTTCACTGAAAGTTCCTTTTATCACTACCAATAATCTCCTCCCCTGAAATTTGATAAGTAGCAACCAAAAAAAAACTACGCTATTCCATTGTCATAATAAGTATGTGGTAGAAATTTACATTTAATATATATAAGTAATATGGTTGGAGCAATCTTAAAGGGTGTTTAATTTGTTTTCTATTTTTATTTTTAATTAATATGTTTTCATTTATAATTATAAAAAATGTCATTTTATTTTTATTTTATTTTTTATTTTTAAAATTTTATGAAAAAATTGTGAAAACAAAATGAATAATGTAACATTTTTAGAATTATAATTGAAAATATATTAACTAAAAATAAAAATAGAAAACGACAAACCAAACACTCCCTTAATTTTGATAAATGCATGTTTCACAATTAATTAGCGCCTAGACCCCAACATAATTGCATGCATTACTTACGGAGATCATTAATTATATTAATTTGCAAGAGGCAAATTAGAAAGTTAAGGCCATTTTAGTTTATGAAACATTGTGGCAAATGCATACTTGTTAAGAATAATTTTATATCTTTCTAATCTATTTTTTTAATAATTTTTTTAATTATTACATAAAATAAGTATTAAATACTTTTTATATTTTTAAGATATTAATTATTTTTTCAAAATATAAAGTAATTATTGAATCCTCCTAATTACTTGTTTTGCACACTCATAGAATCATTCTACTAGTTGGTATACAGTAATTAAATAGGGCATGGGGCCATTTAAACTGTAACTCCATGCTAGGATAAGTCACAAGTCAATCTTTTAACCCTTTGGAATAAATATGGTAACAACATTATGCAAGTCTAAATGCCTTTACACTTCACGTTTGGGTTGTTTTCAAAGCCGGCCATAGGCCTATTGTGCAAGAATATAGTACATAAGAAGAAAAAAGAAATGGTTTATAATTAAGACTTTGGAATTGGCTCTACAAGCCACTTGAATTTAATTAGTGACATGCATATTCTGCTGCCTTTAACCTACAAGTTTGAGCTTCATTCTCATAAGCTGGCTAAATACATTGTTTTTAACTTCTAAGACCAAAATGCTGCCTAATTAACTAATTAAGGTGACTCTCGAAGGCCTCATTTGGTATACTAGATAAATGATAGATAATATAATATAATTAATATTATTTATTTTTATATAATATTTAAACAATATATTAGATAGTATAATATCCTATCAAAATTAATTGTATTTAGCATTGACACAATAACAAATAAAAATTAAATAATTTTATCTTACAAATAAAATTATTTTAATTAAATAAATTATTATTTAATATCTAACTAAAATATATATATTATTAATTATACTATATTATTTATTTCTTATACGATATATCAAATAGGTGCTAAGTTAACTTTTTACGGGCTAAGTTAACTTTTACTTGGAAAGAACTCCTCTGTGACACCACCAGGCTTCTTTTTCATCACCCTTTTATAATTTTTCCCCCTCTTTTTTCCGATAAGAACTTTTGTTACCTAATAATTGCATTATATAAAAGCAAAGACCGTATATAATTATTAAACACTAGCTAAAAAGAACGAATAATGAAAAAACCAAAAGGAAAAAAAAAATCAGAGAGAAAAAGGTAGAGGAAAGGACCACACATAATCAATGCAAAGTGTGGAGGTTGTCATAGTTTTTTTCTAGGTGTACAGTCACTATCTTGGTTTGTTTAGTTTTGAAGAATGGCTCAACAGATACTATCTTGAGAATTTCTCTTTTCTCTTTTTCCTTGTTGATGTGGTTTTGCTAATTATTACAATTATTTTCTGGGATTACTCGTTGATTCAAAAGAGATAAGCATGGATATTTCCCCTTCTCTCACCATGTTCTTCTCTGTTGTTTTTTATTTGTTTTTTTGTTGTTGCTTGAGATAAGAACGAACTTGAAACTGCTAATCAAGTTGGAAAAAAAATATTTAATTAAAAAAATAATATCAAGTTGGTTTGTTTTTTTGCTCTGTATTTTCAATGATACGGTTGATTTACCTAATTATTTTATAGACTAATAATGCATCAAATAATATCATATATGTATATAAATTGTACTTGTCGTACTTATATAGACCTGTTTCCTACTCTTCCCCCCGTTTCTTTTCTGTGATGAAAGGCCATTTTCTTTTAATCTAAAATTTTAAGAAGAGCAGAAACAGAATCCTAGGCCACACCAGAAAGAGAAATAGAATACCTAGGAATGTTGGAATTTTAACTCTTATCATCTCTAAATTAAATTCTATAAAAAAAAAAATGGCATAGTTAGGTTCATATCATTCACCACATCATGTATATGTCTCGCATTTTCATCATCTCTGTCCCGTCTTCATCATTGGGTAGGTAAAGCTTTGGATTGAACCCATGACATACATAAAAGATGCGACAGGGGGTCCACTGTCCTTCATGGTGAATTAACCAACACCAAGAAAAATATGAACTTTTTTTTTTCTTATTTTGTGTAACTTCACCCATGTCCAAGTCGTCTACTTATGGAATAAAGTATATGTTTGGTTTTATTTAATTTATTTACACAAAAGCAGCTTTGTAGTTAATAGTTTTTTTTTTTTGTATAACTTTGATTATAAACTATTCTAAAAATAAAATAAGCTAACCTAAAAATAAAAGGGGTAAATTTTAGTTCCAGAATTAATTGAGGTACAATTATGTCAACAATGTTCCTTGGAAACATTTAATTATACCAAATAACTTCGATTATATATTGTCTGTTATATGTGCGCCATATGACTATCATATGGTTCACATATGATAGATGTTATGATACATCGTATGCGAACCATCGATTATATATTGTCGTACGCTGATGTGAAAGGGCACCATTAGACAGGACATTATGGTTAATTATTTTAAGTTCTCACAGTTTAAAAGAGGAATTAATATATAGTTATTAATAACATATATATAAGTCAAGGATTTAGTTGAAACAATTTTGACTATCGTTTGTGTCGAAATAAACTAAGGATAATGAATGCCAACTCGATTCTAGATTCATCGACTAGAAGACAAGCTTGAAATTGATTGAGAAGACTGGTTTCGATGCCGAATAGGACATTCTATGGGATACGTACACTCTTCAGATGGGATTCGCTTATACTAGTACAAGTATTTAATTATTTTTTATAAAAAATAATTTTCTCGAATTCGACATTGACTTATAATTAATTACTATGTTAATTTTTGAATTCTTAAAAGTAAAGTTCTTTGTATTAAAATTTAACTTATTTATTATTAATTACATCTTTATAAGTAATTAATATGTCAATTTTACGCATCATATTTTTAAAACTTAGATAATTATAAATATGTGATCAAATAATAAATATTTTTATGTACTTAAAAGTCATATTATATATTAATTTTCGTATAAATGGCTAGGACATTTACAACATTAACTAAATAAGTTACAAACTTTTGCTATTTGAAAAAAAAAGAATGTAAATTTTTTATAAATAAAATGTGATATTTCAAAATGTTTTGAATTTAAATTTTACTAAAATACTTTATTAATAAATAATTTATAAATATCATTATAAGCTCTAATTAAGATTTTTAGCATAGTCTATCCTTGAGATAAGATAGTCTTTTCTCTTTCTTAACTTTCCTCAATCAAAAAATAAAAGTGATATTTATCATTTTCATTACAAAAAAGAAAATTTATAATTTTTTTATATAAAAAGTTGTAAACTTTAATATTTGCAGGTAACTATCAAAATTATATACTTCTAAAAAGAGTTTACAAGGAAGCGATGTCAAAATATTAAAAAATTTATAACTTTTTTGATAATTACGATAAATAATCTGACAAAATATACATTTTTACAAGTCATGCCTTAGAAAAGCTTGCCAAAGTCCTTCACGACATAATGCAAAATGTAATCAAAATTATATACTTCTAAAAAGAACTTACAAGAAAGCGATGTCAAAATATTAAAAATTTATAACTTTTTTGACAATTGCGATAAATAATCTGACAAAATATACATTTTTACAAGTCATGCCTTAGAAAAGCTTGCCAAAGTCCTTCACGACATAATGCAAAATGTAATCAAAATTATATACTTCTAAAAAGAGTTTACAAGAAAGCGATGTCAAAATATTAAAAATTTATAACTTTTTTGACAATTGCGATAAATAATCTGACAAAATATACAGTTTTACAAGTCATACCTTAGAAAAGTCTGCCAAAGTCCTTCACGACATAATGCAAAATGTAATCAAAATTATATAATTCTAAAAAGAGTTTACAAGAAAGCGTTGTCAAAATATTAAAAATTTATAACTTTTTTGACAATTGCGATAAATAATTTGACAAAATATATATTTTTACAAGTCATACCTTAGAAAAGCCTGCCAAAGTCCTTCACGACATAATGCAAAATGTAAAATATTTATGAAATACCTTGATTTAAAGGTTGATTATGATCAATAATTATTTTAACGTTAGAGTAGCGTGCTAGGTGCTTAGAACTATATATATATATATAAATTAAAAAATTAATAGTTCATGAATTTAAGAAAAACGCTACCACCTAAATTCAATTTTGATGGAATGATAAAACATGTTAAAAAAAAAAAAACCTTTATGCAAGTAGATCAAAATTAAATCTTTCAAATAATTGAATTCAATGGTTTAAAGTAAATAAATATATACAGATCCCTTTTTTTCGGACTGAATTAGATATAGGTCCCTATTTACTCGCTTGTTTTAAAATTTATATCACCTGACACTTAATTATTGTTCTTAGATTTTTTTCCTTCCCGTTTGGAGTATAGATTGCCGTACAGGGTATATTCGTTGTTCTCCTGCTCTTCTTACTTAATTCATCACTCTCTTTCAAGAGTTTTGGAAGTTAAAATGACACCCCATTTGCTTTCTCTGCACAAGTCAATGTGTTTGCCAATAAAGTTACACCAAACATGTATTATCCATTTAGCAAGATAGTAGAATTTTTGCCTGTGAAATAAGAGACAAACATAAAAGCAAAAGAATCAACTATGACAAAGCTAGCTGAACATGAGAAAAAGGAATATTCATCATTTCAGTTATTAGAGCAATTAATTCTTCAAACCTAGCTCAGACTAAAAATGGAAAATTTTCAACTCTAGTGATAAACAAGGCACTCTATATATATATAGTCCACTCCTGCCATGACCATTATCCTCCCATAATTTTTGCCCATTCTGGTTAGAGTCCAAATCTGCCACATTACCAATGCAAACTAAGACATACACCTTACAAGTTAGGGTCCTTTAAGGCTATAAGTAACCTTTTGGGGTTTATGTATTTAAGAAAAATTTAAGGTTTTAATTTATGTTACATTATGGTCACAGTAATGTTGTAATTATCGTTGGTTGATGCAGACTGATGCAATCCTATATAAGTCGTAATTACGATGTATCGTGATTACAGTAACCATCACAATTAAGATATTGCAACCACATCAAATAATACGATTCATAATTTAAATATTTGATGGAAATAAAAGTAAGAGGAGTTATAAAACATGACTTGTCGTGGCCCAAAAGCACGAGGGTTATCCAAGTGGAAATCTAGTGTAAGGGCACGTAGAAAGAAGAGGTGGGTGTTTGTATTTTGGCTATTAGCTTTGCAATCCACATCAGATGAGGATCCACGACTTTTGCACTTGCTAAAAAGATTAGCAGCATGTTGAAAAACTTTCCTTGCTTTTTTGTGTTAAAATGAAAACAAAAGCAGGTTGTGGTTGTGGTTGAGTTGGAGAAAGAGACCTCCATTCCTGAAAAGTTGGCTTGCATCGCCCGTGAGTTCAAGTGGACATGCTGATGTTTTTTTTTTTGGGTTTGTTTGTACCTTTGATTTGTCCGTACACCGAAAAGCGGAACGATTTTGATTTTTTTTAAAGAAAAAAGTATTATTATTTTCATAGGTGTATGTGTTTACATATTGTTGGCCGATGAATTATTTATTAAATTAGCCTATGTCTATGTGAAATCAACAGATTTTTAAATTTTTGTTATAGTTAATATTTTTTTATTACATGTATTTTTATATTATTCCTTTATAATTCAAAAAATATAATTTTAGTAATAATTGATTAAACATAAATAATATTTTATTAAGTAAGTATTTATAAAATTAGTATGTTATGGTTTTTGAATAATAAAAGTCATTAATATTATAATATATGATTTATTTCTATTTTAAATAAATTTTAGATAAAAATAATCATAAATTAGAAATAAAAATAAATTAATTTTAATTAAAAAGAAAAGAGAGAATAACCAATAATTTAACAAAGTATACAGATAATAATTTCACAAAACAAAAGTCATATTGCATTACAATAAGAATTATTCAAATCAAGCAAAAAAAATTATTCAAATACAAAAAAATTAAAAATAAATTAAAATATTAAATTATCACGTGACATTAGAAGTAATTTCATTAATAATATATATTGTATGCATTATTCTTCTGTATGTCAAGAAGAAAATGACCTCGATGGACATAAATTTAAAGTTTACAAGACAAATATATATACATTAACGATTGTGTGACTTGGACAATTCTAAAAGCTAAACCGTTCCTTTAGAGGTGACGTGTGTGTAAAAGCTAAGGTTCTGAAAATCGAACCGGTCACTGAACCGGTCGAGGTACTGATTTAAGGTTCAATGGTCGAACCGTGGTCGAACCGTAGTCGAACCGGAGTATATAATTTAATATATATTTATATTTATATATAAATATAAATATATTTATATATATATATATATATATATATATATATATATAATTGTTTATATATGATCATCACCCCTTTCTTGCATTATGATAATGATTTCTTTTTTCGATATTTCCTCATAAGTCTAACACCATCTCTTTTTTTATACTTTCCTTTTTTTTAGTTTTATCAAAATTATTATTTTTTTTTAAAAGAGAGAGTGAAGCAATTTGTGCTGTAAAAATAACAGCTAAAGATGCAGTCTCTTTTTTTCGGATAGGATGGTGGTGATTTATCTATTTTTTTATTTTTTTTTATTATTTTTATTATTTTTCTTTGATTTCAAAATTCAAAATTCAAAATTCAAAAATTTGAAAAAAAAAAAGTTACAAAACAGTCAAAACTGTGTACACAGTACACCCACGGGGCCACGGCTGCTCGTCCAACAGTAACGAAAACTGGAAAAGCATGAAACGGAACCAGCGCCGCCCAGATCGCTGCACTGTTCCTCTCTGCATCGCATCGCGTTTTCGGCTTCCTCTGCAGTCTGCAACTCTGCATCACGTTTTCGGCTTCCTCTGCAGTCTGCAACTCTGCATCGCGTTTCCGGTTTCACTGTTCCTCTCGGCATCCCGTTTTCGGCTTCCTCTGTAGTCTGCAACTCTGCATCGCGTTTTCGCCTTCCGGTTTCACTGTTCCTCTCTGCATCGCATCTCGTTTTCGGCTTCCTCTTGCAGTCTGCAACTCTGCATCGCGTTTCCGGTTTCACTGTTCCTCTCGGCATCGCGTTTTCGGCTTCCTCTGCAGTCTGCAACTCTGCATCGCGTTTCCGCCTTCCGGTTTCACTGTTCCTCTCGGCATCGCGTTTTCGGTTTCCTAATTCCTCTGCAGTCTGCATCGCGTTTCCGGTTTCCTCCAGCATTTCCTACTTTTCCTCTGCAGTCTGCATCGCGTTTCTGGTTTCCCGTTTCCTTCGGCACCCCTTTTCTCACTTTCCCTCACTTCTTTGGCCTTTCTCGGCTGTTATTCCTCGACCCATTCACCCTCTCCGTTCCTCTTTATTCATTCTCGGGTATGCGACGCCGGAGTTGGGATGGAGGCCGTGGTGCGAGGCTGACCGAGTCACCGAGCGCTGCTGCTGAGGCAACCGGCAACCGCACGGACCGGTGCCGGGTTGACCGATTCAACTGGTTTTTGACCGGTTCACCGGTTTTTGACCCCACCGGTTATAGGAAGTCACCCGAATCGGGGAAGTGACCGGTTCCCGGTCCGATCGGTTGAACCAGCCGGTCCGATCCGGTTTTCAGAACCCTGGTAAAAGCCCTTTTAACCTAAAGCAGTTTAGTTCAATATGATTAAAAATTAAGTAGAGCGCTCAGTCATCTAAAATTGATTAAGCTTGTTGATCAACTAAAACATTGTCCCTTCGTCCCTTTTTACGCCCAAGATAATTACGTTAATAAATTCAGTTGCATATATGGACATTTTGTTGTGTTATACTACCCTATATATTCTACTATTTTTCCTACAACTAATTTAATTATTTATATTTGTTCTGCCAATTTCTTATTTAACCTGCAAAGGAAGTATACGCAAAATACTATATATATATGTGATTATTTCTGATTTTAAATTTAGTGTTAATTGACATAAAAAGTAATTTAGAGGAAAAATAGTACTCAAACCCCCTAAATTTTGTGTTATTTGCAAATTACTACCATAAATTTTACAATCATCGTAATTAATACCCAAATTATAATAATTATTCAAATTGAACCTTTCATCTATTTTTCATTAAGTCACTTAACGAAAACATGGTCATATACATGTAACTTTTAATGACGTGACACTATAATCTCTATCACATCTAAATAAATCTGAATTTTTCATTTTAAATCTATATTTTCTTCATTTTGTATATTTATTTAACCATATAATTTTAAAAAATTAAATTAAAATATGTTTTACTTGAAAGAAAATGAGTATTAATTAGGATGAGTAGTTAACTATCTAAAAAGATTAATTTGGGTCACACAAACATTCAAATATTTTGAAGGATCAATTTAGATAATTTTATAATTTGAGTATTAATTAGGACAATTTTAAAATTTATAGTAGTGAATTGTAAATGATTCAAAGTTTAAGGGGTATGAGTACTCTTTTTTCTAATTTAAAAATATTTTTACCTTACAAGAAAAAGAATTAAATGTGAATAATAAAATGGCATTGGCATTATTAACCTTTCGCTAGACGCAAAGATTGCCCTGGATGAGTATTTTATAAGTAAGGGCACAAATGTTTGCTTTCACTTTCTACTGAAAAGCACACACACCAATTTAATTTTTTTCCCAACAAACCATGGCCTCGGACATTCGTTAGTCTAGGTTTTATAGCAGATCTGGCTAGCTACTTGGATTTCATAGATAGTTGGAAAGCTCAATTATCGAGCTCCATGAAGAACAGCTGGAAAAGAAATTGTGAATGCCTTTAATCTAAAGTTAAACTAGATAATAGTGGGTTTAATTACTAGGTTTGGTATAAAACTGGGTTCTGAGCATGAGGTGGTGGAGTTTGGATACATGCATGGTACCTTAGCTAGGCTGGAACTGCATGCGAAGCAACAAAAAAGTCAAGTTCATTTTGGATTTTGGACACAAATTTAAGTGGAAGCCTGAGACGTAGCTGCACTACGCACAAACAGATTTAATGTATGAAGGGTAATTGGGCTTGTGATTAAGGTGTGGAACTTGGCGTGGTGATATGCTCAAATCTTACTAAGTAACAGAAAGGGTTATTATATGTGGAGAAGAATCAAGTCTATTGATAGAAATATGGAGAAAAAAGTTAGAGGAGGGGAAGCAAATCATGATCTTCAATTGAGCAAACGATGATTAATGTTTAAAAAACTTGAACGTAATATAAACACAAGAGGCAGATTTGTTGGGAAGATTCATGCTGAAGATCCAATGGAAGTCATGGTAATGTGAAGGGGAGCCAATCACGTGAAGAAATGCTAGCTAGCTAGCATGCGCCCAAAATTAACATCTTTGTGGACAAGAAAAGTTGGTGGACATTATGACAAATCAACATATAAGTACTCTTGGAAGAAACTACAGAGTTCAAACAAAGCACTTCCATGAGTTTTACAAAAGTCCTACATTGGATTACTAGAAAATTAATATGATTTAATTTTGATCTATTGTCAATGTAAAATTTTTTTATACTATCATTTAATTACATGTTATTTAGTGTTTAACTTTTAAAGTAATTATTATTTTAGTTAATTTTTTTAATAATTTAAAAATTCATGATTAGATAATAATATAAAACTTTATATACTAATAATGAATTAAAATTAAACTTAAATTAATAATGACAAATAAGGTTGGTATATACTTGCGTTGAAGTTCCAATTAAGGGACAACAAAAATTATAGAAAGTACCCCAAAAGAATGCAAAACTTATTGTAAAGTTACATGAAACGAAGATTTGATTTCTTTCAAATCAAAATTTTTGAGGGAAAAAGAATTTGGAAAGAAATTTTATCGAACAGTGCGTGTATCTGCGTAATTAAGTTTCCTAAATAATTGCCATTTAATTTTTCCAGCTTTTACGATTGTTTTACACATTATTCTTTGTATATATCAAGTTTAATAGATTTAACATATCACTATAAGTACAATTGTAATATGTCACGTTATTAGGAAGCACTTTATTTCCTCTGCTGTGTGAAATATTACTTCCATTTTTATTGTAATTCAGTTTGGTTTTTAAAATTATTAACACAAATTTAAGGTTTTTCCTTGCTTTCTGTGACGCTTGAAGATTAGAAATCTCTCGTGAATTCAAAGATAATGCAACAGATAATGCTGATACCAAAGAATTTTTCTCTAAAAAAGTAAAAATGATTATAGATTCATTAAATAATGAGGCTATTGATAAAGAAGTACCATAGGTCCAAATGAAAATGGGATTGCCACTAAGCTTTTGGCAAGTGAATATTAGTGTATCTTAATCTTTTGTCACTCCCACCTAGGGGTATACCGGTGATTAGATATGTTATACAATTTGATTGTTATGTTATAATAAAGAATTATCCTTTGGAATCTTATTCGAGTTATTAAAATTGAAAAATCCGCGTTAGAATCTTCTCCAACAAAAGTCCAGAATTTCTTAATTCCTTTGCACCAAAGAACAAGTGGGGAGATATATCATTGTGTTCGTGAACTATATAAATTAATATCGTCATATAGGACACTAAGAAATTATTAATATTAAAGTTTGGTCTATTTGTACGTTAGGCAAACTATATGACACTTCGCCACTTGAGCAATATATACCTAAGGTGATAACTTATTATCCATCAAAAGTGAGGAACCAAAGTTTATCTCTTTATCCTAATTAATCAACTCTTTAAAGATTAAAAAAAAAAAACTATATGACATCTCGTATTAGTGGATTCTTTTTTTTTCTTTAAAGTGAGGCTAAACAATGAGCCACTTATAGAAGTGAATGAAGAAAATTATAATTCCAAATCGTTGTAACGATTCATTACACAGGCCAGCATTAGCTTTTTTTACTTTTTAAAATAAAAGCAAATAAATGGAGGATATATTACACTACCATATGAGTTTGTGCCAGAGTACTCCATCTTGGGCTGGAACCCAACCAAAATTTATTGGGCCTCACATTGAAGCCTATTTTCAACATATGGACCTAGAAGCAACGTCGGCAACTTAAATTGAACTTCTTACAAAAAAAAATAAAACTCAAAAGAGATTTCAGTTACCATTATCACTCTTGTCTCAGAAAAATTAAGTTTATAAAATTATTTAAATAAATCAAAATTTATAAAAATATTTCTAATTTATACTAAAAATAAAGAATCTTGTACTAATTAAAGAAGTCAAAAAATTTCACAAAATTTATCAACAGGTTAATGTTTCCTCTCCAATGAACACCTCGGGCAATGTGGATTTTCTAAAAGCACTGACTCTTCAAAATTTAATAGGAAAAAAGTTTATATAAGGTCACCTATATTTAATATAATTTTTTGATATAGATCAGAAGTATTCTCATAGAATTTAATTTATTTGAATTATTCCATAAACCTAATACCATAATTCTCATATTTAGAGGCGTGTCTTACTTTTACTACATTAATACTTATTGAGTATTGATATTAATTTTTAAAATAACTTTAACAACTACAAAAGTCTATACCCTTATTAATTTATCTATATTATTATAAAACTAATTTTTGCATTGTTTGTCATTTACTTTTTAAAAAATTAAAATTAAATCTTACATCTCCTCTCTCATTTCACTTTTTCTTTTATAGCCGTCTTATATATTAATAATATGATTATCCAATAATATTATAAAATTATGAGTACATAAACATATAGAAGATAGCATCTTGACATGTTGGTGAAACTCCTTTTTTTAAAAAAAAAAAACTTCGATTAAGGTATTTATATAGATATTCACAGCAAATAAAAATTACAGATATTATTATGAGATTAATTTTCAAACAATATCACGAGTAGTGACTGAATTTTTTAATCTCAACAAGTATCTCATATAGAATTCAAACTTTAGCTTTTTGTGAAAGAACAACTCGCTTATCATTTTACCAAACACTTATTGATGATGTTAGTGAAACTCTACACTAACTGCATGCACATCCAAAATTGTACTTTTCAAAAATTAAAATAAAAATGTAATAATATTTCAAATAATATTGCAGTTTATTATAGTATTCTTTAATTATTAATTGAATAAAATTCATAATATAATTACTAGACAATAACGGATAATGTGAAGGAGTTCTTGATATGAAATTCACTAAGCTCTTACTCTTAAAAAACTTAATTTTACAACTATTGTAATATTATATGTATAAAACCAAAGAAACTTTCGAATTTGGATCAAAGTCAAATAAGTGAGTTATTAGTCAGCTGTGAGCATATAAGTCTGCTTTTATGTTGTCTGTTGAGATGTAGTCAAAGCTTATATTGTAAAATATGGTAAGAGTGAATTGATTTTATTAAGACGAAATCAGATTTTGTTAAATTTGACCTTTTGGGTGCATCCAGTGCTTGTATTATTAGAATGTAGTATTATTAGAATGTAAGAGTGGCAATTAAATTTGTTAATTTATTATTCATCTAATTTATTTATATATAATTTAATTTATTTAATTATAATAATAAATTTAATATATTTAAATTAATTAAATTAATTTTAATTAATCAATAAAAATATTTATTAAATTTAATATATATATATATATATGCTAATATTCTCTAACTGATTTTTTACGTTAGTGAATATTAATAAGTTTCATTTTTTATATTTGAACAATAATATTTTATTTTTAAAAATAAAAAATTTAAGAGTATTTAAGATATTTTATTAATCTTTTTTTTAATCATTATCTTTTTCCTATTTTTTCCTGAACTTATTAAAGAAGAGAGAAAGCGAATTCAAAAAATAATTAAAATAATAATAAATTAAGAAAAAAGATTAAGAGAGAGATAATTATTGAAAAAAAGAGAAAGGGAGAGATTAACAAAATGCCTTAAATATGCTTAAATTTTTTATTTTTAAAAATAAAAAAATAAAATATTATTATTCAAATAAAGAAATAAAATAATATTGCCTAAATGTATTTAATTGAAGATGGATAAATTATATATCATTCATTAAAATAAGTTATTAATAGATTAGATGATTTTAATAATTTTTTAATAAATTTTTAATGAGTTATTAATTTAGTTTTTATTCATTCATTAATGATTCAATTCAAAATCTATGGAATCCATCCATTTGTCACTCTTATTAAAATATTATATATGAACATTAATGAAATATAAATTAATCTTCTAATATTTCCTTTTTAAACGTTTTATCACCATGAAAGGGATTTTGTGGACATCTTCGCACGCATTTATAACTTAAAAAGGAATGAATAGAATCTAAATTGTCCAAATATGATTTCAACGGGGGCATTAATATCAATAAACTTTTTCATTTCTGTCAAAGTGAAAATCTAATGCATCTTACTATTATTTCTTAATCCTCCCCATCGAGGCCTTTATTCTATTATATATTAACTTAAATGGTCATAACTTATTATAATATTAACAAAAATGGTAATCTCTTATTCCATTATTGGCTAAAACGCTCATAACCATTCCTTTTACTTTATTTTTTCTCATTCTACCCAACAATACACATTCTTCCTCCACCACTTTATTTATACCCCTATTGTCTTAAGTTTAATTAAAGGGCGAAAAAAAACAGTGTGAGATAGAAAGAAGAGAGAGAAGGAGAGAACCATCCCCACCTCCAAAGGCATGGCCATGACTAAAAGGAAGGTGACACTGAAATTGATTGAGAATGACAGTTCTAGAAAAGCATGCTTCAAAAAAAGACAGGGAGGGTTGTTACAGAAGTTGGAGGAGTTGACCATCCTCTGTGGCATCGATGCATGCGCAATCATCCAGGGTGAAGATGATGCGGAGACTACAGTGTGGCCATCCCCTACTGTGGCTAAAGATCTAATACTAAGGTTCCAGAATGTTTCAGAGTTCCAGCGACGCAGAAACATGGTTACCCAACTGGCTTATATGCAGGAGAGGACAAAAAGGATTCAGAATCAAGTCCTCAAGCACAGGAAGAGGAACAATGAGAGAGATATGAGTATCTTCATGCATGAAATTTACGATGATGGTAAACCATTATGTGATTTTGAGGTTAGTGTTTTGCGCCGTTTAATTTGTTATGTGGAGAAAAAGCTTAAGGATGCTAGAAAGAGAATTTGTCATTTTGAATTTGAACGGTTGTTGGCTCCTAAGCCACCACCTCCTCCGAGTTCTTGTCCTCTAGAGAATGGGGTCCTAGATGACATGAATTTTTGGATAAACATACATGAACAAGTTTCAGAGCAACCTTGGTTCCTAGATTTGTTGGAAGATGCTAATCAGATGAATAGGGGTAATGATTACAATACAAGGAGCAACATGGGGCTACCAGCACTCCATGTTGGTGACATTGATATGGTGTTGCCTCAAGGCAATTTTAGAGGTCTCAATGGTGAAAGTGGTTCAGGGGTGTTGCTTCCAGGCAATTTTAGAGGTCTCATTAATGGTGAAACTGATTTGGGAGTGTTGCCTCAAGGCAATTTTAGAGGTCTCAATGGTGACACTGCTTCAGGGCTTTTGCATGGAAACTCTGGTGGTGAAATTGGAGGTAGTGACATACAGCTACCTTATGGAAATTTTGGAAGTACAATTGGTGGAAGTGATGTGAGGTTGCCCTACAGCAGCTACGAAGGCAACATTAATGGAAATAATATGGGAATAGGGCCCATTATCAATATTGCTGAAAACAACATGGGGTTATGGTGCCATCAAAGGAACTTTCGAGGCAACAATAGTGGAGTTGCCATGGGGGGATTCGTGGCAAATTTTTTGGGCACTAACAATGGAGGAAACTTGTACACTGGATTGCCAACTCTTGGTAATTTTGCAAGTAGATGTGAAGGAAGTGATTTTGGGGTGCCTATATCATATGAAGGAAATTTTGCTGGAAGTGATATGGGAGCTACCAAGCTATGATGTTACCAAGACATGCCTAAACTGTTTCTCCCCATGAATAACAACTCATTTTTTTTAGTGGTGTTTCATACGTGTTGGAAATTATTTGACAAACTTAAGAGTATACGAGTCTCTCATATAATTTATGAAACTCATTTTTGTGAGAGGGACAGTGTATCCTTTAGGTTTGACAGATATATATTTTTTTATTTAGGTAAGGCGATTGTTGTTTTGATATTTGTATAAAGTGATGCAATATGTTATTTCTCATCAATATTAATGTTTGTCAGGATGGTGTTTATTATGTTTCATTTTTATTATATTTCATGTATTTATGCATGTATTGCTATAATCTATTTGTCAGAGTGATGCGACTTTTCCCTGATTCCTTTATTGCAACTTTTAGTTTGAACATACAGTGAAAAGATTTTGACAAATTAATGATAAATCTATCAAATCTGCGGGAATGAATAAAAAGCAAACATATAAAATTCTGCTACCATGTGACAAACATACAATGATATAGCACAAATACTCCACAAGAATTAGTAAAGATAGTTGAAATTGGTCTAGTAGCATTAAATGACCCCAAATTCTTTTAAGACTTACTTGATCTCAGAATTGAATCTCACTCAGGCCATCTTACATTTACTTTAACCTATCTTCTCCAAAGTTAAAACTATTGATGGCAAAAACAATTCAAACTATTAAAATCATTCATCCACATGTGTTCCAAAAAAATTAAAATTTCACGTCATGTGCCCCATGTACAAAGATATCAATACTTTTTAAAAATTAGTTAGGATAGATTACCTCTAGTGTACAATCAATAAATGTGTTGAAAAGGAATTTCATATCATAATAAAATTACAGTAGATTTTTTCCCCATTTATTAATCAGTTCATTATTTTTGTTCTTGTAAAGAAGGTAGATTTCAAACTTCATTACAGGGCATTAAAAAAAATTAAACTCTACTATCACATATACCATAAGTTACAATCATAAAAGGGTGATTGTAGCCCGAATAGTGAGGACTACTAATTCATTTAAAAGTTAAAAAGAATGTCAAGCCATTATAAACATTTTATCAAATTAGTTTGGACTTTATCAAATTAGTTTGCAATTCATTAGGAGAATCATACAATTATCACTCTTGACTTGGTAGGGAGATTAAGCTTATGGAGAGGTTCAAATGGACCAAATCCTGTCGCATACTCCTAGTTTAAAAAAAAAAGTTTGGACTTAATAGTACTAAGCTGCACAGGTACAAATACGAACATCAGATACAATACAATATGATACGATAATTTTTTAAAAAATTAAGGTAAGGGTATAGCAATATATATTAAATAAAATATTTATATTTATATATGTAAACTATTTATATATGTATCCTATCATAAGTCTCATGTATCCTCCTTTTCCCTTGCTCATTTTCCTTTCTCATGCTCTTTTCTTCTTTTTGGTGAGAATGAAGATTTGCTATTATATACAATGATTTAAAGAGAACAAGATTGCAAGAGTGAGAATATGTTTTGAAGGATATAATTAAAAAAAATAAGACTTGAATTTGTATTATAAATATTTCAAATAACAATATTTTGAGGACGATGAGTATCTAAAAAAAAGGATTTGTCAAAAATACGAATGCATGCATATCGTACGAGTATCGTTATCAGATATAAGTACAATACAGTTATGTTATCAATTTTGGAGTATCCGTACATCATAGTAGTAGTATTTTTTACAATGACAGATATATAACTAAATTTTTAATTTTTTTATTAGTGAATATCAACTTTATAATACAATACCTAAATCCTTAAAAGACAAAACAATTAAAGCAAGCTATAGATAAATAATATTTTATCATTCTTTAAAAAGCCCGGCTCAATATATTTTCGAGTAAAACATGATTAAAGTGCTTTACTGGAAAATTATATAGCTAAATAATAAATCACTTTCGTCATTTACATATGAGAAGTAGAGATATGTTAATTAAAAATGTCAAATTAATTTAGTTAAGAAAAAAAATTTAATTTTGATTTATTATCAGTATAATTTTTTATATTTTTATCTAATTATATATTATCTCATCATTAAAAAATTTGATTATAATAACAATTACTTAAGAAGTCAAATTCTTTTATTAAAGTGATAACACAATAATGGTGTAAAAAATTTTAAAACAACAATTGATCAAAATTAAACTTAAAAAACAGAAGAATATGGTGCATTCATTATACACAGATGAGGCAAAAAAAGAAGACCAATATCACAATAGGATAGATTTTTTTAATTACAATAACAATACAGAGCTTTTTACTCAATTTTTTTTTATATAATTATTCAAACTCTTCATTAGTTCTCTCTTATATAAAAGAGCCTATTTTTAAATATTATATGAAAATGCTCACAAACATATCCTTGGAAGCTCAGTTGGTTTTTTCTTTTCACGTAAAAAAAAGGTTGCATTAAATTATCAATTCATTTAGTAGTCAAACTCAGGTCTTTCGCAAGAACAATCTGCTGATGTATTTAAGATACAAATGTTTAGAGATTGCCAATAAGCTGTATATATCATGCATCGAACTACGACGACAGGTAAAAATTCTCTTTCTAATTTCACAACTTGGGACGAATGTCACTGTAGCTTGATCAAAACATGTTTAAAATATGAAATTTTGGGACAATGCCTTCTCCATCCTTTTTAGCTCTACGTTCACAACTAGTTCACTTCCCTCACTTTGACCCCCCCCCCCCTTTTCCGCCAAAAAAAGAATTACAGAACAAAATAAGTACTATAAATCACGTTCTTAATTGGCCTCTTGTAAAGGAAATATTAACGAGGATAAATATAATTTACATTCTTAAAATTTATCCCAATATCAAATTATCCTCTTGAAATTTTTTGGTCTCACTAAACTCTCCTAAACTTTAGTCTGATTTAAAAACGTTAGTTTTCCGTTAAATTAAACGAAGGTAAACATATAGTTTCAAGTTACACCAAATTTCAAGGAATTTAGTAAAACAAAAAAAATTAAGAGAGTAATTTAATACAAGAATAAACTTCAAGAGTGTAGATTGTATTTTATCCCATAAAATTTTCTAACTAAAACATCACATGGCGTACACTTGAATCACATGATGTGCATGTAGGAGTGACTTTCATTTCATTTAACTGCAAAATTAACTTTTTCATATCAAATCAAAGTTTAGTAAGACAAAAATTTTTATGAGAGTAATGTGATACCAAAATAAACTTTAAGGATATAAATTATATTTTATCTTATTAACTAATTGCTTTATTTGGCAGGAAAAATTCAATTATTGAAAAATATTACAAAGACTTTTCTAATACTATCTCTGTCCACTTTTATTTTTCATTTAAGATAATTGTACAAGAATTTAAAAAATTATTAAATAATCTTAATTATATAAACATATAATTCAATATGACTAAATTATTTTTTTTCTCACTTTATAAATATTTTTTTTTCTCTCATTTTACTTACTCCACTAATTTTTTCTCCATTAAAAGATAAATGTAAAGTATAACAAAATTAATTAATACTTTTTTAATATTCCCAACTAACAGATATTTTGAGACAATAAACAATTCTTACATAAGAAGTGGACGAAGGGAATAATTCCTAAACAAATTATCACACCTAGTAATTCTCAGAAACATCATGCGCATTAATGCCTTGTTGATAAGGGTGCAAAGGGATATACATTATCCATTTATCCAACATGTTTACTTGATTCAGGTGCATATATGAGTGGAAAAAAAAATGCATATGAATAAATATGAAAGCAAGTATAAAAGAAGATTTTGTACTTAGACCCACCCCTGTTTGAGATCTCATAATAGCTAGCAGGTGTAACCATAGAGGTGTGCAAGAGTATTTTATGTTACCAATCTTCTAAGGAATCCACTCTCTGATTTGCAGAGAAGACGTTTGCGTTTGGTTCTCAACCCTCCAATTGTTATATGCTCATGTGAATACTGTAGACACTAGATGAGTAAATTCCATCCTTTTTTTGGTCAGCGAGTAAATTCCGTCTTGAGAAAGCTCAGATTTAATTCAACCAAAAAAACAATTTTATGGTTAACACTTCCAGTCACCGTGTTAACTAGGATTTAAAATATAATTTATCCTCTAACCCATGTCATAAGCATGCTGCATCTGAGGAGAATACATGTTCTTATGTTCAATGTCAACTGCCCTTTTCCAAAATAATAAATGTCAACATTATCACATCACTTCTGACACTCACTAAGTCATCACTCATCACGATTCATGTTTTTGCTTATCAAATATAATTTGTGATGTTTGAGACTTCTATCAAAAGGATTAAAGACAAATAACAATAGTGGAATTCCTTATTCAATCCTAGCTTCACTGAATATTGCATGTCAAATATACATTATTCAAGCATTTTCCATGTGGAACTAGAAAGCTATTTGCATGTAGATTTTATTGAAGTTGGCCAGCAAATCCAAATATGACTACTTGAAAAACAAATTCATATGCACTCTTTCCAGCATAATCAAGATAATCTTTGATATACAAATTTACACGTCATGGTTCTGAGTTCTCACAATTTTTTTTTTGTTGGGGGGGGGGGGGGTTGAGTTGATAAAGTAAAAGCATACGCAAATCGCACATAATGGTAGAAACAAAATACGAAAAGAGGGGAATTAGAAAAACTTATCATACTGGCTAGTGAGAGAATCTCTCAGATTTGAATAAAGCCCGAAGAGTGAATACTGGCGAAGGTTTTTCACTTCATACCAAGAGTTGAGAACTGAAAGATGTTTATCTGTACCCGAGAATGCCAATTGTATACCTATGCTGCAATCCACAGATCCTCCTTGGCTCTTGCAGTTGGATGTTTTTAATGCACAATCCTGATTGTTGAGACAGACAGCATTGGAGTTCCCCGAGCATTTAGCACACCCATCTCTTTTCCAATATAAATTTTGCAGCCTTCCCTTCTTAAACTCAAGGACCTGCAGAGAGCCATATTTCAGTTGGTTCTCAATAAGGATTAAGGAGTATGATTATGACAATCCAATAGAAGACACAAATATTGAAAAGCTTATTTTTTCTAAAATCTCCTTACAATAGTAAAACTTGTTACAGTATATGTGCTGTTTGCAACAAAAGCAGGAAGGGATCTTGCTGCATATTTCCGACCAGCAAATGCAACCATATAGCCATAGGAGTCCTGGACAGGGGAAAAGATTATATAAGACCCAGAGTGACACAAACAAGCAGTCACCATACAGGTTAATCCACAAAGACAAAAAACACAAGTTAACTAAACTGATAGTGAAATTATTCTATCACAGGGCTGGGGCTGGGAACCTAATGCCTTCAATTTAGGGAGCCAGAAACATTTATCCTTGGTTAAAACAAAGGCAATGCTTGTTTGAGTATGTGGAAAATGCCAATAGGAAGGTAAAAATTAAGATGGTAAGTGCAAATGGAGTGAGATAAAGGTCTTGATTTTCACTAATTGTTGCTATATAGAGGGTGAAAAATCACTTTCAACTCGCTTTCATGCCATAGTAGTGGCCAAAATTTGTCAAGTGTAAATGAGTTGCACTCCACTCTAAACCTTCCAACATTTTTGTTGTACCATGCAAGTGTGAAGTGATATTCATTCCAACTTTTCCAACGCCCTATTTTCCACCTACAAACAAGCATTAGGCTAAACTGGCAGCTGGATAACGAAAAACATTGTCACTAAAAAGAATTTGACCCAGATTTATCAACATTTCTATCATTATAAGAGGGCAGGAGCACAAGGGTTGCATTGTCATCAAAGCCATCCCAGTTCAAAGCACTGAAAATTAGCATGCCAGAAGATTATACTGACAATAAATAAATTAAATATCTAGAAAACTACATAAATTCAGTGCCCGGAAGTCATATGTAGGTAACATCCAAGAAAAAGAAACAAGCTGACAACTTAACCTAATCCCCCCCCCCCCCCAAAGAAAAAGTAATTTGCCCTAATTGGATTCGGTTATATCAAAGCAGGAAATTAAAGTTACTTGTGGGTTAGAACCAACATACAAGAGAGGAAGCGGGAGAGAGAACGAACCGGAGAGAAGGAGGAGGAGTTGACGGTGAGAAGTGAGATCTCTCGTCGACCTTGGGTCTGAACACAGAGATCTGAGAGTTAGAATTGGAAAGAGAGAGTCTGCTATCGCAGGGGGACAACTGAACGTTGTTGTTGTACAAGAATTTGTCCTTCGATGCGAAAGCAATTCCCAAGGTGAATCCATCAGATCTCTCCACCCGTGTGTCCGCGCAAGGAGAGTATACTCCGTTCGTGTCGCCGGCATCCACAGGGAACAATAACACCACCGCGATCACCGCCATGATCATGGACGGCGTCGCTAGTCTTATGGAGACCGCCATGGAAGATTGCGATCTGGGTTCGGGTTCGGGTACGGGTTCCGACGCGGACTGGAGGAGTCCTAACCGAGAGCACACGGAATCGCTGCGTGTGCTGTGCGAATGTGGATGCGCGCAATCATTCGATTATAGAGCAAATGTCGTTTCTTCGTTTTGGATGCAAAAGTTGCCTTTACCCATGGTTGCGTTTTGACGTAAACGACTTTTGGAGGTAGTAAAGGGTTCCATCACATTCGCCCTCTGTGCATCCTTCCCGATCACGAAAACATTGTTATTGGATAATTTTTTTTTCACCTTCTTTACTTTTGCCAAAGATTGGGGCGTGATGCATGTTAAGAGTTCTATCCCTTATTATATTATTATTTATTTTCTTATATACTTTTTTTTCTTATGAGCTATCTTGTTTGGATACAAAGATTGTGTCTTTCTATAAAATGTTCTTCGGCATAATCTAAACCTCTAAGATTAGAGGTAAAATTCATTTTATTGAGCCTCAAACTTTTTTATTATTAAGTTGCATTCGATGTGTTTTTATATGTTTATCTTATAATTCATTTGGTATATTATATAAATAATAAATAGTAAAATATAATTAATATTATTTATTTTTATATATTTAAAAAAATAATTTTATTTAACTTTGATCGTATAACAAATAAGAATTAAATTATTGTACCTTATACTTTCTTCATTCACGTATAACTGTCATTTAAAGTAATTACACAATAATTAAAAAAATTATTAAAATATCTCAATAATAAAGAAATATAATTCAATATGACTAAATTACTCATTCTCTCACTTTATTAATATTTTTTTTTAATTTTATTTATTCTATTAATTTTTTTATTAAAAGATAAGGATAAAGTTAAAAAAAATTAATTAATATCAAATATCATATATTTTTTTAAAAAAATATTATACAACAGATAACAATGAATATAAAAAATATAATTTTACATAGCCAAAATTAAACAAAATTATTTTAACATGATAAATTGTTATACCATTGGTGGCGGCTTTAACCAGAACAAGTGAACGAGGAGAACCGTTATCTTGTGAAATATACATCCATCAGTCTGTAATGTGTGTCAGCGTAAGAGTGACAGAGAGAGAGGGAGAAGACTACAGATGGCAATTTCTTTAACAAATTGAATATCGACATATGTAAGTACTAAACTGGCCAGCTGAAAACTAAATAATAAAACAGCATCAACAGCTTTGCTGGTAATGCATAGAACGTGCTCGTTCGCAAAGAGTGACTGATGTGATAGAGATAATATATATTTAGTAATGCTCTCGTTGGAAGAAAGACGTTAACTCAAATCGTAAGATATAATACAAGGATCGTTGACCTGCACAAACTTGTAAACAGGAAAAATCACCATAATCTAACATGGAGAAAGTGGAATGTATTCGCATGCAATGCCTCATCACCTTGTCTTTTCTTAATCCCAAACGCATCTTCCCTTGATTCAAACGTAAGCCTGCCATCTCCCCCTCTCTTAATATCTCTTTCGTGTTACCGTTGACTTTAATATAAATATATAATCTTGCAGGGGCCATATGGCAACTATTTCCTTGACCTCCACACCATAGCCATGGCTGATAAAACCATTCAGTTGTCTCCTTGATTCCAAAACCAGCTGCCACTGTTTCATCCAGGAGATGAGCAACACAACTGGTCCCTCTGGATCCTCAGGCTCCAACAGCATCAGTGGCTTTGGCTATGGCGTGGGAATTTCAGTTGGAATTTTCCTGCTCATTACAACTATCACCCTTACTTCCATCTTCTGCACCCGCTCGCAGGCACCGGCTGCTCCAGCTCCTCGGAGAAACACCCCTGATTTCTTTGAACCAGAGCACTCAATAGTCGATGTGGGGCTTGATGAAGCCACAGTGCTGGGTTACCCAAAGCTGCTGTACTCTGAAGCCAAGCGCCGGAAGTCTGATTCCACTGCAACAAGCTGCTCCATATGTCTGGCAGATTACAAGGGTGGTGATATGATTCGGGTATTGCCTGATTGCGGGCATCTCTTCCACCTCAAGTGCATAGACCCATGGTTGAGACTGCATCCAACCTGTCCACTCTGCAGAACATCTCCAGTCCCAACACCACTCTCAACTCCTCTGGCCGAAGTGGTTCCAATAGCAAGTAGGCGGGATTCATAGGTAGGCTGAAAGCAGAATAGGAATTTTGACTCATGGTCATCACAATTTTACAAAGTAGATGCATTTGGCAAATTAAAGAAGCATTATTATCCATAGAGGAAAATTTCTCTGGCACTTAATTGTTAGATTCTATACTGTAAATTCTTCTCTTGTACCCTTTGTTTCAAAAAACATTGGCTGAAATTGACAGTTATTGTCCTATCAAGAGTAGAAACTCTTGGAATGCCCCATTTTCTCCTTTTTCATAGGGGTTTGTGCACAGAGAACTGAACCATCATTTGTTATAGCCCTATCTTCCAATATGGAAGTTTGAGAACCTGGAATAGAAATCTTAAAACTATTTTTAGAAGTAGTCTGCTGAGAATATATATAAGGACACCAATATTCCTACTCCTCTGAAAATTTTTTGGTATGGCTAGATTCTGCTTTTATGTAAGCCTGATGCCAACTTGAGTTGCTAAACACTCCAACAGATTCTGCTTTCATATATGTCTCTACCATCATATTTTTGCTTTTTTGAAACTCCATTACCAACTTAAGTTACTATACACTCAACAAAGAGCCAACTAGAAGCACTGCTGAACTACAGCATATGGCTGGTCTAAGTTTATGTTGCTGGACAAAAAATGGCTGCAACCATTAAATTAATCACATATTTTCATTAATCCCCAAAATAAAAGTAAAAGGAAAAAAGAGCCAAAATAGAGATGTTTCTTTTGCTTGCTGTACACAGCTAGACATAAATAAACATATAATAGTTTATTGCAATACAACATAAATCCCACTCACTCTTCTCCTTGCTAGTTAAATTCTAGTGTGTCATTTTGATTTGCAATTTCATGTCTCTCACCATGGATGACATTTGCAGGGTTCACGCTCTTTGAAGATACATGATGGAAACAAACATGAGTGACTTGCATTGGATTTGGGTTTATTTCCTCTGTGGCTGATAGCTGAGTGAACTTAGGTATAGGTCCTGTAATATATTATCAGTTCCATATAAATTATTTGTACAAACTGCAGAGGACCCTTTTTATACTCAGTTCCTTGTATTATAGTCCAACTTGACCAGTAGTATGTGGTTTACAAATCATAAATATTTCTAGTACATGCTGAGATTACAAAATACGAACTTTGTGCTTCTTTCGTATATTCTGACCATGCTCAGAGGGCGTAGCCGTGGTACAATGGTGTATATCCCTTCTGTTTCACATAAATTGGGGATAACTAGGTGTGTCCACGTTGATATGTGACACAAGGGATGTACATGATTCATTTCATCCTTTTAATAAAATCTGGCATCCGAATATTCCTATTCATATATTAGTTACAGAGAAGCCTTTGCAGGAGGGATACAGGAAGCATGGTAAAGTTGGCTCATACATATAATGTACTCTGCTCTAAAGTTTGCTAGTGATTGACGAAAATCTGTGGTCTGATATGAGCATATAGGTGAGTTGCATTTAAGTGCTTGGATTCATTAAGTGTATCTAGAATTGTATACCTATATCTAAAGATCATACAAGGACGTAAGGATTGTAAAACGTAGCCACGAGTGTGTTTCCACTTGTTTGGTGGGCAAATGATGCACTTTTCGGAATGGACATATGATTGGTGGCAATGTTTAGTGCTTTTCTTTATTTTTGCTTGCAAGAATCTTTAGGTCCTGCCATTCTGCCACTTTATGTGCGTGATAACTGCATTTGATTGCGGAAGGAAGGATTAAAAATCCGGGTTCTCTTTAGAGAAAAGGTTCAGTCATGCACACTTCCTTTGAAAGGGATGACACGAAAGAGAACGATTTTGAAGCAATAAAAAGTGGGGGTGAAAGTAAAATTTGTTTGGGAAATATGGAGCAAATGAAAATGAGGAGATTTTTAAAACATAATCTTACTAAAATCAATATCTTCATTTCCTTGAACCTAGTCCGGGTGAGTATTCTTTTAATGTATTCTAGTAAAAAGTAATTATGATTGAACACGTAATTTTATAACTTTCTTTTCATTTTCATTTTCATTTCCCTCCTCATTCTGGTCCCAACAAAGGTATAGCATGTTAAATATTTATCCCAACCCCAAGGGGTTCTAAATTGATAGAGGACGACGCGGCTTTAACACAAATGGTGTCTAATCATGACCATAGGCACACTTTGTCTCCTTCGCATTAGGCAGCAATTAGCTGTGGTCCAAGGCCGCCCCAAGTGATAGTGGTACCAAACCAACTGAACCATGTGCCAAATTGAGATTAAGGCTGGCATAGTTCCCCCATCAAGTAAGTAAATAATATAGGGGAATTTTAGCCAATTCATGGTTTCTGGTTGACAAAAATCCTTCATATTCCATACCATGATTGAGGCACCAAATGGTAGGTAATGGGTCAGTCCACTCTAATCTGATAAAAGAGTGGGAGGGGCTCAACCTTGCCCCCACACTATGCAGTGATCATTCAAAACTTAATAAAGCAACCCAACATTACACAGCCTTTCATTTTCAACTTTTATAGCCTTTGGAAACTAAAAGAGAGAACTTATCGTCAACCCCGCTTTCCCTCTATTCAGTATCCTTCCGACCGGTCATTCTCACATCTTCTTTTCTTCAATCTTTATAGTGGGTAGCACCCTATATCACATGCCATCCGATTTTGAGAGCTAAAAGATATGAAAGGAATGAGAGGCAGGTTTCTTAGAAATTTGAAGCTCATCCCAACCATAAGCAACTTGAAACAAGGCCTAGTTCTTCATCTCAACTCCCCAGATGTATTCTGCATCCAGAAATGCCCAACTCCACCAATCTATGATGAACAAGATCACAAGAGCATCAACCTGCACGCTGAACTAGAGGTTGGCTTCAATGGAAGTGAGGATGATAAGCATTTTGAGGAAGAAGAAATGGAATTGGAAGTCAGTCTCAGCGACAAGGCCAAAGCTACACCCACCATAGGGTCCACAGAGACAGAGCTTGCAGAGGAAAAGTTAGTGGCTCCTAACTTGTCAGAGACCGACATGGAGCTTATTAGCACACAACAAGTGGCATGCAGCAAAGAATACCCATCTCTCACAGATTTTGAAGAGATATGTCCGCCAGGAGGAAGTCAGTCCATCATTCTCTACACAACGAGCTTGAGAGGTATAAGAAAAACCTTTCAGGACTGTAACACAATCCGTTTCTTGTTGAGAAGCTTCAAAATAATGTACCATGAGAGGGATGTGTCTCTGCACATGGAATACAGAGAGGAGCTATGGAAGATCTTGGGGGGCAAAGTGATCCCTCCCAAGCTTTTTATTAAGGGGAGGTACATTGGAGGAGCTGATGAAGTGATTGGATTGCATGAGATGGGTTGGCTTGGGAAGCTTTTGGAAGGGACACCAATTGACTTTACCAATTGCCCTTGCACCGGTTGCGCCAACATGAGATTTGCTATTTGCTCCAACTGTAGTGGAAGCTGCAAAGTCTACACCAGCAATGGGGACAACAACAATGAGTTTTTCACCAGATGTCCTGAGTGCAACGAGAATGGGCTTCTCAAATGCCCCATTTGCTGCTAGAAACTGATCTAACTAAAACCAAGTTGTTTTTTTTATGCTTCTTCTTGTACTATATATATATATTTTTTCCCTTTCATCTTTTCTTGGTTCGCATGTAACATACTGCCTTATCTATCTGTTAGGGTCCTTAGCAGTGGACATTGTACTAAAGTCGTTTAGGTGTAAAGGCTACAAGCTGATGCTGTGTAGGGACTAATAAACAACTTGGTTATGATTAGTTCTGGATATTGGTGAAATGGAAAATTGGTTCGATGTTTCCATGAGAAATTGTTCATTTAGGTAGAGGATCTGGGATTTTTGATACAGAACTCCGTACAAACTTACCATACAAGGTGTAGTTATTCTTGTTCTTGTCCACTACGTATGAGGTGTAGTTATTTCTGTCCTCGTCCACAACAAAAATGAGGAGGAATCAGATGAAGATGAAAAATGAAAGAATGTTTTGGAACATGAAACGCAATTTTAGTCCAAAACCTAAAGATGTGACCTTGGCCCAAAGCGCACACAGGATGAAGCACATTCACGAAATAGATGCGCGCTCTTACACGGAAGAAGCTTAAATAAAATTTACAATACATACACAGTCAACCTTATAATTATACATTAAGTATCAAATTTAAATGGTAAAAGATAATCAACAAGGTGAAAGACAAATCTAATTAATTAGAAGTCCATTCAAAAGCAAATATAATAAAATTGTAATTATTTGAAAAATATTAGAATGCTATATTTAGTTGTATAAGTTAAAATAGATCTGATGAATAATTAATAACACAAAACACGTGTGTTCACTTGTGCATGTTAGAAGAATGAAGAAGGAAGAATGAAAACTATAATATATGGTATCAAAACTTAGTTAAGTTTTACAAACTGTACGATTTTTGTTATCATCATTGCAAGTGTACATGAGTTAAAGACTTCACTTTTAGATAAATGATAATTTTATATTGATTGAACTTAACCAAAATAAAATTTTAGGACTAGAACTTAATAAATTACAATTTTATATTGATTGAGCTTATCCTAAATAAAAATTTAAAACTTTAACCCTAAGTTGATGATATTTTATATGTTTGTTTAACTCAATAACAATTCCTAAGGAAATTTAGTATTTTTATTTGGAGGGGCCAAATTGATAATTTTTTTAAAAAAATTACATATTATTATTCTACAAATTTTAAAAATGTTCATGGCCCCCTATCTCAATGAGAGGCTCTGCCCTGGCTAGGACATGTCAATATCTTGTGTATTTAGGAATCTTGATTTCTTGTGACTTAGTAGGCTTTTAAATATTAAATAAAGAGCGCTCCACCAAAGTTTTATCACCTTAAAAAAGGAGTCCCCTAAATAAGTTTGACATAGAGTGTTTTGGCAGCTTCCATTAGAGGCTAACGAGTAACTTGATCAATTTGCTAAGATCATCATTATTTGAATATAAATTTATTAATATAATATGAATAGAATATTCAAATTTAATAATCAAATTATTATATTTTTATTTTATTAATTTAAATATGAATTTAAATTCAAACTAAATTGTTACTAAATTAAATTAAATTATGAATATTATTATTAAATATTAAATATTATTTTTAAATTTATTATATTAAATTATATTTTTTCTAATATATTCTCTCTGTTGTCACTTGAATGTCCTAATCTCAACTGACTTGAGCCTAAACATTGTCTAAAGTAAGGAGACGCTCTGCCAAAAGGCAGTTGCGCATTTAATGTATCATAAGACATCTATCCACTTAGGTGATGACCTGGCGATCTTGATAAACCGCCTCCTGAGCCTATAAATAGCTTCGCCCATTCAAAAAGGACAATGCAACCAAATCATCAAAGCCCTAAATATTCTGGCATTCTAAAATCTCATCGACTTTTTCATACCACCCCTGAAAAACCTCTTGCTTATTCAAACCACCCTTTAAGAGCCAACCCGGAAACATGTAGCCTAAACCAAGAACACCTAACCTCTGCTCAATGAACACCCATATCAACCCAGACATAAACCCAAAAGTAGTTCAACCTAAGACAATAACTTAGGAAGCCTTGAAGAGAGTTACTCATTAGCCTTTGTTGGAGGTTCTCAGTCTATCAGGCACTTTGGACTGATCTTGTTACATATTTACTCAAGGCGCTTCATCTAATTCTCCAACTGAGTCTTTAGCAGCTAAGTTCTTACTGCTTGCATACGTCTCCCAGGTGCATTGCCCTCCTAATAAAATACGACTTTCAAAAATCGAACTACAGTCCTCATGTTTGAGGCATAACTCACTTCTATTATGCCAACACTCCATGATTGTCTCCTAGGCACATTTATGAAACTCACTCCAAAATATACAAATAATGTTCATCTAAGGAGGATCAAAACAGAAGCAAGAAAATTATGTGGGGTATGATTTTCTGGCTCTTGATCACCAGAACATGCACATGGCTATTGGAAAAGGTTTTATATATACTCAAAAGATAGTGGGGGTTTACAACAAAAGCGTCCATGATTAACGCACAAGCAGTATAGTGGGTGGTTTTAAAAGGATGGCAAATACATTAACTCTTCAGTTTCTGCATATATACCAGCACTCAATTAAGTGCACAAGAATGGGCAAAATGCCCTAACAAGCTATGCAAAGAGTAGTACTAAATCTGTTTCCCAAGTTCAGCCTCGTCGCTGATCACCCCCACACGGCCACACTCCCACTTATGAGGTTGTCATTTAAAAAAAAAAAAATTGAATAATCTGTAACATTTCGTTCTTGTGTTGCATGGGATAAAGAAATAATGAAAAGGAATAAATACCATATGATAGCACTTGGAAGTTACTTTCAAATGATTTTGAAAAGAAGTTCTGCTGCAAAAAGTTAGTCGATGGATGTGTTAACTAACAAAAGGTCATAGAACTAATCATGTCAAATTGTCAATGATGCTAGAACAGCGTGTTCTTTGTCCATCTCTCATTCGTTAGAAAAACTTTAATTATTGCATAAAAACTTTGCGTACAAGTAATTGACACATAAACCCATCCGGTTTGTCTTTATCATAATGTAAAAAAGTAAAAATGAAATGAAATTTAACGGTGTGTTTTGGTGAAAAACAAGTTGCTATTCCATTAGAATGGAATTGAAAAAGTAGATCTCCTATAATGATATCTCATTTCCATAAATTGTTCTGTTAAATTTGCTAGAAATCGCTGTTCGTTTCTAGTACGGGGTTAAGTGCTTTAGTCTATTCTTCTTCTTGGAAGAAGAACCAGATTGTAATACCAGATACTCAGAAGAAATAAGAACAAAGAATTAGAGGTCCAATCCAAAGCCACTAAGGTGGGATGCACGCACAAGAGCTTTGTTATTATACTTTTAAATCACGTCCTTTTAAACTCCTTTTTAACTTTTTTTTAAATATTATATAATAACTGAACATTACTTAGTGTATGTTTAATAAATAAATAAAAATAAAGAATAATTTTTTATAAATAATTTTTTTACGAAATTTAATGTATATTTAGTATAAGATAAAAATAATAAATAAATTTTTATAAATGAGTGTTGTATAGAAAAAAAAACTCTCTTAGTTTACCCTCATATAAAACGTATACTTATTTTTTATTTAAAGTATTTAGATTGCACACTTTCTTCTCAGCTGAAAAATTCGTCGTGAGGCAAAAGACAAACAAGTCAGCAAATAGGTTTTTCTTTTTAATCAACGGTCAAGGGTGAATAGAAATGGGCTGTAGAAACAAGACTACAACGAGGGCAAACAAAAAGCCCATAAAAATCAACCGTGATCCGTTCCATCTAGATTCACCCTCATTACTCTCTTTCAATAAAGATTTCACTTTCAACCAAAAAAAATAAAGATTTCACTTTCAAAGTAAGAATCACATAGTTGGAGTTAAATTTAAATGATACAACATATTCATATCCGATGTTAAAAAAAAAAATGCTCATATTTGAGAGGAGCTTGTAATTCAACATATATCAATTTCAATTTTTAAGATCGGGATGTGATAATGTCAAATGTTTGATTTTTTAAAAGGTCACCTATCTCCCGGCCTCATGTGCTTACATCTCTTATCTAATAAAAAAAATTTACTCATATCCAACTTATCTAGGATAAAAATCTTTCAAAGTTAACCATACACTTTAGTGAAAAAAGTATAGTTAATAACTATTGATTAAAAAATTAACAGTTTAAATTTTAATAAAATACAAGTATATGAATGATAAATTATGAATTTATTTGAATTTGCTCCCTTAATTTTTTTATGGGTGGTTAAGAGGATGGCGAATTTCATTTTGAGACCGCCATGAATGATGTTAGGAAAGAAATTATTGCATTAATAAATTTGTGTATTATATTGTAAAAGAATTAATATTGAAAAAAATTAATTTTTGAATCTTCAATTTATTTTAAGGATTATAAAGTATTTCTTTAAGTATAAAATGTTAAAATTAATTTTTTTGGGTAACACAATTATCTTTTTTTAGTGTTGTTTGTTGGGGCATTTTTAGAAAACTATTGGAACTCATATCAAAATTAATTTGTTTATCATAAAAGGTATTCTTGCATTACCTCCATGGAAGTTTATTCATACATTCAGAAATAATTCTAAAAATCTTAACCAAACATAATTCTTCATTTGAGTTCAAAATTTTATTTTTAAGTAAAAAAAAAAATTTTCTTTCTTTCTTTTCTTTTTCTCCATGTGAGCACCCGCTCGGCATTTTAAAAATCAAATTGCCTTCAAAAGTACTTTTGATATGCTATAATAATATATAATAATAGTTTCGCATATATTTTATTAATATATTTATTATATATTTTCTACACATATTTTATATATATATAGGTCTCAAATCACTTTTGACCGCCCATATTTATTTTGGAGGGGTTCGTGAAATTTATGGGCTTAAGCATGCAACATGTCAATCGGTACAAAGATTCAGAGAAAATCTCAGCGACACCAAAAAAACAAATCATAATATATTATTGATTCTTCATTTCTTTGGAAGTGGAAAGCAATGGGTTAATATGAAAAAATATTAAAAATAAAAAAAATAAGAGAGCTTTTTAGAATTATTTTTTTAGTAAATACTCATTTATCTATTTGTTATTGCAAAAAAAAGTTGATATTAATTTAGACTATATTTTTATAATTTATAATATAAAAATTATTTTAATATTATATTTATAATTAAAGAATTAAATTAATATTAACTTTTTTATAAGACTAAATTCAAGTCACCTGAATTTTTATGGAGTATACAACGAGGGTTTACTGTTTTTTTTTTTCCTAGCTTTTCACAACCAAAAGCACAAGACAATAATCGGCTACTAGCAGCTAGATTCTACCTCAGTTTCCCATGCAACTGGGCAATAAAGGCATCAAAGTTTGCATACAATTCCAACGGCATAGCTTTTCGCTACCAACCCTAAAATCAGAAGGGTACATTGGAAAAAGAAAAATCATTTTGCTTGCTTTATATGTAACTCAATAATCAGTGATTAACAGTTTGGTTTTATCCTGAAAAACCAAACTGTTAATCACATGATACATAACTCTTCCTCTGTTGATAATATGCACACAATCCATCTTATTATTCTGGATTGCCGACGCATGATGCCGACCCTGATATGCTTGGAAATTAGAAATCAGTAGAACGAAGCTAGCTAATTTTCCTGCAAATGAAGCACCAACTCTTTCAGTGATATTTGTATTTTGGATTCTCCCCCAATTAGTTTTCTTTTTTTTTTGCTGAAAACTATATTCTAGTTGGATGACTCCATGAGGAAACATGAAGGGTCGCCAAGGAAGATATAGGGCTATCTCAGTTGTGTAACCTGGTACGAAAAGAAAACATAAAACTGCAGGTAATAATGAACAAACAAAAAGGAGGGTAGGGAAAAAGAAACGAGAAACAAAAGAAAGATTAAAATAAAATAGATATCGGAGGGTAAAACAGATGTAACATGTGTAAAGACCATAAAGTCTGTAAAAAGTTATAAGCCATTCACGAATAGAATCTTTCGAGGATTAGATGCCAAAAGTCTGCGCTCACTTGAAAAGGAAATTACAGAACCATATACAGGATACCCTTCCCAAGAAAGATTAGGCAAAACAAAGCAAGCGCCACCTACGCAGACACAAGCTCAGCTCACTCATACGCATCAAAAGCTTAAACGAACCTCCATTTGTTAAACTCACTTCAAATAAGAAAACCCCAATAATTAAAGTAGTAAGACGAGTTAGAGTAACTGCACTTTCTTCAATTTACAGTACTATTATGTGCTAGCAGCCTCAGTTACTGCAAGAGCAAGGGTGGTCTCTGGCGCAGCCATGGATGCTTCAGCCACTGGAGTTACAAAATAAGACTGTAACATTTGGGTGTAGTGAAACTCAATTTGTAGTCTATGATGAAGTGGTGTTGATGATATTAGACCTTTCTTGACATCAGCTTGCAATTCTCTGATAGGGATTGCAGCCAAGAAGCTTTTAATGTACTCTTTGCATGCTTCCTTCCCTCTGCACACAATCTCTTCTTCCTGCTCAGCCTTCAACTGTTCTTCCGGCTCCACAACCGAATCCACCTCCTTCCCATTGACTCGCTGGATCTGCTTGTTATTACCCTCTAATACTGCTGCAACAGTTTGCTGGTCACTGGTTGTTTTTTCATCTGATGATTGAGCAACGTTTTGCATTTTATATATTGCTGTGTTGCTGTCGAATTTCAAGATATATGCCTGATTGCATCCTTCATAAAGCCTCTCCCCCAAAGTGTCAATGATGTAGTAAGCATCAGATTCAACTTTGAGGATGAAGAAATGGTCATTCCAACTAACAATATAAACCTGGGGTTCACCATTGCTAGGGCACTCCTGTCCAGTACAAGTAATCTCATCCCAAATGTTATCAAAAGACATGGCGCCATGCAGAAAGTCAAATCTCCCCTCATCCATCCCTTCGGGATGAAAAAAACCAATAAATGATTTCCCAGGAACCACAGAAAGGGGACGTAATTTTGCTTGAATGACAGTTTCCAGATCAAAATGCTTGTCAGGGAACCGCTCCCTATAGGTCTCATTTTCACATAGGTTCCTCCATTCTGACGACCCTTCTCGAATTAGACTATCAAACTGGGACTTTATGGGCATCTGATCGTGATTGTTTTGGAACCAATCAGCAATTACTGCAACGAGAGCTGTACATGCACTCTCACCAGCTGCACGTTCACTGCGCTGATCAATTGAGGCAAAGAAGACCTGTGTCTGAAGCTTCATGTGACCATCACGGCTCATTACTTCTTTCTGCTCCCAACTCCCTACGGCAAAATTGTCATCCCCAAATTCAGAGACCGATGATCGATTTGCACTTGAATCATCCTCAGTCTTGTACAACTGGCAGACAGTGTGAAACATTAGTCTGGATAAATTAATCAACAATGGTGTGCAACAAAAGTTGCAGAAAGGTTCAGAAGTTGATGTCACTAATTCCTTACTAAATATATGGCTTTTACAGCAAATTTAGCATTGAACAATGGAGATTTATAAACTACATTTTTTCTAGTTTACAATCACTTCTAGACCAATGAAGGCTAGGCTAAAACTTTTCTATTTTCTAAAGAGTAAGATAACTGCAAAGAGTTGCAAGTGAAACTTGGGTTAATATGTACAGAACTGAACATGCACTCAGTAGCAAACTACAAATGTGAGATCACTAGTCACAAGGTATTAATCACAAAGACCTCCGTATTAAATTTCAGGATACCCAGCAACCCATTCTTTTGTGACAGAAATATAGAGATCATGAGAGCGATGAAAAGGAAACAAATAAGAGGTAATTCTTACCGCAAGTGAAAGGGATTCATCAGAGCTGAGTTGCCGACGATCAAAATCTATGTCATCACCACCTTCTTCTCCATAGGCCTTCTTTAACAATGGTTCTCCCTTGGCTTTAGGAGATCTGAAACTCAATTTCCTCTTCCTCCAAGGAAGTATGCTGCGCTTTGAACTTTGCAATAAATAAGGCTCAGAGGCGGACAGAGTTGAATCCTCCATCTGGGAACACCCAACATCTGACTTGCGATTGCTGTAGTAAACCCAGTCTTCATCATCAGCATTTACCCTCATGCCAGAATAAAAAGAACCTCCAGCATTGGCATAGGCCAGTTTTCCATAACTGAATGACTTCCTAACACTGGAATCCTCCTTTCCCTCATCTGAATCTCCTTCTTCAAAATCGTCAAGCGAGTCAGAGTCAAAAGGATAATTGTACTCACCATCCTCACTCCTAGCAGAGCACCTTCCTTCACTTCCCTCTTCCTCACGGCATGCCTTTTTAGCTTTCCTAGCAGATACATACTCTGTCAAAATCTTTACTTTCCTAAGACCAGCTTTGATAGCAGAAAGCTCATCTTTTTCTGCCAAGGTAGTTTCTCCTGACCGGGCTGGTGGTGATGCCACAGGCACTATGGATCTCTGAATTAGCTCCATGTTTTCTTGAGCAGTTCTTAGCTCCACTAAGCTAATTGATACCTGCACGCAATCAAGGGCTGTTATGACAAGTAAAAACCAAAAAATGGAAGCGTGAATGTTAATAACTATGACAGTCTTTTCTACGACCCTATATGCAAAGATGCCTAATTGTACGTCATATGGCATGAAAAGATAAAACAATCAGGAAAAAATAGGGACATACACAGAGTGAAGGAGAAGGCTCCCCAGAACCCCCAGTTAGTGTGAGTGGAATGTTTAAATCAAAATCCTTTTGATCAGCTGCAGATGCGAATTCAGCAAGATTCAATGATGCCGTTCCAACAACAGGAACCTTGCTCTTTGGCCTTTGATTCAATCCCTGCAATAGAGAACGAATCCAAATTCTATTTAGAGAAATACGAATGACACAATTCCCTTGCCAATTAAACCCATCGAACTGAAAAGATATTTCAGATTAGCCTAATAACCCACGATAAAACAAATTAAATACAAAACGAATATTGACACAGGAGTCAACAACTATAAAAACGTAACTACAGGAAGGAAAATTCCAAAAAAAATTTCATGAAAATCTGCGATATTCTAGTCAACAGAGATGTTATCAGTAGCACAGACATACAAATTATCACGTGCCTATCGAATATCAGACTTGAATTTTGTCAGTAAAGAGGATGATGGGCAAGGGAAAAAAAAGACTGAAAACAAAATTAATTACCCGACAGTTACATGTACATCAGGAAGCGAAAATGAAAACATAAAATTAAAAAAACAAAACAAACAGATGAAAGAGAACGACGGCGACGACCCAACAGAAAGAAAGGATCATACAGATTCTAGAAAATTTCAAAGAGTGCTCCAAGCTAAGAAATGGAAACATAGAACGGGAATCTCTCCATTTTCATCGATAGGAATTTCGTCCGAACCCATGAATATTAGACACCGATAAATTGTTTTTAACGATGAACAACATTTTATCAATCCGAATTAAAATTACCATATTTCCCACACCGTTTAATCCTTTATTAGGAAATCCATTTTTTTACAGAGTTACATACATTCTTCAGACAAATTCCACAAACCCACAAGGAAAGTGAGAAAAAAGGTTGAAGGGAAAGAGAGAGAAAGAGAAAGGGAGAGAGAGACTGACATTAAAGACAGTGAAAGCGATCTCCCACGGGTGAAACACATTGTCCTTGTAGGCGGAGAGATTGCAAAGAGTCTGAAATTCCTCATCCCAGTGAACGACAGCATCGCCGGGGAAGTCGACCTCCCTGGTGAAGTTTCTGGCCACCGACGTCCGCCGCAGAGAGCTGAGGGTCAACTTGGGACCCTTCCACCTAATCTCGACGGACAATCTGCGAGCTTCCCCGGTGGCCTTCTCTGCACAGTCCCGCAGCAGATCACAGCCCTCGAGCCTCCTCACGATGAGCCTCACCTCGTACTTCCTGGACACGATGGGCGGCCAAGGGCGCCACCTCATCATCTTCACCACCATTTCTTCTTCCTCTTCTTCTTCTCTACCTTTATCCCAAACTCCCCCAAAAAAGAGTCACAGAACAGAACAGAAGAAAAAGCACTCGTGGAAACGTTAACGTCGGAATTTAATTGAATTTAAGAATGAGGGAACAGAAACCGGAAGGGGGGGGGGGGGGACACCGGAATCTGGGAGGAGTTAAGAGTTAGAAAGACAGGGACTTGGGATCTTGGAAATGGAAATTGATGAGAGAATGCAAAGGAAAAGAAGGACTTGGTCGATCAAAATCTGCGCTAGAGAAGTTGAAGAGAATATGCCGTTATTTTGGGCTAAAAGAGAAAAAATAAACATAAAAAGAGAGAGGCACAAAACAACGCAACACAACGCGGTCTCTATCTCTCTAACTGTTCACTCCCCCGAGTTAACTTGGGTTAAAACCGGGTGGTTAGGAGTCAGCGTTAGGGAGAGAGAGAGAGTGGATTAGGGTTAAAGTTTCGTTCTTTTTTTTTTTTCTGGGTATCACAGGTAAGGGAATGGAAGAAGTAGTAAGTAACGGCGTAATAACGAGGTAGTTGACTCTGGCCCCTTTTATTTGATCCTCTTTTTTTTCTCTCTCTTTTTTGTTTTCTCATTTTATTACTTTTTTTTTTTCACTTATGAGAAAATTATCCTTCTCCGTGGCAAGAGATATATTCCAACTATATCCGTTCCATCGATCTGCGGGAGAATCTTTAAATCTTTAATGAATTCGATTTTTATGCTTTCATTTTAATTCATACTCAAAAAGGAAAACAAAATCATGAGATTTTATCTAAAACAATAGTACTTTCTTTATATTACTACATTATTGATAAATCTAAAAAAATATTTATAATAGCATAATTTTATGGATAAATAGTTATATATATAGATATTAAAAAATACAAGCCGATAATTCTTTTTTTTTTAAATATTTGCGGATAAAGTGGGAATATAGTTCTGATTGGCTTGAATTTCGGATAACCTTCAACTAACCATACCCGTACTTCGTTTAACTTTCAATGTCATTTGTTTCAAACTTCCAACTTCCAAGTTCCAACTATATTCTGTATTTTTTTGGTTTTTTTTTTCAAGTTAGCTCTGTTTTATATTTTTATATATTTAGCAAAAAGGGTTTTCGTCAAATTAAAATACTATTATTATTAATGCGTTCAATTCTATTGTGTAAGGTAAAAATATAGATGAAAATCTTGATTTAAGTCCTCGGAGAACAAAAAAATAATGTCATATTTCTTACCAAAAAAATAAAAATAATATTATAATATATTTAAATAGAATAAATTTTAAATATATTGTTTCTATTGTTTTTTATATACTAATTTTTATCAAATCAATAATACCCCAAATCTATTGATATAGATGGAAATAGAAGTCTACTCCAATTCCTAATATGTTAACAAAATTAATAATTTTTTATGTAGATATTCAATATTAAGTAAAAACATTAGAGCCCTTAATCATTACAAAAATGGTGCCAGATTGTTTCAATTTAAGAAATCAATATCGATTTTGATATGAAATTAATAATATTTCTCATTTTCTTAGTAATGAATCAATTGGTACCATATTATCTCCAATTTTCCATAGTTTCAAATTTAATTTAAAGGCGTGCTCCTTTACTGTGTTTGTAAATATAAAAAAAAAAATTGATAAAAAAATGTTACTTGACCATATAAAGTCATAATTTAATGTCAGTTTGTATTAGATTTCTCTTAACATAAACGTGCAATAAACACGCTTTTTAAAAATATTTTTTAAAAGGAATACTTGTCTTTCTTTTTTCTAACGTCAACTTGCGTTAGAGAAAATCTTATACAAACAAACAGTTAAAATGAAAATAGATAAAGCTTGATCAAGACTTAATAACCAAATAGAGATTGAGACTCGATTTTTTATTAAATCAGAAACATGTTTAAATATTATAATGAAAAGAAAGTAAATAAATCAAAACAAAAATGAAAGAGAATACAATATGTCCTTTTGATTTGATGTTTAACATTCTTAAAATCTTTTAATATTTATAAAAGCGAATAAAAGATAACTTGTAAAAAGTAACACAAAAATATTTTTTTCTCTTTTATAAAACTCTTGAACGCAATAAGAATAAATTGTAACAGTAAAACATTTATTCGTTTTTTTTCTCTATCATAACAAATAAATTAATTTTCTGTTAAATGTGAAAATCTTAATTAGTATAGTCAATTGAATTAAAGTCTTTCATACTTTCCTTGTAAGTAATTTGAAATCAATACCATGTGCTTTGCTTTTGCAGTATGCGTAATCTGTCCTACACATTAATGATAGCTAGAGATATCATATGATCTGGTATATATCCGTAGTAGGTCAATTTATTTATTATCCTTAAACAGTAAGATTCACAATCAGCCGGAAAAAATATTAAAAGATGGATTTAATAAAGGTTAATGATATATAAATTAAATGATTATATTATATTATAATATATATAGATATATATAATATTTAAATAGTGTGGTATCAAATTTTTTAAAAAAAATAATTTAATTTTAATTTACTGTTAGTATAAAAAGTTTTATACTATTATTAAATTATAAGTTATCAAATTATTAAAAAAATTTATTTAAAATAATAACTACCTACAAAATTAAATATTAAATAACATGCGATTAAATAATAGTATAAATAAATTTTACACTGACAGTTAATCAAAATTAAGTTTTAAAAAAAATATATACAATCTTATAATTCTATACGTTAGTTATCATTTTTGTACCATGTACAAGTTTACATGTATTTCAAATTATTTAGATATTTATTTAGAGTAATTTTAAATTTTGTATTGAAAATAGCTTTATTTAAATTATATTAATATTTAGTGCACTAATCTTAAAAAAAATTAAAAGATGATATATACGAATAATAATTTTATTTAAATCATATTAGAATTTGATATAATTATTTCGAAGTAAAAAAAAATCATGTATTGAAATAGTATCTAATATACCTTAATTACTAATATTTATTAAACCCAAGTCAATTTTCAGTTAGTGTTTAATGTATATTATTTAATATCATTTATTAAAATTAAGTCAATTATATATATATATATATATATATATATATATATATATATATATATAATATATATATACAAATTTATTATTTAAAAATTATTCATATAACATTATATTTCACTAAAAAAAATAAAACTTGAGCTCATAGATAATCCTCCACATTCCTCACACGAGTTCGTATTTTGGTATACTTTACAACATCGAAGTTTCCATCGAGCAAACACCATAATTTTCTGTGTGATTTACGCGTAAAGCAGTGGGATGAAATTCTAAATCATGGTAATCACAATAGGAAAGAACGAAAAAGAAAGCTTAGAAGTTATTCCTAATTTTATTCGAATAAAGAAAAATGGACACGATTGTTTATGTTTAGTTTCCCATCACTTTTCTTTAAAAAAAAATTAAATTTCCTCATTCATCATTTTGTTTTGAATGTCCAGCACTGTGTTTAACTAGTATCAGCCATCCCCAACAAATCTCAGCCATAACAATTTAAACATATTAATTAAATCCAGCACAGTATACGACATTTCTATCAACTTTTTTTGAGTGGTGCCATGAGCTGGTATCGATGCATAGTTTTCATATGTATAAATCCACCACTATCATAAGTAAGCGTTTGAAATCATATAGATCACAAGCGTAGCACGAGTAACTCTTTTTTTTTTTTTTCTCTTTTTTTCTTGTGGAGGAAGAAGGAACTAGATTTTGACTTGATGTGCACCACATGCAGGTCCACTGGCGGCATTTATGTGGGTGTTTTTGCTTCAAAAGTTGAATTGGGATCCACTGTAATCTACAACTACAAATACATGTCATTAATGAGCTCAGTCTCCTTTAATTTGTAAAGACAACATCAAGAGGAAAGTCTTCGTCTTAGCTTTACAGGTTGGCTTTTTATTTAAGATGAATTTCTCTGCAAGTTGATTTCAAGAGCCTTTAAGATTAAATTTTAAATTTTAATCGTCTCTTCTTTCTTTATACGTTTCAATGTAAAATATCTGATTTTTTTTTTTGTTGTCAATTTTCATTACCTATCTTTCAGATTATTTGCTTTAAATTTTTGTTGCCATTTCCACTCAAGCATACACTAAAATCAACGCAACAGGCTAAATATTTTCAAAAAAAAAAGGAAAACCAGTTGCATATCATTTTGAAAGTAAAATTTACATACGAAAATTTGATTAAATTCTTAGATTAATAAATTTATTATTTAACTTATCATCTCTTATAAATTATTCAAATGGATTAACATCAACTCACGCCTATGAGTTTATAGACGTAGATTTTTGTGAAAAAATCAAAGACTCAAAAGGAAAAACAAAAAGTTTCAAGGAAGCCAATAATTAATTTTTTTTTCCTTTATATATATATACGGGAGCACTTGCTGCTTGGTTATGATGCCTCATGCCTACCCTTGTGTAGTGTGAAAGAGGCTCTTTCTTAGAAGTCTCAAGTATCCTCCATTTTATGCATATTTCGTTTAAAAGTCTTCTTCTTATGCGTCTACCACCAGTTGACCATAACATGATTGCATCACTGCAATATATCAACCACTTACCTTTGTGTGAACTAACATGGTTCGTATAAATATTCAATATATATATATAAAAAAAAAAAAGATAACCTTGTCATTTCATTGATGGATCAGTCAAAGCCTGATCAATGACAAATATAAACCATATAACGTTACACTATTTCACGACAATATACTAAGTTGTGTAAAAATTGAATGCCCAACTGTCTAGACATTTAGATGCCCAACTGTCTAGACATTTAGATGAAACCAACTACAGTCACAGTATGGTAACTACATTGATGTGAACTTACCATTCTATACACACACCACACACATGCACACACGTGTGTGTATGTATATATATATATATATATATATATATATATATATAATTTATTAAGTGATAGTACTTCATAATTTAATATGGTTTGATTTAAGTGGATCACTTAAATAAACAAAGCTCTCCTAACAAATTTTTTTTTCATTAACAAAACTTGAATCCGATACTTTAGTTAAAGAAAACAAAGCTCATCAGTACTTGAAGTCTCATTAGTGAGAATATGATATTTTTGTCTTCGTATGACATGTGAACTGAAAAGGATGGAAATTTGAGAAACTTATTTTGTCAAACGGTGGGCACTGTTATATATTGTATTATTAATCTGAAGTCAATGAAAGGAAATAAAGATATGATTGGAAAATAAAATCCATTTTACACAGTCACATTTCACTAGTGCCGCAAGTGCACGGCCACGAAGCCGATCAGCTTACAAGCATTCGGGAAATGAGGATTTTTTTAATAATGAATTTATTTATTTTTAATCCAATTCAGGATTTGTGGTCATGAAAATTCCATAAAAGCAATATACTACTAACATACAATGATATCTTCTATTAGCCATTCTAGATGAATAATACTAGACAATATTTTAGTGACCAAAAAAAATCCCGAATTTATTCTTTTTCATATATCTATAGAAATTTTCTCAACCAATAATTAAAAATAGATTATAATAATTTTTTATATCGTGACACAATTATTTTTCACATATGAGAAAAGTCAGAAAAAGGGAAATATTAATCAAATAAATATTTAATAATTACAAATTAGTACTTAAATTACAAAATAAATATAATTAAGTATAGCTACTACTTTTTTAATTAAAAATTATTATTATTATTATAGTTGAGTTAAAGTTAACATTTCTTTTAAAATATTATTTTCAATCTTAAAAGTTGTAGTATTTGAAAATAAGCTTTAAATTTTAAAAAGCAACAAAAGAAGCACGTTTTTTCTTTACTGAATACAATTAAAAGAAGTTGATACGAAAACAATCAGTCAATCACCATAAAATAAATAAATAATCAGTCACTTAAACAATAACTTAAGTAAAAGTTTTAAAGAATTAATTTAAATTTTTTTTAATTAATAAATACTAATTACAGACTAATAGATCACATAAATTTAAACTAAATAATTGAGAGAATTTCTATAATATTAAGAGAATAATTTTAATACGTCAAAACCAAATTAGGCTTATATTTAAAAAAATTACGAAGATACTTAGATAAAAAAATACTAATTAAATAAAGACAAAAGCAAATATACAGAGAACAAAAAAATAATACCATGGGGATATGAAATATCAAACGATAAAAAAATAGAAAAGAGATAGGAAAAGGGGGAAAGGCTTGTTGAAAGTTGAAAGGAAGGCGCGAGAAGAGAGAAGGTGAAGGGAGGGAGAGGCACAAGCCAAAGGATGAAAAAGGTCGAAGTGGGCCCAAAGAAAAGTACACCAAATGCGAATGACAATTGACAACCACACATGACAGACACACACACGTATTGGCAAATCCCTTGCGTTTTCAATAATCAATTCCACCCTCCACTGCCACACCCATTCATTGCAAGCAAGCACCACCACCGCAATCCAAAACCAATTCTTTCTTTCAAAACCAATACGAAACCATCTCCGTCGAATCACCAATAGATTTCAGCCACCTGTCAAATCGAACGAACCTCGCATGCCGGAGATTTCTTTCTTCCCGGAACCAAGTTTTCCCTGCGCTACGTCCCCTTCCGCAGTTACGCTTCTTTTTTTTTTCTTTAATCAATTAAGAATATTCTTTTTTATGAGCTTAATTTTTTGAGAATGTAAATAATAATTATATAATTATTCTTATAAGTGATAATGATATAATTTTTATAAAATATAATTATTAAAAATTAAATTATAATTTTTATATTTAAAAATATAATTTACTAACAATTTGGGCATTGCAAATATGCTTCTCTTCCTGTGAGCTGCGTCGGAAAAACTAAAAGCTGTTTAATATTCATTCATATGAAAATTAATAAAACATGTTCGACAACATTGCTATCTTTATGAGATGTTGGCACTAAGAGAATTGCTTGTTTTCGTCTAGATAATATTATGGAGTATGTATTTAATTAATAACTCATTAAATGTTATTTAAATAATAATAATATCTTAAAATAATATTATTAATGTAAGTTGTAACACCATCTTTTCGTCTACATCCATAGGAATGTCCTACCACAAACACACCAACGGAGGAACAGCTGGCCATGAAGAAGCGTCGTGTGGCTCGTGGAACTATCAGTTCAAACTTCAAAGTGCCCCCAAACCCCATTTATTTGACCCGGTTTTAATCATAAACAAACAAATGGGAAACACTTGGATTTAAGTTATTGGTTGTGTAGCCTATCTGTGTTTTGTCGTTATGCTTGCGAGAGCGAATGGGTGTAAACAAATTTTGAATGCTTTGATTTTTCCGTCAGGTAAAAGCGGTAGGGCCCCCTGGTGAGGTCGTCACGTTGTGCTTGCTTTCGTAAATTTCCTTATAAAAATCGCTTTATTTATTTTAATTAGAACCGTGGATATTGTTGGAGCTTGTTTGTCTTCTAGGGTCAGGATCCGGCGCCACGCCGTACCCACCAATGCTCCGTGGAATGTGGCCTGACGATAGCAACACCCAACGCCTAATATTTTTTAGGGTAAAATACAGACCCCATTGTAATTTGATCAAATTTTATGTTTTACTATGTATCATTGTCGTCCTTTTTTATTTGTTTTAAACTTTATTTTTTATTTATATAATTATTTTTTCAAGTAATTAATTATAATTTTAGTATAATTATAATTTAATTAGATAAATAAAAATAATTTTAAAACAAGTAAACAGATAACTTTCTATATTTTAATATAATTGTAATTATACAATTAATTATCTAAAAAAGTTTGCATTTATAATTTTATTTCTTTTTTCTTTGTGTTTAATTAATTTGTGTTTACAATTGTTAAGTATTCTCGTATGTGGATTATTTAATGTTAGGCCTTGTGTGTGGATTAAACCATAATAGATAACTTAGCCTATTCTGCATACACGAGAGGAGAGGCTCAATCCTTAACTTTTTAAAGTGTTGGTTGTGCCATTGACACTAACAACAAAGTACATAGTTCACTCTCTCTCGTCCACAAAATTTGAAATTCTGCTTCTCCCTTTCAAAAATTCTTCATATGACTTTAATGAATTTATCCGCCTCCTCCTCAAGGTAATTTTAAACCTTAATTTATATTTTGATTATTCTATTATAGATTCCGCAATTTTGAGATTAAAAGTTTGTGACTTTTCTAATATATTGTCAATTGTTTGAATATCTAAAATTAACATTATTAAGAAAAGAAAAGGTAAATATTCAATTTTATTTAATTTCTTCTGAAAAATAGCAATACATTTCCATTGTTAAATAATTCATGCAATTTAATATTATGAATTGAATAAGTATATATAGTTTGTGTTTACACCATTTATATGCTTTTATAGGGTAGCAGATTCCTTTTTAAGTTATGTAGCTAGCTTAAGTACGTGTACATGAATCAAAATTTATCACCTGCTCATGTATTTATAAATATTGTGTAAGTGGATGGACTTTAATAATATAAAAAAAAATTGATGATAAAAAGTAGTGTGAAATCATTTATAATTATCACCAGTTCCGTGCTTTAAATTGATTTTCATACAGACCCAATCACAAGCATCACAGCACGGACAAACATTGTTCAAGTATGAGAAGGCCACAATAAAAATAAACGAGAAAATGTTGTGGCCAAACGATTAAAAGATTTAAAGAGAACCTTACAACAACCAACCAGTAAATTTTTTTAAAACTGGATCCAACCGAAAAAAAGAAAGATTAAAATTATATTTGTGACAGAGTCTCTCATCTTTGACGCAAGTATATGAATAATTAAGTCAGGGTTATTACATATGATTGAAGCTCTTGTGTCTCTTTTCTGTTATACGTTATCTCTATTATAAATATATAATTAGAAAAAAAAAAGGGAAATCGCTTTCATGCGCCATACTTCACAAATAGAATATAACGTGTGACGAAGGTTTAACTGGAATGACCCATAGATGTTAGGATTGTTGGAATGCCTCAACTAAAGACAGGAACATATTCTTTGGCAGGATATATCGAATAAAACTGTTTGTACCTCATGTCTCAAGAAACTAAGAAATACATATATCCATGTGCTGACTTGTTAGGTGGTCTATGTATTTGCAATTAGTTCATGAGTCAAGCTACTACGTAGGAGTGATAAAGAAAGAAACAAGGACAACAAGATGGTATTGGGAAAGGAACAACTAAGAACAGAAGAGAAAAGTTATAAGGCAAAACTGGGAATTTTGATCATAACCATAAATTGGAATAGGAATGTGAATTAAAAGTTGATTAGTTCATTTAAAATATCGAGTACTCTTATGCTAAACAACCTCAAATCTCTGGTTTTGGGTGCTAGATTTTGTGATGAATAATGAAGAATTTTGCGATAGATTTTGTTGTTATGGTACTGCAGCCCAATTTTTATTCAAGTAGTATTAGTGAGTGTTGGATTTTTTTGCATGTGGATGTCTTTGGCTTGGTTTCAGGAATTTTTAATAGAAATTGGTAAAGCGTATACGAGAGCTTCCAATGCAGAGAGATAAATATTCCATTGTTCATGGCATGGCTTGGCAAGGTTACGTTGGATTGAAGTCAATTTTAAATGTGGAAGAAGACGATGAAAGCAACGCCAGCAATAAAAAAACAAGGGCGTGAAGTACCAAAAGAGTATTACAATACCCAATAACCCAAGAAAGGGACAAAGATAAAGGGCAGCCAGAAAACAAATAAACAAAAAAATAAATAAATAAATAAATAAATAAAAAGGGAAGCCATTATTAATGTAACAAGACAAGCCAATTCTCCAAATGAAGATATTCTGTTGTGCCAAATCATGCCTTACCTAATTCCACGATCAGACCAAACTGGGGGACAATATTGCCAACCCAACCTAAAATTGGATATTGTAAAATATTTTTTCAACAAAAAAAAAGTTGTTAAGAAATGCTAATCAAGCATCATTCCCATGCAATTTTATCGAATTGGTCTCAATCGAATTCATACCCAAAGGAATAGTTCACTGTTGTTGTATATAATATTGTATCGGCACTTTCAGATATTATTATAAATCGGGAACTTGCAGCTCGCAGCAGCTCTTGTTTGTGTGTTTAATTCTTTTATTGTTTTATTTTTTTAAACTATTTGTGTATCAATTGATCATTGACAATTACGGTTTTATATTTTTTTTTATAAACAAATATTAAATCATCGTAAAGAATTAATTAATGTGTATTTAGATTAACTTATTTTATAATTAAAATAACTTATAATTAAAATCTTACTAAAAGGGTTTTTGATAAAAAAGTAATTTTTTTAAAAATAATTTATTTCTAAACATGCACTTAATTTTATCACCTTTATAATTATTTAAAATAAAAGTATTAAAAAATAGATTTCTGTCATGGTATTCATATTTTTTTTAGACATTAAATCAAACATATTACTAGCTGTTAGTTAAATATATTTCTTGGATTTCAAGTATTAATTTATTATGAAATTAATAACTAATAAATATTTAATAAATAATTAAAAATCATAATATTCTTAAAAAGAAACCAAGGTAACAACTCCCATTAAACATTAAACATATGTATAGTTACTCAAAATCTTTTGAAAAGAAAGACATATTAAATTTTATGATTTAACATTCTCTGAGAGGATACTCGCATAGAGACATTGATTTTAACGAGGGAGTTGCAATGTATTTATGTTTTTTTTACTAATATCTTATAATGAATTATTAAATACATATTAATTAATAATTATATTGAATTAGTGAACTCTTAAATATTTATTATAAAAAATAACAACTAATAAGTATCTATACTATATATATATAAAGAGAATGTTAAATTTTGGTATCCAATTTTACTATTCCTAAAATGCCACTATTATTACATTGAAATACAAATTAAATAGTAGGATAAATCTGTAAACTTCTCTAACTCACGTTCACCCTCTTTCGTCAATTGGCAGTTAAAAGAGGCAGAAACCGACGAGAGAAAGTTGCATTGAGGAACTGTTTCACCAAGCTTGAGTAACTGTTTGGTCTCTTTGGTATCCCTCATTCCAATGCCTGCACTCTGTCCTCTTTTTTACTAAAGTTGGAAGGATTTCTTCTCTTCCGATATCTTTAGGGGTTTGATAGGGATAAAACTTGATAAGAAGAAAAATCTATACTACAAACCTCTCCCTTTTAATTTTTAGATATTATTTTTTTTAAATATCATTAGTAACCAATTAAATATAAATAAAAAAATCAAAATTGTAAAATTATAATTCTACAATTATAATATATAGTTACAATTATTTACAAACACTTTTTTACTTTTATAGAAAGTCTTTTTTTTTTTAATTTATAGTTGCCATAGTTTAAAATAATTGTGTTCAAACTGATAATAACATCTTTATCTTTACATTCTTAATTTATAAAAAAATTAAAATATAAAATTATCATATAATAGATAAATTAAAATTATGAAAATAAAAAATGCAAATTGAGTTAGTCAATATAATAAGGGTTTAGGGTAATAACGAGCATAGTTGTTAAAACATTGGTTAAATAACACCGTATAACGAGCATGAAAAATGTTGATGGAATCAATAATGAATCATGTAATCCAGAGGCCCTATTATTTGCCTGCGAGTGATGAAAGTTACCAAACGGAATTGACTGCAAAGACTCGTAATTTGAATTGAGAGGCGCACCAAGTTGGACAACAAATCAGTGGTAACAACAATTTTGTGGCCGGAGGGGGATGGACCAGCAAATAAATGTATATTTAAATAGAATTTGTAAACTTGATTTTGGTTAGAAGATGGTTGAGTAAAGTGATTTATGTTTGAAAAATATTTTTTAAAAATTAATTTTGATAAGATAAATGTTGTTTAGATAGTATTGATCAAAATTACTTTGAATCTATAATTACTAAAAAGGATATGAGTTTAGGTATAATAAAAAAAATAAAATAAAATATAAAAAAAATATCAAGATTAAAAGTGTCAAAAAAATTTTAACTAACTTTTACTCTAATACAAAAATAAAATATTATTTTTATCAAAATTTTAATTTTAATTAAAAAATAATTCTGCCTGAAATTTACTAAACATAATGACACAAAAAAGGAGACTTTTTTTTTTCCTCAAACGTGATTCACGCTGCCCCAAATACGCTGTAAGGTGGCTTAGCTTTGTGGGCATTTTCCCTTTTTTTTTCTTTATTTCTTTTTCAGATTTCGACACTTTGATTTTCAATACTCCGTGACGTGTGATCCAATTGTTCGCAAGAATAAAACTTTTTCTTAGATTATACTAGAAATTATTAAAAAATAGAATTGATTTTATTTAATTTAAATTAAAGTGATTTAATTCGATTGCAAAATTATGATTGTAAATTATTATAAAATTAAATTAATTTTTATTTATAACTTTTTAAATAAAAAATATCATTTATAAATTAAAATAATTTTTAAAATGTGTGGTTCTAAACATACTCTTAAGGAGTTATTAAAAAAAAAATTAAATGGAAGAACTTTTGAAGAGGTTGGAACTTTTTGGTACCATGAAATGAAATGCAGCCATAATGATAGTTTGTTAGTGGGGGATAGAAGATGGGAAGGCATTGAGAGGTCCACAAATTCCACTTTGTTTTTCATCCTCAGGCGTTTGCGAAGGAATCCCAGAAATTTTGCCTTCCCATCTCACGACAAATTCCTTTCCTCCTGCTGTAACATTATAGGCCTACCACTACCAATGGCTTCCATTTGCCCATCAATTCAGTTTCCATCTGTGCGAGAATATCAGAAGAATGTCACAGTTTGCTAACTTTTCACTGTATCGTAAAAGCTAAAAGGAGATCAATTTCTTGAGAAGGGGGACAAAGAAGATATCTATCAGGGGCATGTGTTTGTCTCTGTGGTTATGGCTTTTTAAGGGAATTCGAGACGAGAAATTAGTCTTATATATCTTAGAGGTTTTGGCAGTAGCAGAGAGAAGGGAGGTAGGGCTTAATTAACTATCTATGTCAAAGCTGACCTATTTTGTGAATATAAGATGAGGTTTGAGATTTAAAATTGCGGTTCAATTCAGTAAGGTCGCGTTACGATTGTTGTAGGGTGATCAATGTGAGACGCAATTACGACGTGTTAGATTGCGGTGCAACTAGCATGATCAAGATATTGCAGTTGCATCTAGTAAGGTGATTCGTAATTTAAAACTTTGAAGAGGGTATGCGAATAAGGTTCACAAGCTTTCTACGTTCACCGGGAAGTGTCATGATTGGTTATGGAGAATTAGTTAATTAAAGAACACAATATATCTGATAAAGTTGCAGACCACTCCGAATACAAGTGACAGAACATGGAACGCGAAGGGGTATACTTCATGTCTGTGACCAAAAGCCTCTCAAAGTCAAAGGTCTCAATCTCAAGCATGCATGCATGCCTTGGAACTCAAAAGTTGAAATTAAGGGAGTTTTATCATAGCATCTTGACCCTCTTATTACAGAACAATAAAAGAAAAAAGATTTTATCAAAAGAAACTTTTTAGTATATTCTTCTCTCAACCACCCTTAAATTTTTGTTTTGGGGAAAACGAGACCCTTTCTAGTTTCGTTTCTTTAATTTTGCTTTGCCCCCACTCCTGAGGTGTCTTCAATCATAACAAGGAATTTTAATTTTTAACAGCTGAATAACCAGCACAGCACATTTTATGGCGGAAAGATATTCACTGAGTGCTGAAACGGAACTGCAGTAGCAAAGAGACGTTAGCTCTCATTATCTTCTTCGCTTTCTGGAGGATGAATTTGAGAGACACGAAATGTTAAAATCTTTGACAACTTGGATGTCCGCACGCACCAAGTTTCAGTAATGGCAACAAAGTTCGTTGGTGAATTTAAGGAGTGTCGTTCTTTTCCTCCTCTAGATTCAGTGCTGGTTTCTTTGCCACAATGATTGTGTTTCAATCCCTACGTCTTTTGTGGTTGTTTATAGCCTTTTTTTTTACCCTAAGTTTTACACCTTATTTTTGTAATGCAAGGCTTACTAAATTTGAATTTGTATTCATAAATTGGTCTAATTCTTGCTCATAAAGCCCTATGCAAGAAAAAAACCCAATGCAGTATAAAAAAAAAAAGGCCCTATGCAAGAATTTTCATTTTGCTTGAGATTGTGACGTATGATCATATATTCTTATAACAACAATAAAAATCGAATTTTATCTCATTAAGTTGGGGTTGATTATATGCATCAATTGAAGCTTAGATTATATTTAAAACCAAAAGTATAGAAAAATCATTTAAGCAAGGTTATTTTAATGGGTTTTTCTAATATTTTCTTAACTATACCTCTACTCATTTTCATCGAACAATCTTTTACTTATCTTTTTTTCTGACCTAAGTTTTAATTCGTCTTTTTTTTAACATAATCAAATTAGATTTTTCATAATTTTTATACTTAGTAAGTATTACTCAAACTTTCTATCATATAGATATTTATTCTTAATCTTGCCTTTTTTTTTATATGTCCACTCATCCATCTTAATATTCTTATCCTCATTACACTTATTGTTTTATAGTTGATCGGTAAAATTATTCTTTGAATTGGATATGCATTTTACAATTACAAATTAAATCCGAAACACTTTCCTTTCATCAGTTAAACTTTTGAATTCAATATATGACATCTCTATCAATTTCCCTATCACTTGTAAGATGGATCCAAAATAACTCAAACAAAGAACTCGTATGATGTGAAATTGAATTTTCACATCTAAAATATTGCTAACTTGCATTATATATATATATATATATATATATATATATATATAACAAAAAATTATTTAATTTCAAAGCATCTCTCCATAATTAAAGTATAGAATATACTCATTAACTATAACTATATATCATTGACAAAAAAATCATAAATAAAAACACGTGGATAAAAATCATAAATAAATATGTTTCTTGATTTTATTTTTCATGGACAAAATTTCCGCTTGTTTCTTCCGCTTTACAAAATTGGTACAGAAGCGTCCTTCGTCTTTGACTTTGGTCCACGTGGTTATCTATCTCTCAGCCGCATGGGCCACAAAGTAGTAATGGACTTAGAAGCCTCACTTGTTTCACAAAGACAAAAAACACAGTTGACCAAAGAAAATGGGCTTCGGGATGGATCAACCATCTATCAAGGCTTTTTTTGAATTTTTTTGGTCTTCTATCTATCCAGGCCTAAACAAAGAGTACTGAACTTGTTCACCTAAAACAAAAGAAGATGCACTGGACCAAGTAGTAAACCAACTTGCTTCATGGCTTGACCCATCTATGTTGATTCGTCATTTTTCATATTATTTATATATAAAAATACATTTTTAATTTGTCCAACTAAAATCAAATGATAATGCCATATACTTGATAGTGAAGTTTTATAAATACTATTAAAAAGCAAACTTATTATCTAGCAATTTCTTTTTTTGCTATCTAATTTTTACTTTTTCAAAAAATTATTAATAGTTAATTAAATAAAAATAAAAAATAATAAAATTGTAAGCATAAATATTTTTTGATAATTATATTTTACAATTATAATTTTACATACATAGAATTGATTTCAAATATATTTTACTTTTGTATAAAATTATTTTTATTTAACTAATTTTAATTATTAAGAATGTAATTAATTAATTTATAAAATAATTATATAAGTAAAAATTAAAAAAAATACAAATTAAAAGTCACGACATTGTTTATCAAAATGCTAATTTATTATAATTAAAATATTAAATAATTCATGTAAATCATGGCAACAATCTAAACTTTGAAAAATAAAGCAAACCATGATTTTGCTAATTATGGACACATAGCTTTAAAGAGGTTGATGTAACCATAATAATTGGGATTCATGTGGTTTTAAACTTGCATTTGTGGATTAAATCTAGCCAATAGAGTTAGCCCAATGAGAAAAAGTTAATTGAAAATGTGTTCCACGACTGAAATGGATCCCACTAGACCAACCTGGAACCATCCGGGTACACCCCACGTGGTTGCACTCGGCCACAACTCACCAGGACCAGGCCCAGGCCCAGGCCCAAACCTTCCTATTCCTCCACACCATCCGCAGCTTCCTAATTTCCCAAACTAAAAAAAAAATATTTATCTTTAATATATTTATTTTTAAAAAGTTGGTTTGTTTTTAAACGTGCGCTCTCTGATTCTGAATCTGACCCACAAAGGGAATTTGATGACCCGTTTTTGCGAGAGGCTCCGTCTGTCTTCCCTGCTCCTCAAGTCGACCCGTTTTCTCTCTCTCCCGTCCCTCACCGCACTTCTCCATCTCTGCAAGTCCCTTGCTCGCTTCCTGCTCTCCCAAACCCTACCCTTCCTCAGCATGGACGATCTCTTCTCCGATGACTTCGATTCTCGCCCCCACTTCCCTCCTCACCGTCGCTTCCTCCAAGAGGAAGACCGCGATTTCGGGGATGAGAGGGTCTACTTGCTTCCCTACAGGTCAGTGAATCATTTCACTTTGTTTTCCCTTTTCCTCTCATTGTTTGGTTGCCCAGAAAAAAAAGGGGGCAGGGACGGGGGGAATCAAAAGGAATAGAAAAGGAAAGCAATCTCCTTGTTTTCATTGTTTCCGCTTTGTGGGTGCTTGTGGGATTCTTGAGAGGTACGGTTATGCTGCTCTGTCGTTCAACATGCGGCCAATTTGATATTCTTGTGTCACGAGCAATTGTGATGCTCGGGGCTGGAGCAATTGCGGAGTTTCGGAACTGGATAAATTTCAGGATTAATTTATTTGGATTACTTGCATTCTAATAAATTTCGGTATTTTGTTTCGTGAACTTGATTTTCGATGGATTGCGAACAGCAATCTCATTTTGTGGTTTGTTTTTGTTGGAGTGAAGGTGGTGGAAAGAAACAGAAGGTGATGCTGATCTTGCAGAAGGTGTTCTGTACGCAGTGTCATCGAATTCTGATTTTGACTCCGAAATTGTGCTCCATTTAAGGAAGGAAGACGATCGCGAGAGGATAAAAAACTCGGAGGTGGGGTTTTCAGGCCGTCAGTATGCGTTGGTTCCTGAAGGAATCTGGTTGCGAGCTCTCAAACAGTGAGTGGGGATTTGTTTTCAGTTTTGTTCCCTCTCTCTTACATTTTCCCCTTTTCAAGACGTTGTAGTTGTAGGTGCCGTTGTACGGAAATTAAGCAAAAATTTTGATACCCTTCCCCTCCCTTCATTTTCATGCTAGTTCCAACCGCTATTCGTAGGAGTGAATATTTGTGAGAATATTATTGGTCCTCTATATTAAACAAATGTCAAATCTTCTTTTTCTAGAGTTACGCTTTTCATTACTTGATTATATATATGATTTTTGAAACATTTAGGTTATTTTTATACGATTTGAACCCTAGGTTGCTCAGTCATGTCTCTTACACTTGTGCCATGTGCCGTGTGCCATTTACAAATGAAAACCATGACCATTGTATTTCCTCTTCAAGTTTATTTTTGAAAGGTTACTGTTAGTCAAAGTTTTAGTCAATCCAAGGTTATTCTGAATGGGAGAACTTCTTGCATGAATATATTTATTTTTCATTTTTTTAGTAAGTGTATGTTTGGATTAGTTTATTTTGTAATCAAAATATCTTATAATCAAAATCTCATTGAGAGAGCTATTGAAAAAGAATGCAATTTTTATTCCTAAAAATTAAGCTTTACCAAACATGCACTAAATGTACAACGATTTAACCATGGTGATCTTGGGCAGCATTAGAGCGAATATGCTCTTTAAGAAGGGAGAGTGCACATGGGATGCAAAGCATGCCATACCTATACAGTGCCACTGTAAAATCTGAAAATATAAGAAGTTTATGATAGCACGAGCACTTCCCCTAGTTTGAGAAAGTTTGAGAAAGGAATCAGCCATGTCAGGTGGAGCATCACAGTTTCAGTTGCAGGGTACCTCTAAAGATGGAGATGTGCATCAGCATACAGCATATGGCAGAATGCTTAATTTTGGCAGTTCCAACAATCTCTGTTCACATTGACAATGCTGAAAATCGTTATAATTGACAATGCCGAAAGATGGGTTAGATAATGATTTGACAAGCATTCGCTTGTATTTGAAAATTTAATCTCTGATGAAGAGGTTGAGGAAGGATATTCTTTTGCAGGCACTGAGATGGGTGGGTTATTATGTGGTGAGATGATTTTGATTCCTTTTAGGAAGATGATGAAGGTTTGCTTCTGGATGAAATAAGGGCTGAAAGTGATCAACCGAATGTTCAGGCAGGGTGTTTTGACATTCATGGTAACTTACAGGGAGTGAAGGAGCTTTCTCAACAACAAAGTGCAGAGGTTAATGAAATTTTTAGTTTAGGCTTGCAAGATTCCAGAAAGGACAAGATTAATTTATTGGGAGATCATTATATTAATGTTTGTATTGAATAAGGAAATCTCGCTTATCCAGATGCTGAAAAGCTGACACCTTTTGGTCAAAATGAGAGGACCCCGGAGGAGGGAGTTATATCCATTATGCCAGTAGGCAATGCAAATGAATTATGATTCACTCTTGCTCCATTCTGGTTAAAATTGGTTACTCCGTTGGGTAAGGATATTAAGGTGGATTTTTTTGCCAAAGACCTATAGTACGAAGAAGAAGAAGAAGGTGGAAAAGGAACCTTAAAAAGATTAGCCACCACAGTAAGTCATGGAGGGCGTAAAGGAAATAGAAGGCTTAATAGGTTTTTATTGAAGTTTTGAAGTTGGATTTTGTTTTAGAGGTTAAGGGAGAGTTGTTCCGAGCTTAATTTTAGTTTAGAATCTTCCTTTTTATACGGAAGTTATTTTTGATGAAGTTTTCTAATTATAGTGTTTGAGGTAGTTGTGGCGGTTCCCTTTTTAGTTTTGTTTTATGGGTTGAGACTGTTTGTGGTTTCTTGTGTGCATTTTCTCTTTATGTTCTCTGTCAGCTTTGTGGTTTCTTGTGTGCATTTTCTCTTTATGTTCTCTGTCAGCTTTGTGGTTTCTTTTGGAAGATTTCTTATATTCTCCTGTACTTTTTCCGTTCCTATTTAATAATATATCTTTTGAAAACTACGAGGAAGCATGATGTCTTCTGCCTGAAAAGTTGCCCTGGTAGACACAAGAATCGGACCCACCACTGGGCCCCACCCAATGGTGAATCCAATTTATGTGTCTATCTGGGCAACTTTTCTATCAAAGCACTTTAGGTTGAATAGCCAAGCTCATTTCTTTTTCTATTAGAAAAAAAAACAGCATATCAGTCAATATGTTAAAATAAGTTGGTTGCACAATAATAACGTAATGTTTGGTACACGGAACGATGATTCTATGGAATCGGAATGGAATAGGAATGGCATGGAATAGAATGACTATTCTTAATCCACAGTTTGGTAGCTTTTGGAATGAAATGTCTTTCCAAGCCACTCTACTGTTTGGTATATAGAATTATCATGGAATGAAATTAAAGTTGATGTAAATGACATAAATACCCTTTATAAGAAAAAATCTTTTTTTTTTATCTAAAAAAATGTTTTAAACATTAACAATAATGTTTAATATTATTTTTTTATAATTTGATTAGAATAAATGTTATCATCTTTTAAAAAAATAATATTACAACGTCAAGTAAATACTTCACATTTTTCATATATAAATAAGTTTTTAAATCAAAGACAAATCATTTACATCGAGACTAAAAATTATATTAATAAATTAAAATACCATCAAGTTTGATAAGTAATTACATACATAAAATTTGACCCAAAAAAGTTATACCATAAACTGAAATGTAAGAAGGAGAATATTTTATTACCCAAAAGAAAAGGAGGATAAAATGTGTAATTTTATAAAATTAAGGGTATATTAGAAATAAACAATTTTATCCCATTTCATGGAGCATGGAATCCCAATCCTACTTTTCTAGGAGGGAATGGATTCTATGCTCTATTCCTGATTTTATAGAATGGGACATGGAATAGAATCACCATTCCAAGGTTTTTTTTGCAAACAAACATAGGAATGCCCCGTTCCATGGAATGGGCGTGGAATGAAATCACCATTCTTGCGTATCAAATGTCACGTAAGAATAGTACAGGTTGCACAATTATACCTACCGCAAAAGTGTGTCATTTCATAACATAATATGATAATATCATCTTCAATATCACCTTCAATATTTAGAGGGTTGTTGTTTCTAAAATCAATCCAGTGAACATGCAACATATTCTAAACACTGAACCTTATCAACAGTCACTTCTCAAAAAAAAAAAAGGAGAGGTCTCACTTTCTAAATTGTTCCTACTCTTTGTTCTTTACAAAAGAAAAAAGTAAAATGCCAATAAGTATAAGTGTCATCAGTAAATGAGTCATGGAACAATAGCCTGCCCTGTCTGGTATGTCCGTACGAGTAGCCCACTTCATGTGTATGCCCTTTTTTAACACCAGTGTAACAATACATGCATCTGCCATCAAGCTTCCTTCAGAATGGGGAGCCACAGTGCTTTCATGTCCAGTTACTTTAACCCCACTCCCTCTCATTGTTGTCTGGGTGTAACTTATGGAACACTCTTGTCTTCTGCGTGGTTCCATGTGTATTTTATAGAAATTTAACATTGATTTGTTATTGCTCTTCCCACTGGCATAATGATTTTAACACTGCAGTGAAGGATAATATGAGCCTTTTACTGCAGAAGTTTGTGTGCTGGATTTGTTTCCATTGCAAGTTAGAAAATTTGTCTGAATGGTTCTTTACAAGCACATATATTTTACAGAAGATGAAAGTTGATTCATTTTACAATTCTTGTAGGTATAATGATTTTAATAATGCAGTGAAAGATTTTGGAAGCCTCTTCTATGCAGATGATAGTTTGCCAGATTTGTTCCCCTTGCAAGTTAGGATATTTGTTTCATGGGAAACAAATTCAATGGTTGCAAAGATAAGCCAAAAGGTCTGATTAATGATTTGCTTGTTTTCTTCTTCGGAATGGTATTTGGCCAGGGTTAAGAATTTTGCTTGTAAAAAGTTTGCATTCTGTTTTCTATTTTATTCGGAGTTGCATTGTATGTTCAGTAATTGATAATAGACGGCATGATTTCAGGAAAATGTGGCTGACTTCTACAAGAAAGCTTGTAATATTTTCAACTCTGAATATAACCCTGTGAGTTAGCTAACAATTCATTGATTTTGTTTAGGGATTGTCTGTGTTCCTTTGGTGATGTATAATTCTTGTGTTATTGATTGTGCAGGTGCATATTTGGGACTTCTCTGGGCAGACAACCCAGTTCTTCATGAATGACAAAGTTATTTTGCCAAATGATTCTCCTGGTCAACCTGGAAAAGAGGTTAGTTGCTGATTCGTCTTTTTTCTTCTATGTTTCCTTTTTATATAATTTTGTTAGAGAAATTTATACTTTATGGTCGTCCAGCAAGGAACTAGATGCTCTACAATTATTGGTGGGATATCAAAATTAATCTATGTACTTGATTTGTTTTGGCAATTCACATCAATGCTGTGGTGATTATGTTGAATTCTTCAATCTGTTGACATTGTTTTGGGCATTTATGTCAATGATTTGATGATGGTTATTTTGATTTTTCAGTCTCTGGAAACTGCAGTAGGTTTTAATGAGTTAGGAATATTCAATGGCATTATGCACCCTTTACAGCATGTTTCTTCCCCCCTCCCCCCCCCCCCCAACCACCAATGAAGCATTATCCCACTAGGTGGGGCCCGCTACATGTATCAAATGGTATCTTTGGGCTCTGCAAGAAACCAAATTTAAAAAAATTCATTCAGAGCAAGGGTTTTTTTTAAATGGTTTATACCAAAGTTTTCTCCGGTCTTCCTTCACCCCCTTTAATTGGACTATCTTCCAATTTAGTCACTTTTCTCAATTGAGCTCATGTCGATCTTCTCCTCACATGACCAAACCACCTTAGGTGAGTTTGTTATCTTCTCCTCAGTAGGTGTTACTCTAACTCTCTTGCAAATAGCCGAATACATATGTTCATGATCTTATCTTTTCTTATGTGTCCACTTATCCACTGCAACATTTTCATATCCTGATACATTGTTTTTTTGCTCTAGCTGTTTCTTCATTGCCCACCATTCACTACCATAGAGCATAACTAGTCTTCTAGTTGTCCGGTAAAATTTTTCTGAGTTTGATAGGCTTATTGGGATCACAAATTATGCTTGAAGCATCTCCATTTCATCCACCCAGCTTGAATTTTATGTGTTACATCCTCCTTAATCTCCCCACCACTTTGTAAAATAGATCCAAAATACCTAAACCATGTAACTTGTGGTATGATGTGATCTCCAATTTTCAATCCCAAAAAATTGCTATCATTGATCTATGTCATAAAAATTCGACAACATATTACTTTGGTTGCTGTCTGCCTAAATGAGATGAGACCATCAAATTGCACTGGTGCTTGGGGGGTGGGGGCTAATTGAGAGATCATGATCGGTATCAATATTAGAACACTTGGTGTTTGGTGACTTTGGTCTTCACATCATTCAAACTGCATCCTGGAAAAAAAAAAGAAATTATAGTTAGTGTGACTGTTATTTTTTTCTCTAAATAAAAAAAAAATTAAACAAAGTAAATTCACAAGTGGGTAGTTATTTAAAATTTTCAAACTCTTATATTTAATTACTTAAAAAATAACTAAGAGGATGATTGACAAGAATGTTAGTGAATGGCAGAACCTAGTCTAATATTATTTGGATTCAGACTCTTATTGGTCTTCATTGAAGTAGGTCTTTCTACGAAGTTACTTCTATGCCATTGCCATCTACTTGTTTTGATGTTATAACTTTTCCATGGAGACTTGGACACCTGAAGGGAAATAATAAGAATCAATTTATTGATGGACTATGTAGGTTAGGTATCTAGTTAATGCTGTGCTGTACATAAATCCCCTACTAGAATGTGTGTCTTGTATGTAAATATCCATGTATATGTGTCTTTTCATTTGGAGGCGTGTGGCTTCACAGTTAGGCAGGCTATTGGGGTTGTGAAGTTAAACCACAGTGTGGATGTTCATTGAGAACTAGAAAAGCTCAATTGAGGGCATTGGAATCGAATGAAGTAGCTGTCAACTAGTTAATCTGAGGCTGTATCAAAGTCATCACTAGATTGAAATATTTTCTGAGGATGAATTGTTTCTTGCTTAATGATTTGCTACTTAACTTTTGGCAGTAGTATCTATCTTTTTGCAGTAGTATCTATCAGAGAAAAACGTCAGTTTTGAAAACGCTCTAGTATGTTTTCCAGAGGCTGGTTTGCTCGAGACTTTAATTCAAATGCATCTTTTCTAGATTTGTTGATAGTTTTGAACGCATGGAATCCAGCCATTCAATATGTTTACAACATTTCTGCTGCTTCATGTCAATGCAGGTTCTTCTGGAGTTGCAAGTTCATGGACTTTCAGATTCTATCAGGGGTAATGGGAGCAATGAGATGATTGCAGATAGGTCTCAGATGGAATTTTCTTCGCACAGTGGCTCTGTTATGATGAATGGAAGCACTAACAGTTTGATCCCCTACATAACAGCAGCCAACTCCTTTCGATGCAGTAGCTATAGAGCAGTTCGATCTTTGGGCTTGACAGGATTACAGAATCTTGGAAATACTTGTTTTATGAATAGTGCCATTCAGTGTCTGGCTCACACCCCAAAGCTTGTTGATTTTTTCTTGGGAGATTACCGTAAAGAGATAAATTATGAAAATCCCTTAGGAATGAATGTATGCTATTTATTTTCTTTCCTTTTATGATACATTTCTCTTTTCTTAGCATCTTTCTTTTTGTATTATTGATTTTCTTTGTTTCTTTTCCTTTTTTTCCTTAAATTCTTCAGGGAGAACTTGCTTTAGCTTTTGGAGATTTACTTAGAAAGCTATGGGTTCCTGGAGCAAGGCCTGTAGCACCAAGAATGTTCAAGTTGAAACTGGCTAATTTTGCTCCTCAGTTTAGTGGTTATAGTCAGCATGATTCTCAAGTTAGGACCTCTTTTTTTTTTTTTTTTAAATTTTCTTTTGCAGTACACATATTAAACAATTGTAGTTCTTCGTGCATCTCTTATCACTGATGGATTTTTTGTTGTGACATGGAGTGAAATAACTTTATAATGTATTAAAGTTTCTCTCATGCAGGAACTTCTTGCTTTTTTTGTTGGATGGACTCCATGAGGACCTTAATCGTGTAAGACGCAAGCCATATCATGAAGTTAAGGATGCAGATGGCCGTCCAGCTGAAGAAGTGGCAGAGGAGTACTGGCGAAATCACCTTGCTCGCAATGACTCCATAATAGTTGATTTGTGCCAAGTAAGTTTTATATGATTGCTATTTTGTGTGATGTGAGAATCTCACATCTTTATAGATAATCTCTTTAAGGTTTTTTGCATCTTATTTAGTGTTCAGTGTTCCCTAGGTTGTCATATCAGTGATGGAAATAGATTCAACTTTTTATCCCCAAGAGAGATTTTAGTTTATTATATGTTGTTACATGTCAGAACACTATTGAAGAAGGAATTGGAAGAAGTTATAGTAATGTAGAACTGGCTACTAGCTACCACTGACCTCACTTTTTTGTTTTTATTGACTAGTTGTTGACACGTCCATTTCATGTGAGGTTTAAATCATTTTTTTTTATATCTAAAGATACATAAACAAGCGATATAGCAATTAGGAAGCAAAAACAAATCCATATATCCTCTAATTAAAAAATTTCTTAATAATAAAAAATAATAGTAATTAATGTTAGAAACCGATTAAGAAATGTAAAGATATTTTCTATTGACCTGCAATGAAGTAAAAATCTATTACAAGAAGGAAACTTCAAAAAATTCCTTTATTTTTCTAATAAAAAATAGGTATCTTAATAATTAGGAAAAGCGATATAGTAAAAGAAAGATGTGTTGAAAATATGGGGAGTCACCTTTGGTTTTACGAAAGCTTTTTACTCTTCCAGAAAAGCTACTTAGACGCTGGGATGGTTTGTAATTTTGGTTTGACGTTCATTCAATTTAAGTTTTCCTCACTAGTTGAATTTGGATACTAGGCTGCTGCCATTTGGGATTTTGAAATTAAATTTCTTTTGTTCCTTTAACTTGTAGGGTCAGTTCCGGTCAACATTGGTTTGCCCTATTTGTAAGAAGGTTTCTATTACATTTGACCCTTTTATGTATCTATCTCTGCCGTTACCTTCTACAACAATGCGGACTATGACTTTGACTGTCATCAGCACTGATGGGATTACACTGCCTTCTACATTCACTGTAACAGTCCCTGGATGTGGAATGCTGAAGGATCTTATGGGGGCCTTAAGTGCTTCTTGTTCTTTAAGAGATGATGAAACCCTCTTGGTAGCTGAGGTATCTTGCAAACAGTATGCATTTAATAGAATTTTATTGCATGGGATCACTGGTTCAATGAAACGGTGTGTTAGATGTTTTAAATTTAAGATTAATTTGTTAATATTTTTCATGTGTATTCTGATTCAAACTCTGACATTATGGTTTTATCTACAGATATTCAGGAATCGAATTTTTCAACTATATGAGGATCCCTCTGATTCATTAGCCGATATTAGAGATCAAGACAAACTTGTTGCTTACCGAATTAAAAAAGATAATGAAGCTAGTCCCATGGTTATTTTCATGCATGAATGTTTGGTGGAAAAGTAAGATTTTTTACCCCCTAATTCCACTCCTTTTACAGACTCGAGTAATTTCAGTTTTGTTCCTCTTCAATATCCTTATCTGTATGTTTGTCACGGATTATTATTGGGTACTCCTGGAGTACATACTCCCACAGATGAGATCATGTCATGATATAATTTTTTTTGCCACGTAGCATGATCTCAATTGTTGAGAGCGCATACTCCAAGAGCACCTAATAATGTCACATTTGCCACCACCCCAAGATTTGAATCCAGAAAGAACTTTCGATTCTACTTCTTCATGTGGGATATCTCAAAATTTTAGGTGATCAAATAATCTACCTGGTTATTTCAAAATGTTAATACGAATGGCTTATACAAATTGGACTTATATCCTTGAGTATAAATAGACACACACATGATTGTTTGGTCTTCTATGACAGTTGCCATTTCTGAACTTATGAAGCACTAACACTTCAATAAAGAAGTTGTGTCTGTGTTAACACTCCGACTCCTCTAAATGGTGACCCTTCTCTACTTTCTAAAAATATTCTAACACATACCAGACGTATTTCAGGTATATATATATATATATATATATATATATTTTTTTTAATGTTCTCATACAGTCATACTTAATATGCCAATACTTATTTGATTATATAAATTTTTTATGATGAGTTCTATAATTCTATCTTACTGGGCTGAAAAAGGGTCTTACTAGCCTAGACATGTGTCTCAGTAATTTTTTGACACATAGTTAAACTAGTAGCCCCATTAGAAGACAAAAGTGGGGCAGCTAGTTTAACCATGTGCCAAAAAATTACTGGGACATGTTTCTAGGGTAGTTTAACCCTTTTTTCTGTCTGGATTTCATTTACATCATCATGCTCATAAAATTTCACATGACACAATATTGTTTTGTACTTGATTTAGTTGTGTTAAAATTAATCTATAATATACTTTTTAAAGAAAGTAAAATATCAACCTAAGGATTGTAAACTTTCTGAGAGCTGTCTAATTGTGTTAAAAATGTATAAGAGACTTTTAGAACAAAAATAAATAAAATACAATAAATAAGGAGATGTAAGCAAATTTTGGTGTAAAACTTAATAATTATGTGTATATTAGGTAAATAGGTCTGTTTTTGGTATTATTCTATTGGTGGTCATTTCTCAACTCCTTGCTGATCTTTGTGCTCTTGCTGAACTAAATTTATTGAATCAGGGGTTGCAGTTTTGGGAAGGAGAGATTTGAAAAAAGATTGTTTGGCATTCCAGTTGTGGCAAGGTTGTCCAGTCTTTCTTGTGGATATGATGTGCGTAGGGAGTTTCTGAAGCTAATCAATCCATTTCTGATTTGCACCGAAGATTTATTAGACGAGTATGATAATGATGTTAATGTCAATAAAAAACTTGGTGAAGATAGTGAATCTGGCGATGCTACTAGCTCTGCAGCCATAGGAAGTGATGCAGACTCAAACAGTGGAACAGAGGATGACATACATTTGGGGGCTGACTTTGAATTCTACTTACCTGCTGGGCAAGGAATAGAGAACGTGAAGATAAAATTGAGCAAACCATTATCAGTCACAATGCTGCCCAGAAAGCTGGAGGTGGTTGTCTTATGGTCAGATAAGATGCTTAAAAATTATGATAAATACCAGTTCGACTCATTGCCTCAGGTTAAGCCCCAGCTATTCACCGAGAGAACACAAGAATCGGTTTCTGTTTACAAGTGCCTGGAAGCCTTCTTGAAAGAGGAGCCTCTTGGGCCAGAAGACATGTGGTTAGTAGATATAGTGATATATGAAGTCTGTTATTTTATCTACAAAGATTTTTATGTTTTGAGAACCATTATATCTAATATAATTTATCATCATGTTTTATATGTTAATCTAGATCAATGTCTCTCATGTCCTGCAAGGCCAGACGTATTGCAGTCTTTCTGACGTTTGATATTGCATTTTGGTGTACTTAATAGGTACTGTCCTACCTGCAAAAAACCTCAGCAAGCAACTAAAAAGCTAGATCTTTGGAGATTGCCTGAAATCCTTGTTGTTCATTTGAAGAGGTTCTCATACACCCAATTCTTAAAGAACAAGCTGGAAACATTCGTTGACTTTCCAATTAATGATCTGGACTTCTCAACGTATGTTGCCCATAGTAACAGTCAGTCTTCCAACCGCTATGTTTTGTATGCAATTAGTTGTCACTATGGAGGGTTGGGAGGAGGTCACTATACAGCGTTTGTTCGTGTAAGTACCTCACTATTGTAGATGACTCCTGATCAGTTGAAGCATTAGATTAATCCTTATCTCTTCATTTTTTGATTAGGCACTTAATTGTTTACCCAAAGTAAAACTAGATACTCCATTAACCTATTTCATATATTAAGAAGAGATTCCTTCAATACCCTTTGCTTTTATAAGGGTACCGGTACCCCTAGTAATGAGTCCTATTAATTGAAATATAACTATTGAAATATAAATATAATATTTATTTTTCAACTAAGTGGGAGTCATGGTCAAATATTGACCATTAATTGTGAAGGGGAACTAGTACCCTCACAAAAAAAGAAGGGTACAGGGGACACCTTATAATTAAGAATATTAATTATTTCTAGTGGAGAATGGTAAACAATGTTGAGACATGTGACCGTAGGAAGTAGGAGGTTTCGGCAGAATACAAGGGCTATGCTTTCTAGTTATGTAATTGTTTAAAGATTAGTTCCGGAGGATGTTAGAGCATGTGAGCTTCCCATATCATTTGATAATTATCAACTATTACTTATGATCTTGACAATTGTAATTAAGTTGTTGACTGCTGACGGTGTTATTAGTTTTCTTTTGGTATCCTTAATCTTCCTAATTTTAATTTTTTAATTAACATCAGAGAAGCTGTATAGACAATCTTAATTTTTTGTCATGGGCTCTACCTGAATCTTTTGATATGACATTGTTTCACAATGCTTAGCTTAGTCTATAGATATTTTCAATATTCATTCTAATTATGCTTATCCTACTGTATTTATTCCCCTGCAGTTTGGCCAAGGTAAGTGGTATGAGTTTGATGATAACAGGGTTGTCCCAGCCAGTGAGGACGTGATAAAGACTTCTGCTGCTTATGTTCTTTTCTACAGAAGAGTTTAGATGTAAACGTTAGCTGCAATGGTGTAATTAGTCATAGCAACATGGAAGCATGACGCTTGTTGGACCTTTACCCATTGCAGTTGTCTGACTTCCTAAAAATTGCTGCTTAAGCGCAGCCAGTCGGGTTTTACTGAGACTAGTGTAGAGGAAAGAAAAGGATATAACATGTACAGCTTTTAGAATCCACAGGGAAAAGTGGGTAGGTCTTTCTTAAATTTTTAAACCCGGGGGATAGATTATTACACCATTTGTGCTCCAGGTATATGTGCATCCTGAAAATATTAACCATTTTTTTTAGCAGATGTAGCTTCGCTTCTTTTTGAGCTATGATTATATATGGAAAATTACACATTTTTGTCTCCCTGGTATGACATTGTTAATGTTGTTCGGTTAGACCAATTATTTTCAATGCTTATGACGTTTGGTTTATTGCAATATATTTCCTATCTTGAATAAAAATATTTCTATTATCTCTTTAATTGCATTTTGGAACAAGATTGTGTAAAAAATATAAGTGTTACTTTAGAATTATAGGAGGTTGCTAACTTCTACCAATAGAATATATATATATATATATATATATGCTTTGTATGTGAGTTTCTGATTCTGCTGCAGCCTCCATGGATTAAGTACATTTTCTTATGTTAAGACAAAGAACTTTGTTGTTAGCTATGGGTTGAATTTTTTAGATCTGCACAATTAGTCTGAAATTTGGCAATGTATGTGTCGATTTTTATTTTTACAGTGTAAACTGTTATTGAACGGGTTAGCTTGTTTAAGTCGGTGAGTATATGTGAGACAAGTTGTATTGATAGATTTTTTAGCAGCTCTTATAAATATAGATAATTTTTGCTCATTGCAGGTTGGATCCGATCTGTTTGATAGCTCTATCCGAAAGGGATTAAAATGTCCTTCCATTTTTATTGGAACTGAAATTTTTTTTCATTGTTTGAGTTATTGCCTTGTTGGCATGAAATGGAGGTTGAAATACAATATATATATATATATATTGATATCCAACAATATCATCGAGTATTAGAGAGTATATCGGTGGATACACAAGGAAACTTTACAATGCAAGTGAATATAATTCGTCCTTTGAATTTGATTGACAAACCTTCGAAAACAAAATTGAAATTTCAGCCAAAAGCAAAGATGTATTAGAAAATAGAATCTAACATCTATAAATAAATTATAGGTTAAAATAAATATTTAATTTTTATAATTTCATCTAATTTAAATTTTAATTTTTATATATTTTTTTGAGATATTAATTTTTATAATTTTATTCATTTAAATTTTAGTATTTGTGAGAGTAATACTTTAATAATTAAAAATTATAGGACTAATTTTTCATGAAAAATAAAAGATAACATTCTAATGAATATAAATTATAGAGATTAAAATTTAAATGAGTAAAAAATATAAAGATTAATACTTTAATGATTAAAACCAAAATCTAAATAAGAAATTACAGAGATCAATATTAAAATCAAGTGAAATTATAAAGCCTAAATTATATAATTAGAAACCAAAGAATTTAAGAAATGTTCAGAGTTGAGAAAATGGAAATGCATTAAACCTTCAAGAAAACAATCCAACAAAAGCAAGGTGAAACATTAGTTTAGGCTTAGAAAAATGCTATAGATACATCTAATTTTATATCAGTCGGTTGTAGAAATTCAAGCTGCACTTTGAGTTTAGTGCATGGTAACCAAAGTATTCTTTTTTTTCCCCCTTTTGTTAAGACTGAAAAAATTTTAAGAATTAAACCAATTAACATATCCCTTAAGAGAAACAAACTTAAGATGGAGTATAAGTGGGTGGAGTAGAAGGAGAAACAAATGTATTGAAATTAAGTATATATTTAATATGAGGATAAAAATGATAATAAATTTTTACAAATAAATTTTATATATAATTTTATAAAAATTTTATCCTCATTTTTATCTCATACTAAACTTATCATAAAATGAAAAGAAGCAATACAATTTTTGGTGGAGTTGGGCCTCAGCCTGTACGTGGAGAGTTGGGTTGGGCCTTGGCAACCCTACCAAATTAGAGATAAGAATAACATTATCAGAACAGACGTCAAACGAAGCGGTGGAACTGGAAGGTCGGCTCTCAGCTCAACCAGTTCGGAAGCGGCGCTAGGAATCGTCGCACTACCCAAAATTTCTGGGTCCAATCTTAACCGGGTAAGTTTCGTTGTCTATTCTCAAGTTATTGTTGCTGTCTCTGTCTGTGTCAGATTCACATGCTAACATCATGTTCATGGAACCGGTAATAGATGGACCATAGGATAGGAGACATTCTCACTCTTGTCAACAGCAAAAGCAAATGAATGGAGGCTTACCCTTTAACAAAAATTGATTGAATTGAACATAATTAGGAATTTAGGATTGGTTAACACTTTCTTGAGAGACCAGAATCCTCTCCTTTTGGTGAGAGAGAAAGAAACGAGACGTTTTAAATATAAAAATAATTTTTATAACTTATCATAATCAGTTTTAGCCTAATATAATTTGTATCTACTTCTATGTAACAAGATGATCTGTTACAGGAGATTCCAAATATTTTTATAGCTTTTGTTTTAATTGCCATTTGGCAGCCACCGCAGATAGTATTACTCAGTGCCAGTTCACATTGTGATAGCAGCAACAATGGAAGCTGATGCACTGATGAGGGGAGACAAACTCGTACTGAGGGGACTGACCTTCCGTGGTTTTCATGGAGTAAAGCAAGAAGAGAGGAAGCTGGGTCAGAAATTTTTGGTAGATGTGGATGCTTGGATGGATCTCAGACCAGCTGGTAAATCTGATCTCTTGTCAGATACAGTTAGTTACACCGATATATACCGGTGAGCGAGCAACCAATTGAGCACTTCATTAATGTGTTTCCATCGTTTGATCTGGATGTCTTAGGGAGAGTTTTAAAATATGTGCAAATGCATAAACTTCTAGTGGTGCTCTTTATATAAGTAATTTGGTAGCTGTAATCTGATTAATATATGAAGAATTGGTGAATGCAGTATAGTTAAGGAAGTTCTTGAAGGGTCACCTCACAATCTTCTGGAGTCAGTGGCCGAACAAATTGCAACCACTACTCTGACAAAGCACCGACAGATATCTGCTGTTCGCGTGAAGGTTGGAAAACCTCATGTGGCAGTTCCGGGTCCAGTTGATTACTTGGGTGTTGAGATTTTTAGGCACAGAAGCGATGTGCCAAACTAAAACTTTCATATTTACTGCAGGAGGTTTGTATTGCAATGAGACTCAGAATGTTAACTATCTTTACAGTTTACTCAATAAAATTTTCATTCGTAATTCTTTTCCTCCAAGTGCCATCATCTTGAAAGTCTGTAGTGAAAAAGCACTTTCCCTTTTCCCCTTGCCCTTAGCAGTTAGTACCATAGGCTTATAAAAGCCTTCACGGATAACATTTGTTCATTTCATTATTTTAAACCAAGAGAAATTTATAGCCTTGAAACCTGTACTCTTTTTGATATTATCAAAGATAACCAAAGCATAATTCTAGCTTAAAATATGTTGAGAGTTCAAATGTCTACCCATCAAGTTACGGTATGCTGTGCATGAAGTTTACCACAATTTAGAAACCTTAGATGAACTAGCCCGAGGTTCATCACACTGAACGAAGCTTTCTCAATAACCATTTCTTTCTCAAATTAACATCCAACGTTAGAAACATTCTTGCTCTTTTCTCATCTTCCAAAAAGTCATAGGCATCCTGTATGTCTTGTCATCCATGTCTGGTATAGCCAGAAGCAGGCTGATAACATTATCTACAGAAAAGTTATCCTCTTTCTTTGTTTTCTTGGTTAGTGATGTAATTGCAACTGTCATATGTTTCAGATTATCTGCCATGTCCTCATTGTAATTTGACTAATTTCTTGCCTTAGACTCGTACAAGATTTGGGGCATATTAGGTTGCAGCCTTTTTCTGGTGATCATAAACATTCTTTTCACCACCTAAAAGCAAAACCCCTTTATCTGTATCAGGGAGAGGCTGAGTTTCTGATAGGGTTCCTTGCACCCCCTACATGAAATGCTTCTTTATCTGCATTATGGAGCTGCTGAGAGTACTGGGTAGGGTTCTTCTCACCACCTATGTGCAATGCTCCTTTATCTGCAATAGGGAGTGGCTGAGTATCTAGGATAAAGTTCTTGTCCTCAGAAGATCCCTTTTCTAGATTTGACTTGCAAAAGAGTCATTTTTCTCCCAAATGTAGCTTCATTGCCACATATTATGCACGTGCCAGAATAGAAAGCAATTATTGTAACTCTATAGCCGGAAGTTGTGATGTACCTGCAATTATGAGTAGGTGATGGTTATAAACTATAATTCTTTTTTTAAGAAACAAAAAAGACTAAGAACACTTCAAACCATGATACCCCTTTTTGCCTAACTTGGTCATCAGTCACAACTTTCTGTTGTGCCCTATCCCAACTAAAACCTTCTTTACCAAGGAGGACCTTTGTAGAGCAGTAATGCCTCAGGACGTTAAACGGTTTTTCAAGACGACCTCACCGTGTTGCCCCAAAAAAATAAAAAGACGACCTTACCACGATGACTTCCAAAACTATCATTAAATGATTCTATCATGTCTGCCCATACTCTCTTCTTGAATGTACCGCCAATCTTGTTCCCTTCAGACATCTTATCCAGCATAAGTCCAACCAAAACTTGGTTTTTAAAACCATGAAAGGCTTGATCTGCCATCAGCAACTGCATGACCACATATTATGCACAACTCATCATAATTTGGAACGACTCTAGTTCTCAAAGAAACTTTCAAAGGAGCATCGGCAGATATACCAGCAGTGTTACAGTGCATGACCAACTTACATATCAAAATCAGCCCTCAACCTTAGACTACCTGATCTCTCACCAAGCACTATCATTTTCCACAATATTTTTTACTACATTTTCATCACCAGAAAAAAAAAAAGCCTAATAAAATTTGCATAATATGATGCTACAAATGCCAAACAAAAGCAATTCTAGTGCTCACATCTGTTCCAAGTCAAACCTCCTCTCAGGTAACCCAATCATGCAAGATATCTAGCATCTTACATAAAATCTAATATACATATCTGACATAATATGTTGCAGATATTATAGAAGTAAGCTCCCAACCCAAGTGCCAATTTTTCATGCTACATCTCATTTTACTTTTTAATCAGTCGGTTATAGAAGATAGAATATGCACAAGGTATGTGTGGTAGATTGGGGGGGGGGGGGGTGGCTTTTTGTAACATGTAGATACGGGTAGTAATAAAAAATTTGCAGTCTTTTCTCACATTATTGCAGCTCTGTAAGCAATGACCAAGTTGTAAGTAGGGTTAGAGGCCCAAAAAAGCTATGACACAGGTAAGTACGCATTTCTGCAGCAGCGAATTCACTCCACACAAAATAGTCCCCACATTGTTGGAGATCAAACACGTCACACATACATCCAAGTTTTACCCATAACACAGGTTTACAATTACAATGTCAGTAAAACTATGAAGATGACTTTCTACCAAGAAAAAAAAAAAACTATGAAGATGACCCAGATTGCTCCAAATTGACTGGCATCTCAATGCTGGGATCACTGGAATTCCATGAACATAGTACACACAGAAAATTCAAGAGGAGAGAGATTCAAAGGGGCCAAGCCATCAATTCTCTGCTGAAGGTAAAAATGACAAAGCATCAAAAGAAAAATAAAACCTTTGAAAAAGGGTTTTTGTCTCTTCCTCTTGTATTTTATTTTATTTTATTTTATTTTATTTTATTTCATTGAATATGGCAGTTTTACTTTCCATCCGTAACCTTATCATAGTCTTGCCGCAGCAAAAGTAATTATGTATTTGAGTTAGGTTATTATATCGTGAAAATAATTTATAATTTAATTTATTAAAAAAACTTTTTAAAAAATATTTTTTTCTTAAATTACTCTGATACTCAACAGTCAACATGTACTAAGGTCCATGGGAAAGCAATTTATACTGGCCTCAACAGGACATTGATGAAAGAAATATGATCGAACCCAAACTTTTTGTTTGGATGCTGAGAAACAAAAAAAGAAAAGTCAGAAAAGTACAAGAAAATTGGAGCCCTTTTCCCGGATTTGCTCAGCAGATAACCCAATTGAAAGGTGAAAGTTGAAAGTAGAAACTGAACGAGGGAGTAAAGGCGGTGGAAAATTTGGAACGTATTAGAAACAAACAGCGGCGAAGAATAGAAGCAAGCCAAAGAAAGGACGTGGCGAATGGCGCTGGAGCTCTGCTCTTACTCGGGACAAATAGAGAATAGAGTTATCCTAATTCCTAAACCTGGACACACACACAGCTTCGTTTGGATGAACTCTGTTTACGAACTAGGTGGCCCTACTAGTATTAACTGATAAAGATAAGGATAATCAAGATAACTATCCTACCATTTATTTTCACATTAACTACTAAGCAACCAACTGATTCGGACGGAACACAATAAAGCTATTAAATTTAAGTAATAAAGACAATACAAATTTTTAAATCAGAAAGACAATACAATCTTCTGTTTTTTCGGTGAAAAGACAATACAAACTTATTACCTAACTCAATCCAAAAATGTTAATTATTATTATTTGTGGAAACAAAAGTATTCTCTTTTTTTTTTGTCGAAATCATACTGTCTTATCTCTAAGATATTCACCTTTTAATCGTAGACTCGTGCACTTCTTCTAAGAAATCGAGCAGAAAACTCTACCTTGAAACCTTTTTTCTTTTACAACAGGGTCATTGTCACACCTCAATCTTACAACTCAATTTCTTTTTACAAATAACGTACATATTTTCCTTCATGGATATACCGCCAAGAACGAGAATCTAGCAGCGTCGCCTTGCTTAAGCGCAACGCGATACAAGCGATGCTCTTCCGTGACTATAGATGAAAGGGAGACACTTCCATCGTTCTCCTTCCATTTTACCTTTTACTTCTACTTGCTACTACAAACTACAAACTACAAACTAAGAACTCTCTCACCACCACACAACTGACCGCACCATTCTTGGCTTTCGCTAACTCCCGACCAACCAAACCTACCTTCTGCTTCTTCCAACTAAATACCCTTTTTTGCACTCTCTGCCAACAAGCCAAGCCAAGCCTAGCCTAGCTGTGTGTGTGCTCGTGTCCGTGTGGCGGGGTCTCACAAAGTTATGACGTTGTTCAAACTTCGTTTTCGACGCAGCACACACACGTAACCCCTCTCCCTCTCCAAAGTCCATTCTTTTTTCCGTGAAGGATACTTTTTTTCTTCTTTATTTATTAGTAGTTTATAGTTAGGTTGGATATTGGATTCTTCCCTTCCCATAATGATTTGGGATTCTGCTACTTGTGTCTCCAATTCGCTGTCCTCATAGCCCCCAAAAGAAATATCCCACGTTCTGTATCTGCCTCGTTCCTCTCACATCAGGTGACTCTGTCTCCTCTTTGTGAGGTGGGAATGGATGAATGAATGATTGATTGATTCCATTTGAAATATGCATCCGGTTGGTGGCAATTTCAGTCTTTCTTATTAGAACAACAACTGTGGAAAGTTTCCGTGTAAGTGGGATTTCCATAAAATTTGCATTTTTTTATGCTGCTTTATCTGGGGGTACTTGATATCTGCTCCTCTGTTTTAGCTTTGAATTGAGTTTCATTGAGCTACTTTATCCTCTGCTTGTCATGGAAATGATGTATATTGACTTGAAGCCTTGGTTCTGTGTCTTGGGTCTCAGCTATCCTTCTCTGTCGAAATTATGTTAACAGTGGCTAAGATATTTCAATTCTTTGAAATTTTATTGGTGCAACGGGTGTAGGTCACAGCTTCAAACGGATGTGTTATAGTGCACATATAATGACTTTCTTGGCTTTTTTTGTCTTTTTTTGGTTGACCAGAACATAGAGGTGAATTGCCGAGAACTCTCGTCACTTGGACTAATGAGGAGAAACCTTTTGGGGCCAATTATGTGACAACTGCTTTTGTTTTGCATTGTAGTACACAAACAACTAATGCGTGATGAGTTGTGAACTATACCTGAATGGCTAGTCTTATTTACCCTCAGTGAATTTCTATGATTTTGGAGAAAATTCAGAATCCCATAAATGGTTGATGCCTAAATTTACGACCTGACTTTTTGAGAGAAGGCTCCTCCTTTCCTTAGAGACGCAAAGATGGAGAAAAAACGAAAGATTGTGCAGTATAGGGAGAGGCTGGACAAGACCCTTGCCTCACCTGATCTAACAAATGACGAGATGCTCAAAAGGCTTGTCGAAAGTCAACTCCTACGTTCTTCAGAACAAAAAATAGAAGGTAATAACATTCCCTGATTTCCTTTGAATTCATTTAGGCAGAAATGTCTCTACCTGAGTGGAATTATTATTTTAGTCAGTTAAGTTTGTCTTCTTTCTTTTTTTTTTTTCCATATTTAGTTTGTGCAGGATATAAGGAGAAACTAGCAGAAACCAAGACTGCAGAGGTATCTAACTTTCTTGATATGTTAAGGAGTGCTTCTGTAGATGACAGCAGGAGATCTAAGACATCACACGCTAATTGGAAAGTATGCTGTCTACTCTCTGTAGTTTCAGCAGTGTTATGTTTCCTTGAAATTTTGAGTAAAATATAATTTATATTTTTAAAGTTTATTTTAATATTAAATTATTTTTTTAAAATTTTTTGTTTTACTGAATCTTTTTAAACTTTAATCTAACTTAAAAACGTTAATTTTGCTGTTAAATAAAATAAAAGTCACCTTACATATACATCACATGACTCACATGATCATTTAATTAAAAGATTTTATGAAATAAAATATAATTTATATTGTTGAAGTTTATTTTTGTATCATATTATCTCTTAATTCTTTTTATCTGGCTAAACTATTATAAAATTTGGTGTAAGTTGAAATGAGATATTAACTTCTGTATTATTTAATAAAAAATTAACGTTTTAAAATTAGACTAAAATTTAAAAAAATTTAATAAAAATTTTTTTTTAAGAAAATAATTTAATATTAAAATAAATTTTGAAGGTGTGAGAATTTTATTCTGAATTCTGATTATGCTTTGGGCAATAGATACATGACACTTTCTCAATCAAATTCTCGAGGCATTATTGATAAATTTACCTCTTTCAACAGGTAAAACAGGATAACGAAGAGCTCCGTGTTATGTATCGCGAAGGACCAGAGGGAACTCCCTTTCATACATTGCTGGCTGAAGGCTATGTAGATGGGCCTGTTGATGTTTGTAAGTCACATTGGAACAACCAAAATTTTTAGCATCACCTTTTTAACGACAAAGGCCATATTATCGATTTTAACATGTGAAATTTAATGAGTTCTTTTGTTCGTGACAGGCTTATGTATCTCATGGGAGGCATCCCTTTACAAAAAATGGTGAGAATCATAGTTAGTGCTAAGTGCTTTGATTTTCTGTATATTACTTCCTCTGCGACATTGAGCACTAGTGTCATTTTTATGCTCATGAATTTCTGTATGAGGTTGGAAGTTATACTACTTTATGAAAATAACTGCTTCATTTTGGTGTGTTTTGAGGTGCTGGGCAAATTACAGTTGCAAGATTTTTTTTTTCGCATCCATTTGATTAATTATTTTTGTCATGAGGTGTAGGGGTGTTCGTGACTCAATCTAACCTGATGATCCGGCTCGGGGTCCAAGCTTTTCGGGTTGGGCAAGACCCGATTATATAATATTTTCTTTTTTAAATTAGCATGTCATATTTATTATTGAGATTAATATAAATATTACTATATTACCACTTCAAGTAAGACCCAATTATTTAATATTTTCTTTTTAAAATATCATCATATTTATTTTTAAGATTAATATAAATATTATTATATTACTATTTAAATATTAAAAATATTATTTTTTAAGTTTTTATTTTTAAATATTAAAGTTATATAATTTAATTAAATAATTATAAATATAAAAATCTAAAAAATATGTTCAAACTTGAGACTAGCCAGAGGTACAAAGAAAAATATCTAAAAAGGAATATTCTACACCCAAATGTCCTCTCAAAGCCTATATCAAAGAAGAAAATATCACACAGACATATCTATAACGAATCAAATAACTTTTACCTAAATCAAGTGGCAAAGAATATCACGTGTACATAAAAAGTTAATCAGACATTGATAAAATATAAAATGTTAATCCAAAGAAATTACTCTTTTGTTTCAGAGGATGAAATAAGATATAATATTTAGGCTGGAATTAGACAAAAACAGGGCAACATTATTCAGCTTTTATGACACCAAAAGGAATGAAGTAGAAAAAATAAATAAATAAATTATATTTTTTAGAACATAATGGCCAAAATAATTCACTTCAACTATTATGGAGGAAAAATTATGAAAAAAACAAATATTTAACCTTTTTAAGATGTTGAGTCATCTAAAAAAGTTGACAGGTTAAGCGAGTATTATATTTATTTTCATTCATACTCTTCATTTATATTTTCAAAACTTTTTATTTAATTTATTTCTCCATTTTGTATGTACCATATATCATGTAGATATATTGTAAGTATGGTGCGTATTGGAAGCATAATACTCGTAGAGGAAAAGCAAAAAACCATATAGGAACGAGCATGGAACAAGCTGAATTCATGAATGCATGAATGGTTCTTCCACTGACTATAATCATGAATTTTTTCCCTGTGTGCTCTAAAGAATCTCCACTCACAATCAATTTAAACATTCTGACCAAAAAGGTTAGGATTTTTTTTTCTTAACTGAATAAACGGAGTATTATATGAAACAGGAGTGCAAGAATAGCCTCCAATTGTTATGGCACTATTAGAGGTGTAAAAGTAAAGAGGATAAGCAAAGGCAGAGGGGTATTTATGGCATTGAACAATTATTGATGTTTCGGAATCTTGTCGGCAAGTACTTTGGGACCAAGCTTCTAAAACGTCAGCAAGAGCCTATGGAGAATGACAGAATAATCTCCATTACTGTTATAACCTATTAACCTTGTCTGTTATTTTCCACATATTGTATGACACTGTGACGGAGAGAAACTTCAATTTTTCTGTTTGGACAAGTTGAGCATCATTTTGAGTCTGTTCAGGAAGCAGAGAACTTGGACCTATTGAAACGAATGGTTTATTGAAGACAGAAACACTCCATACGCATGTCCTCCTTTCAACTGCATCTTGGTGTATTCTTCTAGCTAGCGTCTGCTTTTCCTTGCAAGATGTTTTTCATTTCCATTGTTTTGCCTAGAAACGACAGAGAAATGGCTTTTACACATTTCACAAGATTCTTCAGCCGGTCAAAACAGAGGGTAGGTAAGAGCTGTAATTACTGTTATAACTTGTAAGTAAATGAGCCTACCTATTGAAACCGAGTTTAGTTTTAATTCATTTACTGTGATACGAAATTTTTTACACTATTATTTAATTACTTGTTAATACATCATTAAAAAAGTTTGACTTTCTAAATAATAATAATAATAATTATTTCACAATACATGATAATATAAATCAAAATTAAATCTATTCAAACAGAAAGGAAAGAATATTGTTAAAAAAAAAAAAGCTTTTACAATAAAAACAAGATAAAATTGCAATCTGTCTCAAGGATACTCATTAGCAAAACATGAGAAGAAAGATGTAACATCAGAAGGTAGTGTAGAAGTCAATGATCTCTCTCTTAGCTAATAGTAGAATCAGTCATCTCAAAAACTTGGAATCCTTTTGAGTTAAAGTGCAAGATTATAGCAAAAGAAAGAGACAGAGATCAAGTGCAGGATATCACGATTAGCCACAAACTAACATAAGAATTAGTTGAGATTAAAGCACCAGAGCACAATTATCCAATTGGAGTTCCAGCTTTCTAGAGTCTTATTCCAGCACCATTGACCTGAACTGATACTGCATCACTCTCCCAAATTAATGATTTATGACAATAATTATACAAACAGTACTATTTGTCCAGACTCCAGACACCTGAGGGACGATTTGGAAACGCTACTGTCCCGGTAATGCAGCTTCTGAACTCCACCGTAAAAGAAGCCATGACATTATGGACTTAAAGACAACCATAACAACTTGCAAGAAGTTCAACCTTTCCCATACATCCCACATGATATCTTTTATATATAAAACAATCACTTGCCTGATCTAGGAATTTGTGCTTTTGCTAAATTAGTGTATATAACAAAACACACTTCAATTTCAATATGTATACGTCACTCTCTTGGATTATCCCTCGCTGATTCCAAATCCACAATTAGAATGACCTGTGGCCAAGTAGTCATTCTCATCCTATTTCAAGAAAACTCTACATTCAATATTTCTAATAATAAGAGTAACTGATTTAATTTATAGAATGTTTGTTATATCTTTTTTTCTGAGAAAAAATTACTTCTTTTTTTCAAAAGTTTTTTAAAAAAGATTTTGACTATAAATTATTTTGACCACAAAATAAACTAATTTAAACACACATGATTAGCTTATTTTATGATTAAAACAGCTTATAATCAAAAAAAAAATTAGAAAAATTAAAAAAAAAGAAAAGTAATTTTTTCTTAAAAAAAAAACTATACCAAAGATGCACTCAATCTTCTTAAAAAAAAGAAGGGAAATCATTTTAGGAGTCAAAAGAAATCGCTTGAAAAAAAAAAACTACATTGCATGTTTGATGGAGAGCTAAATAAAAGAACTATCAAGCTATTAAGCTTAGTCAAATTTTCCTCGCCAAGCACAAGAAGAAGAAATAAAAAATACTTTACTAATAAAATATTAAATTACAACTTATATACAAATAAAACTGTAAACCCTCTCACAAATATTAACTACCCAATAGTCTAATTACAATCTTTATTAAGTATTTAGATACTCTCTTAGATGATATTTTACCCTAATAAACAAAAACTTATTTATATAAGCAACCTCCAATGAGTGTTAGATAACGTAGAATTTGAGTCATTTACATAATAGAATATGCCAAAAACCTTTAATAATAAAAGTTTTGAGATTTGTACCTCGGTTTCTTATAGTCTTATTGATTCAATCACTGAACAGTTAATATTGGATGCTGTTCAACAATCAACAGCCAGTATGATGAAGATCCATAACAAAATTTCCAATATATAATTTAATATATGCATACAAAATACAAGAAGAACAAACATGGGGTGGAGTTGAATCGAAGAGTTCAACCAGTAAGGGTACAGAAAAGATAATAAAGTTGAAAACAAAATGATAAAAGGCAGTAAGCAATGTATAATGGGAGTGCATATGAGAGAGAGAGAGAGAGAGAGAGAGAGAATGGAGGGAGGAAAAGGGAAGAGAACAAGCATCTTGCGTTTGAGTTACCAGTGGATAACATCAAAGTTGAATGGATGATGGATGGATGGATGCATATGGCCCTGTCTTTCTTTTCTCAGTTCTGATCCGAGATAAAACCAAAGCCAAGCAGCCAAGTTCGGCCAATCTCAGCGCCAGCAGGTGCAGAGAAAAATTTCAATTAAAAGAGGAAAAAAGAACCAGCTTTTGACGAATTGCAGGCGCCCACACTCACCCACCTACACTTTGATTGCTGCTCTGTTTTTTCTCTCTCCCTCCCTGTCTTCGGATTCCATTCACACTGCCAACATAAAAATGTCTTAACCTTTCGTGGTCACCTTTTGATACCAGCTAGGGAAAACCTCAGCACTCCCACCAGTTACTTGGACAGGATTTTTCTGTGTCTCCCCCACAGACCTTGCAGGTCTCTTTTCTCTCTCTTTTTCCAATTGATTGCCCATAAACCAGTGCAATGACAGTGATTATTGATTAACCTCATTAATTAACAGTCATCAATGTAGCCACTAATGCTGTGAAGTGAACCCCACTTTTGATTACAGATATACCCTTCCGTCCATCATCTTCTGTCCTTCTGAGTGTGGGATGACGGGGGATGCTAGAATATGTTCATTGTTTGGATTAGCTTTTACGGTGTGAATGTGTCACTGTTTTTTCCCACAAACAGAAGATACTTTTGCTTAATTTTTATTTTATTTGCTTTAACGTTTATGTTAATTTTTAAATATAATTTTGATTTTAAAAATTAATTTAATTTAAATTAATTATTTTTTATTTTTTAAATTGAATGTAATTTTTTTAAAATATAAATCACTTTATTTAAATTAAATTTTAATTAAAATTAAATTTATTTAAAATTTAATTTATAAAATTTAATAATACATATTAACAAATTTAATTTTAAATGAATTAAATTTTTTATAGACAAAAAAATTTTAGAGAAAGAAGAGAAGCTACCATTTTCAAAGCGTGGGCATGACAGCTTGACCAATTAAACTAATTTTCATTGATAAAAATAAATTTTAATAAAATAATTTATATTTAAAAATATATATTTTTGTACAAAAATATAAAATAATTACTTCAAAAAAAATTTGAAATCAAAATTATATTTAAAAAATAATATAAATATCAAGATAAATAAAATAAAAAATAATTAAAAACTCTTTTTAACCTTCAAAATTCTTTTTAATTGATGCAAACCTTGCACATGAATTTTCCTCCGTTTCATCGCTAAGTAGACAGAGACTTTTTCTTCTCCTCATTTCTGCAGTTTGTGCCGACCTTATTTTGCTAAGGATTTGTAGTTTTCTTTGTTTTTTTTTTTATAATTGGATCTTCTCACGTAACATGATTATTTTATTAAAAAAAATAGATACATATAATTTTATACTATAACTCATCATAATGAGTTATAAAATTAACTTTTTATATTTTAAATTTTTGTATGTCTTTTTCTCTATTAGTAAAATAATAGGGAAAGATCTTAATCTTATTTTTTTTATCTCTAATTGCTACTAGAACTGTCAAAATAGGTTCTGACTTGTTAGCTAACTCAGCTCAATCCATTAAAATTGTGAGTTTAGTTGCTTAAAATTTAATCTCAAAAAAATGAGTTGCTTAAAAAAATGAGTTTGGATTGAGTTAGCCTGAAAATTAAGTGAGTTGCTTAAAATTTGATGTTCTTATTGTTTTCTCTTATTGAATTTGGGGTTTATAAATTTTACTTATGTAAATTAGTAATTATGACTTATAAGTTACTATATAATTTAAAGTTTAATGACTATTATATGATTTTTGATATTTTTTAACTTAGGTTAAATGATTTTTTAACTTAGTAATTGTTTTACTTTAGTTTATTTTATGTATTTTTTGTAAGTCAAGCCGTTTGACCCATTAATCCTAGTGAGTTAAGGCAGATTGATTATTTTTTATCTTACTCCTAAAGTGAATTAACTCGTCTCAACTCATGTAATTTTCAAACCACAATTAACTAACCTAAATGAGGCAGGTTGAATTTAGCCCACTTTAACAGCTCTAATTATTGCTAAGGACTTGATTTCCTAACCTCTCATCTATTTTCTTTTTTGTGAGACTTTATTTTTGTCTTATTTTCCTTTCTTTTTCTATAATATAGATTTCAAAGACTTCCATAAATAATATTTCAATATTTTGATAGCATAAAATATCATTTTTATATTATAAATCAAAGTATAAATATTACACTGGATTATTAAAAGAGCTAAAAGCCCCAATTAGTTATGACTTGGTTCATGAGTTTATTAGGCGAATCTGTATAAATAGTATATTATACTTATGCTATAAGATTTTGTTATATTATATTATAATATTTTGTAAAATCAAAATTTTTTTTTTCTTTCCGTGACAGGTCATAGGTTGGCCACAAACCTGAAATCTATGTTCTAACACTACCATTATTTGTCGCTTTGGCCTCTATCTATGTTGTGTTTCATTAAATATTTATTAAGTATTAATTTTTATTATAAATATTTAAAATTTATTGAATACAACAATTAAGAAATATTTAATAATTAAATTTTTAATTACAAAAGGAATTTAAATATCAAAATGATTCTCTGAGTTACAAGTAATGTTACTTCTGTTTTGTACTAATAAACTGAGTTGAAAAAAAAGAAAAAAAAAAAGAAAAGCATGAAAGAACATTATTATTTTTGGTTTGTGTCATCCTAACATAATAATGTTCAAGTGTAGGCATTCATTATATCCGCGAAAAATGTAGAGTAAGAAAAAGCTGTGGGACCACCTGGAGGTGCAGGCACTGACGGACAAGATGTGACCACTGATAATCGAACGGCTGAGTGGTGGAACTGACCATGCCACGTAGCCTCAGGCTCGAGAGCCCAATCAGATTGAGGTTGCCACGTGGGGGACACCCTCAGCACACCCTCCCATATCTGTTCAATGTTCAACCTCAATCTGCCTGTCCCAAATCATTTCGAGTATGTTTAGAATTAATAATTTTAATATTTAATTTTATTTATAAATAATTTTTTTTGTATAAAGTAATAAAATTTTTAAATTTTTAAATTTTTTTATAAATTTAATTAAGTTATTTTTTAATTTTATTAAAAAAATAATATTTGAGTAAATTTAGATAAAATTTATTTAAATTTATTCTTTTACTCTTAATTATTTATTTAAAAATAAAAGAGAAAGTTTATTAAAAGAAATGATAAAAATATAAATTTTTTAAATAAAATGAAATCAATTTTCTTTTTTATATTCTAAATATAAAATTTAATTTATAAATCAATCCAAATCATAATTTTTATAATGAATTCTAAACATAATAATTAATTTTAATTCAATTTAATTTAGTATAACTCAAATCAATTCAATTTAATTCTAATTTTTATGATTTTAAACACACCCTTTTTTATTTTCAAATTGCTTACAACTTACAATTTCCCTTTTATTAGTTCCTTTGCCTATGGCAATATTGAAAGCAATATTGAAGTTAATAGGGTTTGAGGAGAGAGAATGATACTAGATTGATATAAGAAAAAAGTAATTGATGTATTTGATGTGTTTAATGTGTTACAAAAGATAAAATATTAATATCTATTTATATTCTAGCAATCCTAATCAAATAAAGAAATATAATCCTAATCAAATAAGAAAATATAAGAAACATAATAAAACTAAGAGTCTTCAATTACAGAATTAATTGACTCCATAATATATTATAAGATCTTCAAAAATATTTTAAAGATATTTTAAATATCCTAAATATATTCTAGATATATTCTAACAAAGTTAAAGCTTATTAAACTTTAAACTTGATACAAATAAATACTTTAAATAAATAATATAAATATAAAATAGACTCAATGGCTGAAAGACAACTCATGATGTTGGAAATGCTGAAGAGATAAATATTATTAGAGAGATAATTCATCAAGAAGGACCTTTTTAAAATTAGAAGTCCTCAATTACAGGACTAATTGATTCCATAATATATTCTAAGATCTTCTAAAATATTCTAAAGATATTGTAAATATCCTAAAAATATTTTAAATATATTCTAACATTCTCTCTCAAGTCATAGCTTATTAAGCTTTAAGCTTGTTAACAAATAAATATTTTAAATAAATAATATAAATATAAAATGGGCTTAATGGGTAAAAGACAACTCATGATGCTGAAGATGTTGAAGAGATGAATATTGTTGGAGAGATAATTCATCAAGACAAACCTTTTCACCAGAAGAAGAAGATACAGACCGTGAGTAGGTTGAATAAAATCTTTTGGACATACTTAAAGACATTATAACAAGAACAAATTCTAAGGTGCTACTAGACCAAGTGGCAAAACCAAACAACTTAAGAGATCTGTTTAACCAGATAACAGACCTAAATGATTTGAGTAGAAACACCACTAGTATAACTCATTAGTGAAAAATAAGTCACAATCGGAATGATTATTGATGGAAAAATAATAACATGACAAATACTAATATTGAAAAGAAATCACCAATGATATGACTCATCAGTGGAAAAGAAGTCACCATCAAAATAATTGTCTATGGAAAGAGAATAACATGATAAATACTAGTATTGAAAAGAAGTCACTACTGGCATAACTCATTAGTGAAAAGAAGTCACCATCGGAATGATCGTCGATGGAAAAAGAATAACATAATAAATACCAACATTAAAGGGATGTCACTACTAGTATGACTCATCAGTGGGAAAGAAGATACCATCAGAATAATCATCAATGGGAAGAAAATATCATGAATACTAGTATTGAAAAGTCACCACTAATATGACTCATCAGTGAAAAAGAAATCACCTTCAGAATGATCGTCGATGAGAAGAAAATGAGTTAGAAAAATAAAACAATAAAGGAGAATTTATAAAGGAGTTTTATAGAACTCGACACAGTAGAAAGTATAGATACCTTCAAGGTGAATGGTATTGTTTTGATACCATGTTGAAGTTAATAGGGAATTTTTTTTTGAAGATGTTGTAAATATCTTAAAGATATTCTAAACATATTGTAACAGATAAAAAAATTAAAAAAAATAAAATGATTTAATCAAATTAAAATGAATATAGCAAGAAGTTAAGAAAAACATATTGAATAGATTTGGGAAGATAATATATTTATAGTTGATACTCAATTTGTCTTTAATTAATAATTACACCATTCCATTCTCCATATAATTTTAGTCTTTATGTCCCGATAAAAGGAATTTTAGTTTCATTAGGTCTCTTTATTTTTTATATATCAATGTGTTCATACTAACTAACAACGGGTAATACTGACATGGTATGCAAAATAAATAAACAATTGCTGACACTTTTAAAAACATAAGAGGTTTAAAATTTAATACTTTGATGGAATTTCTTATTGCTATCCTATTTTTTTGTTTGTAGAATGCATCCTATTAGAGTTCTAGGTTGTTGAGAATAGAATTGAATTTTATTAAAATTTCATCATAGTAGTTGATTTTCCAAAAATAGTGTATAGATCTGTTGGTGGTTAACTCTGAAGAACATGACTTTTGGAAAACATTTGGAGAAGACTTTGAAAGAGACCTTAGATTCTATTTTCTGGATGCAAAATGGTTACTGAAAAATTTTCTGCAGGATACAATGGAGAACACTTGGTTCGTTTTGTACTTCTAAAACTAAGCCAAAAACAACGATGGTATTTTATAGAAGGATAGTTCTTGTCTTCTTCCTGTGCATAGAAGGAAATAAAAACTGTTTTGGAATCTTTTGGAGATTGAAATTGTAGAATTGATTTTGGTGTTTGTGCGTGATGCAAGTCTTTTTATAGACTTGTAAACATCCTTTTATGATTAGATACAACTCTTGATATGAGGATTTTCCATGAACCATTGCATCCTTTCACATAAAGGAACGATTTTGGACTGTTACAGTACTGCATAGCCAGGACGTGAGTAAATGCCCAAAACTGAGAGGTACACGGATTGGTCGTGTCAACTGGCATAGCCGTGTAGGTGGTGTTCCTCTTTCGCGTGATTGTGCACGCTCCTAGCAGTGTGGTACACAGCCTAATAGTGTACCAACACATGGTCATGTGGCCATTCAAGCAATTCCATTGGGCAATCACCTGGGCATTACATACCCATACTGTGTAAAGCACCACGGTCGTGTGGCCATTAAGATTGCTATTTTCACAATTCATGGTAGTGTGGAGCCGTGTACTCCCACATGGCCATATGGCCTTTGCAATTTACTTACACGAAACTCATTTAATTGGAAGCTTGCTTGTCCTTTTGATATGGTAGTGAGTCCATTAACTTTTCTTTTTGGAAATCACTCACAATCCCCCACCATTTTCAAAATGAAACCAGATCCTTATCATTCTGGAAATCTTATGCTTTAGATAAATGTATCTTGCAATTTGAACCTTTACTTAGTAAGCCGTGGGATCCACTGATCTGAATTAAATGGTAGACAAGCTTTGAACCATCTAATCCATATGAATAAATGTGCACAGCTTATACATAAGATCTCGGTACCATCAAATGTCATATTAATCAATGATACATTTATCGTGGCCTTGTGTCTTGTATCCTTTTCATGAGTGCTTTAAGAGTCAAGCCCTTTAACTCCAAAAAGCGACCCCACTTCACACTCATATAGGTAGACTCTATTAAAAGTGTCCTATGATAAACACTTCAACAAATTCATGCTATAGGTCTATTAAGAGCAAATGCTCAACCTTCCCTTTTTCTCATGGTTCCAAGTGCTTTTACACCTTAGGATGGATTAAAGTTTTGTAAGTATTTGCAATCACTTTAATAATGTACTTCACTCATTAAACTCAAGACTTGATGTTACTCAAGTGTAAGTTGAGGTTCTATCATTGGTGATCAATGAAAATATGGACTTGTGTCCCATCCCTTTTTAATGTTTTCCAAACACCAAATCTCTTGTCAATCTTTTTGTCAAAGGATGTGTAAGACTTAATTTCGTAAAGTTAATGGAGGTCACTCCATTTTTAATTAAATCATCACATAGCTATGTCTCAATT